>JAHRHZ010000079.1:9365769-9540379 GCA_024137785.1 Ginglymostoma cirratum | reverse complement strand
CAGGTGCTCTGCATGTCCATTTGGAAATAAAATGAAAGACTGTTAGATAAGATTTAGGTCTAGGCCCAAAACGTCAGCCTTCCTGCTCCTCTGATGCTGCTTGGCCTGCTGTGTTCATCCAGCTCTACACTTTGTTATCTCAGATTCTCCAGCACCGGCAGTTCCTACTACCCCTCTTATAATTGACCTTTCCACCCTGGGAAAAAGCGTCCGACAATCCAGCTATAACATAACTTGCCAACTTTTACATTCAATGCCCCAGCTAATGAAGGCAAACGTGCCAGATCCCTCTGTAAGTCAATGCTTCTGAGGCTTCTGTCATTTATTATATAATTCACACCTGAATTTTATCTTCCAAAATGCATCACCATGCATTTTTGTGGACTAAACTCCATCTGCCATTTCTATGCCCAAATGTGTCATCTCTCTATATCCCACAGCATCCTTTGCCAATCCTACTCACTATCTGCAACTCTGCCAATTCTGGTGTCTTCCACAAAATCATTAATCAGACCACCTACATTTTCCTGCAGATCATTTATATGTATATTATAAATAAAGGTCTGAGTACTGATCCTTGCGAACACCACTAGTTGCTAATCTCCATTCCAAAAAGCACCCTTCCACTGGTACGCTCTGTCTTCTATGACCAAGTCAGTTTTATATCCATCTAGCTAGCACAGCCTGGCTCTCATGAGACTCTACTTTCTGTACCAGCATGCCATGAGGTACCATATCAAATGCCTTTCTAAAGTCCATGCAGATAACATCCACTGCCCTTCTCTTATCAATCATTCTTGTCACGTCCTCAAAAAATTCAATCAAATTGAGTGAGACATGACCTTCCCCATACAAACCCATGCTGCCTAAACAAAGAAATCCATTTGGTTCCAAGTGAGAATGAATCCTGTCTCTCATTATCTTCTCCAATAGGTTCCCCACCACAGACATCAGGCTAACTGGCCTATAATTACCTGAATTATCTCAGTTGCCCTTCTCAAACAAAGGAACAACACTGGCCATTCTCTAGTCCTCTTGCCCGAGGCCAAAGAGAATGCCAATATATCTGTTAAGGCCCCAGCTACCTCCTCCCTTGGCTCCCACAGAATCCCCGGATAGCTCCCATCGGGCCCTGGGGATTTGTCCACCCTAATATATTTTAGGATACCCAACACTTCCTCCTTCAATATGCTGACTTGCCCAAAAATATTCTCACATCTTTCCCTAACCTCAAAATCACTTATATCCCTCTCCTAGGTGAATACAATTTGAAGTCCTCATTAAGGATCTCACCCATTTCCTTTAACTCCACATACAATCTCCCTCCTTTATCCTTAAGTGGATGTAGTCTTTCCTTAGCTACCTTCATGTTCCTAACATATGTATAAAATGCCTTGGGATTCTCCTTAACCGGCTGGTCAAGGATATTTCATAGCCCCCTCTTAGCCTTCCTTACTCTCCCTTTGAGCTCCTTCTTACTTGGTCTATATTTTTCAAGGTCTTTGTCTGTTTTTAGTTGCCTAGACCTTAGGTATACTTCCTTTCTTTTTGATTAAAAGACCATCTTTTTAATCAATTATTTAATCCTAAATACGTACATTGTTTAAAACTGTGAAATGTTATACCACAAGCTAAATACTTACAAAATAGCAAAAAGGTTAAGTGATAAAGTATGCATTATGGACATGCTAGGATTGTGCACTGAGTGTGCCATAGCTTAAGTTTATATATATGTTATATAAATAATTCAACTGTCAAGAACTATTCAATATTTATTAAATTTAGCTCAGATGGATTGAATAAAAATCTTGGATTTGATTTTGATCTATGGATGCTCCCTACAGCAGGACACATTGCATTGATGTCAATGTATGTTCAATGCATTCTCCCAATCTCATTAGAATACTTCCAAACTTAAACTGGGAGTAAATCAATGTAAACAATCAGAGCCCCTCTGAACCCACATTTGTAAATTAAACCTGTTAATATTGCCACTCCAATAAATATGTGTGCTTCCCACAGGAGATAAATCATTAAATAACTTTTACATTTCAGGGTTTTAAAAAATGAATTATAAAGCCAAGACATCCTTTGCATACGGCATTTAAAGTTGATAATCCTGCTCCGTATTCCAAATAAAATAAGCTGTCTTCTCCACTGGGATTTCGTGCAGGAAAATGTTGCAAGCATTAAGCGACTAGAGGCAAAGATTTATTGGGACAATTAATGACATCTACTGTCACTTGGCCAACACCATAAAACTAGACTCTCAGTATTTGACAACAATATGTTTAATTTTAAAAAAATGCTACCTAACTTTACTACTGAAGGCTTGATGAAGCTACTCTAGATAAATGAAAGTATCAATAATTTTAGAATGTGGTGCCATTAATCAAGGTTTTTAAATATTTTCATGTTTGACCATCTGCTTTATGTTGCCGGTGTTATATCTGTTTTCATTAACATGATCACACACCATTCCACCAGTTAAGCCTTTTTTATTCATTTAAGATCTTTTTTATTCATTCAAGGGATGTAGGCTTCGGTGGCTGGGCCAGCATTTATTGCCCTGCCCTAACTATTGTCGAGAAAGCAGTCGCAAATTGCCATCTTCCTTTGTGCTAGGTATGACTTCAACGAGCGGAGAGCTTTCCCCTGATCCACATTGACTCCAGCTTTGCTAGGGATCCTTGTATCTATACTCTATCAAATATGGCCTTGATGCCAAAGGCAGTCACTCTTTCCTCATGACTGTAGTTGAGCTCTACCCATTTGGCATCCTACCCACACCCCAGCTGGCAGCCTATCCATCAGCACCCTATGTACCCTGCACTCTGGCACCCTTCCCGGCTGATACCCTAGTTAGGTGGAACACTACACAGTACTTATGTAGAATCCTACACCTCACACTCTTCCTTTCCCCGGCCTGTATCTTACTCAGCTGGCACCCTGTTTATCTGCCACCTTGACGTCCTACTCAATGAGCACCCTACTTACTTGGCACCATACAACTTCTACCTATCTGGCAGCATAATTTCCCAGCAGTGTAAAATCACATTTAACTTACCTAGCATTTAAAGCAGCTGTTAACGTGGCTGTCAGGATTCTTACATTTCAGAACATGGCAGCTGATTGCTGTGAAGTTTGTTTTCCCCTGCATGACAGAAATACTGTTGGAATGCAAGTACTCCTTTGCACTGCTGAGGGAGCCCTGATCAGAACTTCCTCTCAGAAATTCTGAGCCCTCTTCTTTCACAAAATAGAAGGGCTAGACTGGCAATCTGTGCGAAAATGTAACTTGTTGGAAAATCTGGCCAAAATTGTCTACTGCAGAAGGTGGAGTTAGGATTTTCCAATTTCTGCAGCATAGATGGGATTTACATGTTGGGATACTGAAAATGCTTTGAAAAAGGAAACTCTGAGGGAACTGTCCAGGAAATTGAAGATTCTGATTGGCAATTTCCCTGCACTTTGAACCCTCTGAAAGTATCAAGTTAATTCAGAGAACTAGGTGGGTTCCGCTGCAGTTTAGCTTATAGTTATCCAAGTGATTAAAAATCTAGTCCACTTCCTGGATAACTATTAAAGAGACTTCTCAACTTACAATGCACACTGCCAACTACACAACCTCTCCTAAAATCGTACACACCCAGAATAGGAGCAAATACAGACCCAACCACCACACCCCACCTCCCCCGAGAGAACTTGACAACATCCCATCTCTAGCCCCAACCCCATCCCCACAGCTACAACCGTAAGTAACCTGCAACCCCACCTCCTTGCCGGAACCAGACACCTTATTGTCTTCCTGGAACTCAACCCCAATCTTCCCACTGTCCTCAATGCTGGACACGATACCACACCACACACTGAGGGGTCTGACAATCCTTCTCTTCCCACTACATCCCACCATCCCTCAACCCTGTAAACACCCCTCCCCACTCAACCAACAAGATCTTCCTGGAGTTCCTTTACCAACAACACCCCCAATCCCATCCCACTTTCCATAGACGCTGGACTTCAGAACTCTTCCCCCCATCATGGCTCCCCCCTTCACTTTCCCATATCCCTGCTCACCCTAATCTACTAGTGAAAGAGAAAGTAGGAGGTCATTTGGCCCACCAATCTGATCTACCATTCAATCTGATCATGGCTGATCATCCAACTCAGTGCCCTGTTCCTCCTTTTCCCCATACCCTTTAATCCCTTTAGCCCAAAGAACTACCTTAAACACTCCATGAATTACCTGTCATCCTTCCCATCTTGTGTTCTGGCACTCCACTCTGGCACCCTGCCCTCTTGGCATCCTAAACCTTTTAAATATGTATCCGTTCACAGGAGATGTCCAAGTGACCGTCTATCCTGTTGGACATTTAACTCACAGAATATGACAACGCCTGCAGTGATTTCCCCCAACTATTTTGCACTGCAAGAGACCTGTTAGATTTAAGGTACCATTAAAGGTGCCATGATCCAGAATCTTCTGTGAGAAATGTGCATTCTTTCTTAATGATAAAAAGGTAGGTATGCAGCAGCAATCTGATTGCCGCTCCTCGTAAAATCTGGCTCTGTGTAAGATAAAAGAAAAGGCCTATCACGTTGATAGAAATAGTAATAACCTGAAGCTTGAGAGAATGTTAGAATACAGCAAAGGAAAACCGAGGAGCAAAGAACAAAGAACAAAGAAAATTACAGCTCAGGAACAGGCCCTTCGGCCCTCCAAACCTGCGCCAATCCAGATTCTCTATCTAAACTATTTTCCAAGGATCTGTATCCCTCTGCTCGCTGCCCATTCATGTATCTGTCTAGATACATCTTAAATGACACTATCGTGCCCGCCTCTACCACCTCCGCTGGCAATGCGTTCCAGGCATCCACCACCCTCTGCGTAAAGAACTTTCCATGCATATCTCCCTTAAACTTTTCCCCTCTCACCTTGAAATCGTGACCCCTAGTAATTGAATCCCCCACTCTGGGAAAAAGCTTCTTGCTATCCACCCTGTCTATACCTCTCATGATTTTGTAGGCCTCAATCAGGTCTCCCCTCAACCTCCGTCTTTCTAATGTAAATAATCCTAATCTACTCAACCTCTCTTCATAGCTAGCACCCTCCATACCAGGCAACATCCTGGTGAACTTTCTCTGCACCCTCTCCAAAGTATCCCCATCCTTTTGGTAATGTGGCAACCAGAACTGTACGCAGTATTCCAAATGTGGTCGAAGGAAAAGTCCTATGAACTGATAAGGAAAGGGAGAACATAATATGAACTTAAACTAGCAAAAAACAAAATGAACTGTGAAAGCTTCTATACATATATATAGTGGAAACAGTTGCTTAAGACAAATGTGGGTTCTGATGACACAGTCAAAAGAATTTACACTGGGCAACTGGGGAGGCAATGGCCCAGTGGTATTATCGCTGGACTGTTAATCCAGAGACCTGATAATGTTCTGAGGACCTGGGTTCAAATCCTGCCATGGCAGATGGTGGCATTTGAATTCAATAAAATATCTGGAATTAAGAGTCTCATGATGACAGTGAATCTATTGTTGATTGGTGGGAAAAACCCATCTGGTTCACTAATGCCCTTTTGGGAAGGAAATTGCCATCCTTACCTGGTCTAGCCTACATGTGACTCAAGACCCACAGCAATGTGGTTGACTTTAAACTGCCCTCTGGGCAATTAAGGATGGGCAATAAATGATGCCAAGCCAACCATGCCTTCATCCCATGAATGAATTTTAAAAATTGAGACATGGAAAAGAAACTAAACAATCACTGAGGTGGGAACAAGAATTTTACCAGAATTAGAGTTGCAATGGATGAAGGAGAATGCAGAATTGAAGGAAATTAGTATCAGTAAGAAAGTTGTGTTGGAGAAATTAATACAATGTTGACAATTCCCCAGGACTTATTGAAAGAAGTAGCTATGGAGATAGTGGATGAATTTGTGATGCATCTTTCAAAATACTGTAGATTCTGGAATGGTTTCTGCAGATCAAAAGATTGCAAATGTCACACCATTATTAAAGATGGGAGTAAAACAAATAATGGGGAATGAAAGACCTTCTAGCCTTATACAACTAGTACAGAATCTATTATAAAGGATATGACAAATGAACACCTTTAATAATAATGATGTGATGAGGCATAATCAGCATGGATTTATGATTGGGAATTTTTGCTTTATGAACCTTTTGCAGATTTTTTAGGATGTTACCAATAGTATTGATAAAAGTAGACTCAATATACTTGGATTCTTAGAAGGCATTTGAAAAATTCTCCAGAGGGATTCATTAGCAAAATTAAAGCACAGGGATGGACTACACTACAGACACAATTGCTGTGGATGGAACAATGTCAAAGTTTTGTAGCCATTGATCTCTGCATATTCATGTAATAACTTTCCTTTTATTTACTAGATTCCCAAAACATTATGACTGAAAAAATGGAGTTATTAAGCTCTTTAGATGAATAATAATGAAGCACATTCAAGAAAAATTTGTAAACTGGGTCACTTCCACAACGGACCCACTGTGCAGAAAACTGCATGCTGGGAATTCTCAGTTGCACACACATGAGAAAGCACATTCTACATTACACATTCAGCAATGCTAAAATTATAATGACTTGTTAATAGCCTGTTAATAGAACAGCAAGATACTACTGTCTTAGACATTAATGACACCCTCCCACCTCCATAAAGTGATGGACATGCAGAAAATCACATCTGCTGGGGAGGGGGCAGCTTCATATAGTGCACTTCTGCTGATGGCTGAAGAAAGCAATCCTTAGGGGCAGTTTGTGATAAATACAGCACATGAATTCGTTATCACATGTTATTGTAGATTGTTATTGTTTTCAGTGTTGGTCCCCATAGCCACTGATAGTGATGTCATTTTCCTCTGTCATTAACTAGTGACTCACTAGTGTCCCTCTCAGATTCATCGACAATCTTTGTAAATGAATATCCTTATCAATGATTACCATTCATCATCTGGTTTCCAGGGGTATAACATGGCAGCAAAGAATGGTTGCCTAAAGGCAAAGGATGACATTAAAGTCAATCTTTAGTCTTACATTTAGTTACACAGCAATATATTCAAATGATACATTCCAGTTCAACCACACTGTTTCTGTAGGAGTCTCTATGCATGTGCTTCAGATATTTTCTAATCACCCTCTTCAGAGATTATATGACACATCTCTGGAGCATATGGAGGATCTGAAGAAGGGTCCTGACCCAAAACATTAGCTTTCCTGCTCCTCTGATGCTGCCTGGCCCGCTGTGCCCCTCCAGCTCCACACTGTGTTATCTCTGGAGCATGTGGGAGTTGTTTGAACTCGAGATATCTGGCTGAGAGGTAAGGACACTACCACTAAACCACAAGAGCTCACATTGAAATTACAATGCACCAGTTGCTCTGGAAGCCAGATTTGAGTCTTGTATAGGCATTGTATAGGCACTGGAAATAAAGTACTTACATATATAAAATGTTTCTGCTTTGTTCCTGCATCGATGTTTGCCAATTTGGTGCCTATTTTAGTTTTCCAATTCTATTCTCAACCCCTTGACCACTTTGTCTCCAATCTATTAAATCATTTTTTTCATCATACTTACGTACTTTAAGATGGTGGAGAAGCACAGGATATTATAGTCCTAATTGCACAGATTGTTCCTCTATTCTGACTTCGCTTGGCTGCCCTGGCTCATTCCCCAGTGCTAGATCTTGTAGCAAATTTTCCCCTTTTGTGGACAGAGTATGCATTGACAATTTTCCACATTATCTGTTAGATGCCAGTGTTGTCATTGCATTGGGACATCTTGGACATCAGTGTGGCTAATTGTGGAGTACACAATGTGCAGTGAATCAAACTGCTGAATGCTGGCAGCTGTGGCTCTGGGATCCTCAGGAGAATGCCAAGATGAACTAGCCACTCAGTTCTCATGGCTAAAGATGCTTACTCATGCTTCAGCATTGTCTGCTTCACTGATTTAACCTTGTTTTAGTCATGCTCACTATGTCTGATCCCTCCCAACAGGTGACTGCCCCTAGCTCCTCTTTTATTTCAGGTATTACATTGCTGCACAGCCATTTTAATATACTTTTAACATGCTTTCTTCTCACTTTAAGTTTAGCCAGCTTGTTAGACTCCCATTCTGTAACACTAATTTACTCTCTTGTGATCAATGTCCTCCCTTTATATTTTCTCCCCCACCCCAGATGGTCTCCTGTCATGTTCTGTGTCCGGTTTAGTTGTTCATATTTTTGTAAATCCCTCTCCATCTCTCCTCACTTCACTACCTCCCATCCATTCCCCATCACCAAACTACTAGAGTAAAGCATTATTTAACATTCCAGCTTTTTGAAAATTCATCAGAACTATCCATTAACCCAAGACCTGTGGCCTGAGGAAGATGGACTTGGATCAAACAAATGTCACTGGGGTTACACATCAAGGAATCCATCTATATGCTTGATACAATAAAAAAATTAAGTCCCCTTTCAGCGGAAATGATTTTGAATTTCCATGGAAATAATGTATCTTTGTTTCAATATCTGGGGTAAATATGTTAAAACCCATTTTTTTTAATGGCACTTCTGTTTACTTCCAGTTGTGCCGTGGTTTTATATTCATCACGATTGTGTGATGTTAAACAGTATGCTCTGCTTGAGGGTCAACCTTCATTTTAAAACACTCAAATTCAAGTCTAGCATCTAATTAGAATTTGAAGCAAACTTGTCATGTACCATAAAAATCAATTACGTGTGCAGCTGATAGCAGCAAATACAATTACAAATTGCTTCAAGGAACATAACCATTGCTGTCATACTCACATTGTGATTGGTATTTTAAAAAATTGGTAACCATATGCTGCTACCATCTTAGAAATTTTGCAGAGAAAACCCTCCCTGAAGAGTCATAGAAATTATTGCAAAGATTGCTGACTGTTCCTGTATTGTTATCAACTGTTCACCTGGAACTGTGTATTCTGATCCAATTTACCTGCCATTTCCTTCATTCACAGAATTATACATCAATTACACACCTAAACACTTTAGAAGGATATAAAACACCATCTTCATAATGGCTTGTGATAAAGCATGTTCTAACAACCAACTGTAAAACACAGTCCAATTTTTCAGTCATTCTTATAGCAATCAAGCTGAATTCAAACCCTCAACTCAACAAAGGGTTGCTTAAAATCAATCAATAATAGTCCAAAAAAATCTTTAATATACTTTCAGGTTTTGACACACATGCCATGGCATAGCATTAATTCTTGACCCTTCTTAATTACAACCTCTCAACTCTGGATATAATTCCAATCAATTTTTACAATGGTCTATCTGTTTGCTTTGAGTGTACTTCCATCACAAATATCTAGAACAGAATTCAATACTCCAGTTATGGTAGAAATAACGTTTTACATCATAAGGACATAGGAACATAAGAATCAGAAGCAGGAGTAGAAGACTATATGGCACAGCAAGATCCTCACCATTTAACTCAATCATTACTGTTTTTTGGCTTCAACTCTACTTTCACACATATCCCAATGATCAAAGAATCTCTTTATTCTTATGCTCCAATCCCCTTACAAAAAAAGCCAACATCAGTTTGTTTTTATAATTGTTTGCTGTACTAAGCATGCTAACTTTTAATGTTTCTTGTACATGTACATGCAAGATCTCTAAACATGAACAAGTCTCAAACCTACTGTCGACTTACTCAATTAGTCTGTATTTCTTTAATGCTTCATCACGGCCACCTAATAGTTTTAATTCAAACCTGGCTTTGTTTCATTTACCATCAATGTCCAAATATTAATTGCTGATCTAGTTATGCGTGAGAGAGATTCAATTGGTTCTGCCTACATGAAATTATAGTCCGCACAATCACTAAATTAGTTTGATTCTATACAGTAGCATATGAAGAAATGAACAAACATTGGAGCTTGACTCTATCCAACAACAAAGCATTGGCATTTCTTATTTGTACAAAATTGTATTTACACATATTTGAGATACCCAAAGGGTCTGATAACTGAATGGGCTCCCATTTAATTTTGGCAAAAAATACCTTAGACATTGGTCTTTCCCCACAGCACCTTGGTGGCAGCTTCCCCAAGCTTTAGGACATCCCTCAGCACGTACTCCTGGGCCTTGGAATGTGCCAATCTGCAACACTCGGTCAAGGTCAGTTCTTTGTTCTGGAAGACCAACAGGTTTCAGGCAGATCAAAGGGCATCTTTCAATGAGTTGATGGTCCTCCAGGCACAGTCAATATGCATCCCAAGGTACAGACAGTAGAGCACAAAGTCTTGTGTAACCGGGACGAACCTCGACAAAAACCATTGCGCCTTTCTCCAGACTTCCTTTGCATAGGCGCACCCCAGAAGCAGGTATGTGGCAGACTCATCCTCTCTGCAGCTGCTTCAAGGGTAGCATGCAGTGGCACAGAAAATCCAGGCATTTTTATTAATTTCAAAAATATACTTTATTCATGGAAAATCTCTTTGTATATACACATTGTCACAAAAGTAGTTCAGTTCTGTACAGTTGCATATCAAGTAAATAAACAAAAACAATTGAACTTTGACTCTATTCAACAAACCAAAGACCTCTTTTACACATACAATATTTACATAGTTACATATGTTTGAAGCACCAGGAGAGTTCAATAATTGAACAGACCCCCATTTGCCTTCAGCAGGAAGACCTCAGAAAGTGGTCTTTCCCCATTGCGCCTTAGCTGTGGCTGCCCCAAGCTTCCATGTGTCCCTCAGAATGTAATCCTGGACCTTGGAATGTGCCAGTCTGTAATACTCAGTTGGCGTCAACTCTTTCAACTGGAAAACCAGCAAGTTTTGGGCAGCCCAAAGAAGGTCTTTCACCAAGTTGATGGTCCTCTGGGTACAGTTGATGTTTGTCTCGGTGTGCTTCCCGGGAAGCAGACATAGAGCACAGAGTCCTGTGTCATGGACCTGCTTGGTATAAACCTTGACAAAAACCACTGCATTTTTCTCCAAACATCCCTTGCAAAGGCACATTCCAGAAGGAGGTGTGTGACAATCTTGTCCCCTCGAAAGCCACTTCAAGGGCAGCGTGTGGTGGTGCAGAGAGTCCAGGTGTGCATGAAGGATCTCACAGGCAGAGCCCTTCTCACCACCAGTCAAGCAATGTCCTGGTGCTTGTTGGAAAGATCTGGTGATGAGGCATCCTGACAAATGACTTTGACAGTCTGCGCAGGGGATCACTGGACAAGATCTACCCTCTCCTTTTCCTGAAGGGTCTCAAGGGCACTGTGTGCTGACCATTGCCTGATGGACTTGTGGTCAAAGGTGTTTTTCTTCACAAATTTCTCCATGAGGGACAGATGATACGGGGCGGTCCACTATTTGGATTGTTCAGCAGCAATGAGGCCAGGTCTATCCTTGGCAACAGTTGGAACAGCCAGAACTCTAGTAAGTAGTGACATTTGGGGTTTGCATCCACTTTGGCAACACGCTTCTTCCATGTTTTGCTGCACGCCCCAGCGCCTCCAAACAAAATACACAGCACCTTCAGCTAGTTTGTCCTGATGGTAAAGGGGATAAAGAAATGGCTGGCCCAGTTCCCAAAGAACATGGCCTCACTCTTGCCCTGATTTACCCTGGCACCCGAGGCCAGTTCAAACTGGTCACAGGTGCTTATGAGTCTGCTCACTGACAGCAGATCCGAGCAGAAAACGGCGACATCATCCATGTGCAGGGAGGCTTTGATCTGCAGGCCTCCATTGCCTGGAATAGTCACCCCTGTCAGGCTCATATCCTTCCTGATGGACTCAGCAAAAGGCTTTATACAACACGTAAACAAGGCAGGAGAGTGTGGGCAGCACAGCCTGACTCCAGATCTGGTTGGGAAGCTTTCTAATTCCCACCCATTGATTGAGACTGCGCTAACAATGTTGATGTAGATCAGTCAGATCCAATTGCAGATACCCTCCTCAAAACCCATTTTGGAGCAAACATCTCTCATGTACATGAGCAATATTCTGTCGAAGGCCTTCTCCTGGTCCACGCTGGTAAGGCAGGTGTCCATAACCCTGTCCTGCACATTGGCGATCGTATCCCTGAGGAGCATAAGGCTCTCAGCAATCATCCTGCCCAGCACAGCACAGATTTGTTCGGGGTGAATCGCTGATCCCAGAGCAGACCTGGCCGGGTTAGTAATGACCTTAAACAGGATTTTGTAATCTACATTCAACAGTGAAATTAGTCACCAAAATGCAATCTCATCCCTCTCCTGCTTGTAAATGAGGGTGATGATGTCTTTCCTCACGGATTCACACATGGTACTTGCCAGATGCATACTGTCATACATTCCCAGCAGACCCTGGCCAATCAAATCCCACAGAGCAGAATATAACTCAGCTGGTAAGCCATCACTTCCGGGAGTTTTATTCTTTTCAAAGGACTCAAGGACCTTCGTCAGCTCGTCCACAGATAGCAGCTGGTCCTGCATGCTATTGTCTAATACCTCTGTGTTAGAGGACAGGAACAACTAGGAGGCCGTGCTGTCAGTGGCCTTTAAGTCATACAGTCTGGCATAAAAGGATTTGCTGATCCTCAGGATGTCAGATGACTGAGATAACGTTACTGAGGCATCTTCTTCCTTCAGGCTACTGAGCACAAAGCTCTCCTTGTGCACCTACTGGAAGAAGAAACACAAGCATGTCTTATCCTGCTCCATGGAGCAGACCCTGGACCAGAAGATTATCTTGGAGGCTTCTGAGGCAAAGGGTGAGGCTTACTGACTCCGCACCTCCCGGAGATCCTCCATGACATCAAACCCATTGTCTTCATCAGGAGCAGGTTCTACATACTTTTCTGGAGTTTTTTGACAGTTTTTCCCACCTCTCTCTCACCTACTGAACACCTTTCATCATAAAGAACCTCCTAATGTTCCCTTTAACTGTTTCCCACCAGTCCACTGGAGACTGAGAGAGGGGTTTCACAATTCTCCAACCTGTATAGTCCCTTTTGAACTCCTCAATGTTTTCTGGGGTCAACAGTTTGACATTTAGCTCCCACGTTCCCTTGCCAGCCCACTGGTCATCCTGTAGGTGACAGTCGGCAAGCAGGAGGCAGTGGTCAGAGAAGAACACCAGCTTGATGTGCGTGGATCTGACAGAGAATACTCAGGACTCAAACAGAAATCGACCCTTCAGCGGATAGACCTGTCTGGCCGCAACCAGGGGTACCTAAGCTGCACTCCATCTGCAGGGGTTCTGAAGACATTGAAGATTTTAATCATTTCCATCAGGAATCTGGACGTGGCATCCAGTTTACAGTCACATCCACCCCACCCCCAGATTGTCCATCCACTGATGATGCAGTTGAGGTTTCTGCCAGAAAGACTGGCCTGGATGTAGCCAGCAGCAATAGGAGCTGCTGTAGGATGGCCAGGCGCTCACTCTTTACCTGCGGAGTACACATTGATTAGTCTTAGGGCAGCATTCCTATACATAACATCTGCTACGAGAGGGCGCCCAAAAAATACCTCCTTAGCTTCAGAGTTGGTGAAGTTGCATCCTCGCAGCAGAATACCCAGGCTGGAGAAGCGGCAATCATTGCCTCCCGGCAAATCGAAGGTGCATGGGCCCACAAGCCCAACCATCTCCTGTAGCTGCTGAGGTGCAGTATCCCACACTCCTGCAGAAACAAGAAGTCCACTTTAACATTGGCCAGGTAAGCCAATGTGGAAACACATCATGTAGTAGATTTAACACTGTGCACATTAATACTCACGCTTTTTAAACCGATTTTAGATTTACACAATGGTTAAAACCCAAAGTCGATTTACCCAAGCTCTTATCACTGGGGAAATACAGTGGTGTGGACAAACTGTTGAAACCTCACAAGGCTGAGGTAGCTATCCAGATCCTCCCTGGGGCTATTTCCCTGGTCTCGTGTCATCGGGATGGCGACAAAGCTGGGAATGTTTGATTCAGAGACCAACTGTCGGGCTGCCGTTCCCTGCTCCTTCCTCAAAACCTCACTGTTCCCAGTTATCCGGAGCTGTGATGTGGAGAAAGCCCCTTGGTTCCCAACAGTGGAGGGCTGGGTTTCGCCAGGCCCCTCCCAACATTCACTGTTTTTGGGTATGGGAGTGCTCCTCTCCTTCTCCCTGGTTACCTCGATCATCCGTTTCTTTTGGGGACCTTCCCTCCGTAAGTCCCCGTGGTCAGAAGAGCTATGACCTTGGCCATCACGCAGCTGCCTCTTTCTGTTGTGTTGCTGAAGGCCTGTGGGGTCCTGGCGAGGTTTTCTTTTTCAGTTTTTCTTGACTGTTTTCCACACCCCTGACTCCTTTGTCACCTCCTCCTCCATTGACTCTGGATTCTTGGATGGAGTCTGAGTCTGTTGTGCCACTGCACTGGCTTCCTGTCTCTCCTCTGCAGCCTATCCCTCCTCCTTCTGTGTGGCTCTCCCCTCATTTTTCCTGCTGGACCTTTCTGTCCTTTGGAGGGGCTCAGCACATGTTGCCACACCGCTCGCCATCTCAGCGTATGTGCCCGCACACCCCCCCCATCCCCCACCAACTTGGGCACATATTACACAGGTGGCCCGCTTCCCCATCCATGTTGCATTTCTTTGCCTGTTGGCAGTCCGTGGTCAGATGCCCCTCTTCTCTACAGTTACTGCACAGGGTTACCTTGCACTCCACTACCATGTGCCCTGACCTCCCATAGGTTCAACAGACCCTGGGTTGCCCCACATACCTCAGATAACCTCGGCTCCCATGAATTGCAAAGCTGGATGGTGAGTAGAGAATGTTCCCTTCAGCATCTGCCCTCAGGTTTACCTTGACCTGCCATTTGCTGGTCCAGATTCCACAAAGGTCCATTACATCATTGCTACCACTTTTCACTTGCACATAACTTCTCAGAAAGTTCAGGACATCTGCTGCTGGCACATGGGGGTTATACATATGGATGGTGACCATCCAACTCCTCTGCACAGATATAACAAACAATGGCACTGCATTCAGGACAGATAGGGGACTCTCACCTCCTTTCTCCTCGTACCCTCAGGAGATGCTCACGTTGATTCATACTCCTGAAAGTCACATTGAAGTGCCCACCACTGGGAAAATCATACAGGCAGTAGATATCTGCTGCTTGGAACCCACAGCAGTCCAGCAGAATCCTCTTCAAAAAAATAGTCCGATCGACCAGTGTACCTCCTTTCACCTTCTTCACAGTCACCCTGACCATTTTCCAGACTCTCTGGCCTGGGGCATGGGTGCTTGCCAACGCCATAGCTCAAGATTGACTTTTTCCCGGATTGATGTTAGACTGAAGCCAGCATAAAGATCCACCAATAGCAGGTCAGCTGAAAGAACTGACCTCCAACGTCCAATCACAATTTCAATCCGGCAATGTTCTCAATAGCTCTGATGACTCACAACCCCTTGATACTCGATCTTAGCCAAAAGGCTAAGTAGTGATCTTGGTTGTCCAGGCATACATGCAGAATAACACCAACAGCATTAATTTAATTGCCAGACCGGCTGAGGTTACCATGAAGGACTTTCTTTTTCAACCTCTCCTGAGGCATGATGACCATTCATCTCTTTCTATTGGGAGAGCAGCCCTGTGGTCTGGTAAGACTATGCAAACTTTTTACTTAGATTTATATTCAATTCCTTTATGTGTAAAACCCAGTATCTAATTTGCATTTTAATTACCCTTTCTACCTGTACTCTAATCATTAAATGTTTAAATATGAAAATTGGATCTGTAGCATCATTCAAGATCACAGTACAGATGCTAATTGTCCTCCTTGGGCTGAATGCATTGTCACCTACATTTCCAGTGATGCCTGTACAGCTGACTGCCTCATGCAAAGAACTAGCTCCTCAGTAGAGCTGGAAGATCCATGTTCTGCAAGAGGGAGGAAAGAACACCAGTGAGTGTGTTGTTCTGTGCATAACTGGAGGTATCTAGACCCAGTGAGAAATGGATATACTTTTGGCAGCATTGAATGATGTGTGAGGGGAAGGAAGCATCTGGATGTTATACCTGACTCTTGACTGCCAGGATCAGTGCTGGATGCATGGTGGGGAAATGATGCATTGAGCAATGCAAGGGAACGGTGGATAGGAGTTGTCATGTTAACATTTGTTCATTGATCTTGACCGCACACAAGGTCATTAAACATGTTCTGTCACTCTTTCCAGGATCTTGAGTCCAAGCACTAGCTCCCAATCCCATTTAATGGACTTGAGGGTCTTGTTGAATTATGAGCTTACACCTTGAGATCATCTCAACCGCTGAAGACTTTGATCCTGAAGCTGTGTCTCTTCCTTGGCGAGGGCAAGTTCCACCTTCCTTCTTTGCAGCAAAAGCATGGAACAACAGCCTGGGGTAACTCCCTGCAGTTTCCCTTTAGGGACAGAAGATGGCTGAGGCAAATGTGATCTTAGCAGAAACAGCCATGAGTCATTTGACTCGGTAATAAAATCAGATAAGTGCTGTTACAGCCACAAATTACCGTGGTGCCACTGTTGTACCTAACACAGGTAGATCAAGAATCAGGTCCCCTGAGCCAGGATAATGATTTGGACTAATTTTCACCTGTATCCCTCTGGATTCCAGGTCTCTAATTCTCCACTCCTATTAATAATCTTTCCCTTTAAGGTTTGTTTCTTTCACCGTTCATTTTCTGAAAACATTTTTT
Source organism: Ginglymostoma cirratum (assembly GCA_024137785.1). Classification (NCBI taxonomy): domain Eukaryota; kingdom Metazoa; phylum Chordata; class Chondrichthyes; order Orectolobiformes; family Ginglymostomatidae; genus Ginglymostoma; species Ginglymostoma cirratum. Next base: position 9,523,649 of record JAHRHZ010000079.1, on the reverse strand, counting down.
TAAATTTACTTTCAGTTGCACCTGATACCTATCAGCTTTCCCTTCTACTCATCCTGAAAGCTCTTTGTCGTGCTGTCATTTACCTGGTGCCAGCAAGTGTGCTTCAACACCATTCTACTTTTGTCTAAATCCAAACCAGCCACATAACTGAAAAACAACACAAAGAGATTGCAACAATAACACTAAGAGCACATCCGTCCCTGCATAATCCCAGGTGAATGATTTTGATGAATTTGATACATTCCATTATAAGTTTTATATGCTGTCATGCTGTTAATAGGGCTTTACAAGAAATCTTAGAATATTTTCACTTTGGCAAAGGCAGTGTGCATTAGCTTTTTTTTTGCCCACAGCTACTCCATTACACTAAGATACATAATACAGTAGTACTGCTTTTATAACAAGAAGTCTAATGTAATTTTACAAGCACCAATTCCTCAATCTCAATAAAAAAGTGAACTGCTGCTATTATAGAGTCATTCAGCGCAGAAACAGACCCTTCAGTCCAACCAGTCCATGCCGAACATAATCCCAAACTAAACTAGTCCCATCTGCCTGCTCCTGGCCCATATCCTTCCAAACCTTTCCTATTCATGCATCTATCCAAAAGTCTTTTAAATGTTGTAACTGTACCCACATGCACCATTTCCTCAGAAAGTTCATTACACTTGCAAACCACCCTCTGTGTAAAAAATTTGCCTCTCATGTTTTTTTTAAAGCTCTCACCTCTCACCTTAAAATGTATCCCCTATTCTTGAAATTCCCCATCATAGGGAAATGAAAACTACCATTAACTTCATCTATACCTCTCATTATTTTATAGACTTTTATCAGTTCGCCTCTCAGCCTCATACACGCCAGTGAGATAAGTCCCAGCCTATCCATCTTTTCTTTATAACTCAAATTTTTCATACCTGGCAACATCCTTGTAAATCTCTTCTGAACCCTCTCCAGCTTAATAATATCCTTCCTATAACTGCTGACCAGAACTGGACATAGTATTCCAGAAGGGGTCTGACTAATGTCCTATATTGGACTTTGTAACATTCTAATCTGGGTGAAGGTCTCATTAGCATTTTTTTTTTGATTATTGTACAAAGAAAAGTCCATTATATTGGAGATAACACAGTGTGGGGCTGGATGAACACAGCAGGCCAAGCAGCATCATAGGAGCAGGAAAGCTTGACGTTTGGAGTTTGGTGATAGATCCATCCAGGATGAAGAATAAGGTGATGGGAGTATAGAGTCAAATTGACCGGAGTGTCATCTTGCTTATAATTTGGTTTTCTCCTCATATCAGTTCTCAAGTTTGAATTTTTCAAAAGCAATTAGCATAGGCAATTTTTCACTGACTTGAATTTCCACAGATTCACAATTCAATAAAGGCATAATACAGTTTCCATTTACAGGCTGGATGCCATACAAGTCTCTTACATTTTAAGAGAAAACGTATTTCTAGGGAGGTGTGTACTCATAAAGATGTCTGCTTTTACACATTCTTAAATTTAGTTCAGCAAGTAAATGTTTATCTGATTAGGTCCATCTTTCCTAAGAACAGCTGTAGGCTGAAAACAATATGTCTTTGATATCAACACTTTGCTGTGCTTCAAGTGACAAATTTGTATATTATAGGACATGGAGGTCTTATAAACAAATAATGCAATGGAAAGCATTTACAGCTTGTGCATCTATTGTACACCAAACACATTGCAGTCCTGAGTTTCATGTTAGTTATGGGGTATTATGCAGCATATCCAGAATACTGGAATAACACTTCTACTGCTGTTTGGAATGTCTTTTTACCTTCAGTTAGATTCTTCTCTGTAAAGATATATTTCTATTTTATGGATTTCCCTTATAATTGCCTGATAGGCAATATGGCAATGATATATTGAATATTTATATGTAACAAAGTTAGTGAAAATTATCGTAGCTACACTGACAGCTTCTTACATGTGCTCTACATCTATTGTCGGTGCTTAAGTACGTACTGAATGAATATTAATATTGTGAGAGGAGTGCTGGCTTGTTATCAACTGCCCTTCAAATCAAGGACTGCAGTCACTGGGTCAATTAACTCAGTTGGCTAGATGGCTGGTTTCTGATGCAGAGTGATGCCAACAGTGTGGGTTCAATGACTGAGGTTACTATGAAAGACTCCTTCTCAACGTCTCCCCTTGCTAGGAGATATGGTTACCATCAGGTTAAGTCACCACCTGTAATGATAGAGCAGACTATGGTGACCTTACTTCATGGTGGTAATTTCAACTGCTCTGTCCTTTAGGATTTCTGTGGAACTGCAGAGGTCTTTCCTGTTAAACTTTTGATGAAGTAATTTGTAAAAGGCTGAACAAGTGCAGGTAATCTGATGCTGGCTCTCCTCATCAATGCTGGCCTTTTGATGGACCTGGCTGCCAAGTTATTGAAAAGAGCTCAACATATTCCAGAGTCTCCCACTTCAACACTTTTGGGGGGTAGGTACCTTTGATTGACCATGTCTAGACTTTGTTTTGGCACCATCCAAAGACAGGCTAAGTTCTCTTGTCTGCAAAGTTAAAGAGTTTGAGAGTGGCATTAAAATCTGGTGTACAGTGAATGACAACACTGCTGACCATCTATATCTATGGTGGTGAGATTGGTTTTGGCACAAGGCAGACTGAAGTTTAAAGAAGTTCTATCTAAGCAGCTTTTCAGTCTTAAACTAAATGGATGTGGATATTTGAAGAGGTGAATAACTACTGCCAGGTGGATTGTAAAGAGTATAGGGGCTATCTCACAGCCTTTCTAGTCATCATTCCAGATTTTAAAGACAGCTATCTCAAATCTCCCACCCAAGACAGTTGCAGTCATGTCACCATGAAGCTTTTGCAGGATTGGGAAAAAGTTTCTTGAACATCAAAATCTCTACAGAATAATCCACAGAATCTTGCGATTTACTAAATTAAATGCTTTGGTCAATTCAATCAATGCAGTAAAGACTTCCTGGTGTTGTTCTTATTTTCTTGGATTTTCTGAGAAGTTCTGAAGCCACTTGGTTTCACAGAAGGTAGCAATTCAGGAAAATGCATATCAGAATTTCCCCTGCAGTGGTAGCTGGGGAAATTACCGTGATAGTTCCAAAAGCATGACTTATCGCACACTTGAAGATAGTTATGATTGTCACATTCCTGAAGTTGTGGATGGGGTGGGGGTGCTGTCAGGTGCTTTTTTTCTTCTAAATTCATCGAATGATTACATGAAGTTTGATTCAAGGATCTCAGCTACAATACGATCAGAACCCAAGACCATTTAGTTTTTTTTTGCTAATTGGATCTGGCACTCCCTTTCACATTGCTAACCTATGGGTTCTGCCCCGGGATACTGTGCAAAACCTGGTGAGTAACAACTGTCTTAAAGGATTCATGGTTGAAAAGTTGTTGGGAATTGCTGTACCAACATTGACAAATGGCACTGTCATTCTTAAGAGAAACATTATCACATCTGGGCTACACAAGTGTCAACCAATGACCATTTCTATCAAGAGAGAATATAAGCATCGCCACTGGATATTCAATACAATCACCATCACTGAATCTCCCACTATCAACATCCTGGAGGTTAAAATTGGGAACCAGACCAACCACATAATTACAATGGCTACAAGAATAGGATCAGAAGCCTAGAAATCCTGTGGTTAGTAACTCACCTCCTGATTCCACAAAGCCTGTCCACCCTTTACAATACATCAGGAGTGTGATGGAATATTCCCCATTTGCCTGGATGAGTGCAGATTCATCAACACTCACAAAGCTTGACACCATCCAGGACAAAGCAGTTCTCTCGACTAGGTCCATATCCACAAAACACTCCATTACAAATGCTAAGTAGCAACAGTGTGTAGTGTCTACAACATGCACTGCAGAAATTTACCATGGCTCCTTAGAAAATACCTTCCAAACTCATGACTGCTACCAATTGGCAGGACAGGGGAAACAGTTTGTTGGAAACACCAGTACCTGCAAGTTCCCCTCCAAGTCAGCTATCATCGAGACTTGCAATGAATGCTGGACCAGCCAGCAATGTATGTCCTTACCATGCAAATCAGTAAAAAAAACTAGATGAAGGGGATGTAACCCACTTTCATCTATTTCATTATGGTCTATATATGACCCAGATGGCTTCAGAAGTGCTTTGTACATCATGATGGTCAACATACTGTTGGATTTCTCAGGCAGTTTCTTCCCACCACATTCCTTTTATCTTCCAGATTGTCTTTGGGTGTCAGTCTTGAGTGTTGGAATGCTATTTTCTGCACTTGGTGACCAGGCAACAAAACCTCTCATTTTTCTTCAAGGTCGCATTTTTATGCATTTTGTCAGACTATCCAGAGTGTGTGTCCAGAAAGAAGGATTGCAATCCTATCATTTGAGATGTCAAGACGCCACAGTGATATTGTGCATCTCATTGAGACCCCCCTGACTGAGGAGAAGGGAACAAACTGGGGATATACCTTCTACAGGAAAGGTAAAACTGATGACGACCCTAATGTCCATGCCATTGGTTTTGCCATCAGGATAGGATTTTGGATATGCTGCCAGAACTCACCAATTGTATAAATGAAAGGCTCATGATACTTCATGTTTGGTTCAGCTGCAACCAATATATCACAGGCATCAACATCTATTCTGTGACCACTGACTCAGTGATGATATTAAGGAATAGGTCAATTCTGATTTGATGAAGTCCTCACTTTCTTCCTGAAAGAAGAAAAGATCATACTTCCTGGGGTTTTAATGCCAGGGATGGCCACAAATTTATGGTCAGGAAAAGAATGGTGGGAAAGAAACGATGTGGGAAGAGTCAATGCGAATGGTGCCCTCTTCATGACAAAATGTGGTCTATATGACCTCATTGTGAAAAGAAAATGTCTTTCACCTGCAGGACAAACACAAAACAACACGGAGGCAGCTATGATCAGAGCACTGGCACCTTCTGGATTATGTCATTGTTGAAGTCAAAGAACTGAACGCCAACAGAGAGATCATTGATTTCTTCGACTGGTAATAAACATCCACTTTACAGACAGATATTGCAAGAATCAATAATCTGAGGGGGAAAACATTATTGTCTCAGACCTAAAGCAACTTTACTAAAGAGAAGTATTCTAAAAGCAGCTCACAACCAATCTGGGAATTCTTCACCTACCTCAACTTCAGAACACTGGGATCAAGAAAAGGCGGCTCTAGTAGACACCATAGTCTAGACCATTAGATTCAAGCATCACTGTAAACAGCTTCAAAGCAGTAATGAGCACATAACAACAATAGTTATTTGCCTTTATATAGCACTTTTAAAACCATTAAACCTGCCATATTGCTTCGCATGAGTAACAAGCCACAGGAAGATGTAGTTTTAGGGGATCGTAATAGAGGAGTAAAGTTTGGCACAGAGGCAGAGGAATTTATGAAGGAAATCCCAGAGGTTGGGTACAAAAGGCAGCCCAGGCAGCTGAAGGCACATCATAGTGAAGCAATGAAAATTTAGAACTTTCAAGGCAGCAGAAATGTAGAATTGGTAGAGATTGCCAAAATAGGAAAAGGAGACAAGAGGAAAGGATTTGAAAGGATGAACATCTTAAAATGAGTCATTGTTGGACCAAAGGCCATTTGTATATCAGCAAGCACAGAATGATGGATGAATAGGATTAGGGTTGAGCCCAGATACAGGATGTAGAGATTTGGTTGGGCTCAAGGTAACAGAGGTTGTAACGTGGGAGAGCATCTGAATATTTGAGTCAGAATGGTATTAATAAGGTTGTTAACTACAGATAGGTGAAATAGAGATGATGAAATAGAGATGAAAATAAAGTAGTCTCAGTGATGGTAACTTCATGGATTAGATATTCTTCTCAGGATCAGATAGGATGCCAAATATCGAGGAATCCTGTTTGCATAAGCATGAGGAGCAATTGTATAGATTGGTTGGCAAGTTAGGTTTATGTAGAACATCATTGATGAGCAATTGCGAAGGTTTTTTTAAAATATCTCATAAGTTTTAACAAATTGACAGCCCATTCAGAGGGAAACTCTTCAACAGAAGCGATCCATCCATGGCTAACTACAGCGTCAAGGAAAGGATTATTTTTGAAGAACTTTAAAATATTGTTAGAAAAAGTAGTAAATTGTGAGGATCAAGGTGTGTATTAGATATCTGGAAAAGGGTGATTTAAAAAAAAATACAGAGAAAACAGAATATGAGAGTAAAGTTGCTACAAACACAAAAACAGATTGCATTATCTTCTACTATCATGTAAAAAGGAAGAAAGTAGCAAACGTCAACATTGGAAATTGCATTGAGGAGTCAGAAATTAGCAGAGAAGGTAAGCAATTACTTTGTATCTTTCTTCACAGTGGAAGGCATAAAACTGAGAAATTGTAGGGAGCTAAGCATCTCATGAGGCAGAACAATTGAAAGCAAAAAATATTAGCAAAGAAACAGTACTGGAGAAATTAATGGAACTGAAAGCCAACAAAATCCCTGAACTTGGCAGCTTATGCCTGGGGATCTAAAAGAGGTGGCAGCAGAGATATTGAATGCACTGATTGTGATCTTTCAAAATTTCCTAGCTTCTAGTTTAGAAGAATAATGAGTGGTGTTGCATTTTGGTAAGACAAACAAGGGCTGGCTTTACATAGTTAATGGTAAGGCCTTGGGTGGTGTTGTCAAACAGAGACACCTTGGGTGTGCAGGCACATAGCTGCTTGGAAGTGGTACACTTGCCTTTATTAGTCAGAGCATTGAGTGTAGGAGTTGGAACACCACATTACGGCTGTACAAATAATTGTTAACGCCTCATTTGGAATACAGCATACAATTTTTGTCACTATGCTACATGAAGAATGTTGATAATCTGGAAGAGTGCAAAAAGATTTACAAGGATGTTACCAAGGCTGGAACAGTTAGGTTCTAAGGAGAGGCTAGATAGGCTGGGGTTCTTTTCCCCTAGAGTGTAGGAGGTTGAGGGGTGACTTTATGGAGGTTTATAAAATCTGAGAAGCATAGATAAGGTGAACTGCCAAGATCTTTTCCCCATAATGTGAGTTCAAAACTAAAGGGTATAGGTTTAAGGTGAGAAGGGAAAGATTTAAAAGAGCCCTGAGGAAGTCTTTTTCACACTGAAGGTGGTGCCTATATGGAGCGACTTACTAGACGAAGTAATAGAGGCTAGCACAGTTACAACTTTTAAAAGACTTTTGAACAGGTACAAGGATAGGAAAGGTTTAGAGGGATATGGGCCAAACATAGGGAATCGGACGAGTCCAGTTTAGGGAAACTTGTCAGCAGGGACAAGTTGGGCCGAAGGTCCTGCTTCTATGCAGCATAACTCTTATGGCCAGAGAGCAGGATGAAGATGATGCCTGGGAAACAAAGTTTATGGCTGCGACCTAATGACTCTGATGTTCCAAATATTTTATTGGAAAACATTTCTGCTCCTTCAATATTGGATGCTGAAAAAGCAGCATGACGAATCAGAGATTATCAAATGGTCAAACCTATTATGGTGTGACAGACATGCAAGTGTTGAACAAGGAAAGCATTGTATGTTAATGTGGTGCATTTGAATATGAGGAGATATATTGTCCATACCATAGAATTGTGACATGGTTCAACACAGAGGGAGGCTATTTGGCCCATCAAGTTTATGTCAACTCATTTGAAGAGCAAGCTAGTTCCACACTATCAATTCTTACCCGATTACACTGCATTTTTTCCAAGTTTTCACCTAATTGCCTGATGAAGGCTTGCTTGAATCTGTATCCATGACCACATCCAAGTTTTTGGAGTAGATTTGTAGCTTGGATTGTGGGTGTTGAGGTTGGTTGGCTCACCACAAGACTCCTATGACTGCTGGGCATCAGAGTGGCACACAAGCCCATATCAACCCTACGACAACTGCTCACCCGAACTAAAGACCCAATCCCCGCCATGGACAGGACCAATGTCATCTATAAGATCCCCTGCAGAGACTATGAGAAACACTACATCGGACAAACAAGAAGGAAACTAACAAGGGTACATGAACACCAACTGGCCACAAAAAGACACGACCAATACGCACTCATCTCAATCCACATGGATAAGGAGAACCACCAATTCGACTGGGACAACACCAAAATCCTTGGACAAGTAAGCAGAGACAAGCAGGGGAATTCCTAGAAGCCTGGCCCTCCACAAAGAAAGCCATTAATAAACACATAGAACTCGACCCCATATAGACCCCACTACGAAGGAAAACCGCAATTGAGGCATTCCAGCTCAACAGACCCCAGAGTTTAAAAGCCAGGCGGGAAAACACACCGACGCTTCATCGGAGGCTGCACTGATGACGTTACCCAGCAGGGTAATGAAACGTCTGCGGAACAACAAACCAGCTCGGCAGGCCAACCACCCTCAATGACCACATCCAGCAATGCCTTCCAAATTCTAACTATGCATTGCATAACAAAGTTTATCCTCATGTCACCTTTGGTTCTTTTGCCAATCACTTTAAATCTGTGTTCTCCAGTTATTGACACTTCAAATGCTAGAATCTGTTTCATTTATTTAATACATCTAAACACTTCAAGATCTTATTATATCTCCTCCAGTTTCCTGCAATTTGGCTGTCATTAGCAAGGCCAGCATTTGTTTCCAATTCATAATCACCCTTGAGAAGTTGGTGATGAACCACTTTCTTGTATCACTGTAGTTTGAGATAAAGATATACTCTCAGGCCCCTTAGTAACAATTTCCAGCATTTTTACTCAGGGACGGTGAAGGAACCGTGATATAGTTCTAAATCAAAATGGTGGTGTCTTGGAAGGGAACTTGCAAGAGTTGGCGTTCCCAGTTATCTACAGGTTTTTCTGCTATAACGCGTGTTTCGTTAATGCGAATTGGCTGTAACGTGATTGATGAAAGCGGACACTGTTTGGAAAACGTGAACTTTCCACTGTACAGTCTAGAGATTTTCTGTAGCAAATTCCCTATAACACAATTTTCCAAAGTGATTTTCCATAGCGCAAAGTCACACATGAACACAACTATCACATTATTGGAGAAATACCTGTATTACCTTGTTCTTCTTCTTGGCAAATGTTGCTGTTTTGAAGCTCCTGTGATTGGGGCTTGAACTTTCTCGTGAACATAGAGGCCCAGTCATCTGTAGCTAGTCATGTTAGATATAACTGTAAGGTAGGCATTGAGTAAGTGGAAAGAGGATAGGAAGGAAGCCCTGAAACTCATTTTTACAAACACAAAGTCTTCCACAATCATTCACTGAAAAAAAATGCAAGCAGGGGTGTTGTAGCTTGGGAAAATGCTGAAAATTGCACCAATCACATGAACTAATTACACAAAATCTTCCAGCAATTCTAACATTAATTAGGTACAGTAAACAAAATGACCCAGGTCCCACAATGATAACATCATGGAAATTTACTGCTGTCTCCACTCAATTACCCCCATCAAATTAAAATTCGGAGCCTCAGAGATTCTTTATAAAATTAATTCATTGTAAAACCCATGATGTAAACCCATTTGTGAAACACATCTGCTTTCCATCTGAGACACGCACAAATGTGTCATTATAAATATGTTCCTGTGGGTTCAGATTTATTTATCTATCTGCCCTTGGTAAGGAAATATTCATCTTCCTATGAAGTTCAATCCAAATAACTTCGTTGGAAAAATGTGCTTATCCTCTCCCAGACCTGAGTACTCTTCACAGCCCTAACAATAGCAGAACAACCCATTCATGGTGCGTAATCCTAAAGGAGATATGCTACTTTACCATTGAAGTTGATTAGATACAACGAACCATTGGCTATCACACTACACCAGCATGGAACAGAGTTTTGTTCAGCTGAAACTGAAATGTCAAATTAACATGGTTCAAAGAGGAAGCACAGAATAGTTTTAATGTTTTCAATCTTACATGGAAGCACAGACATATCCTATCTCCAGAACCTCTAGAGTGTAACATGAGTTTATTGTCTGCTCCTTTCTTTTTCCATGTGATAAAAACCGAAAGGTGTTAGAGTGCAACAGACAAAAAATCCAATAGCTGGATTTGATGTTTCTGTCATGGGACCTGGCCAACCATTGAAGTGCCTGACAAAGTATCATTGCCATCAATGCCACTGGAAGCAAAGTCTACTGCCGGTATAACAGTAAGGTCTTCACCAGGAATTATAATGGGATCCCTAGTGAGAAGGGTGGGTTGGGTGGATTGGAAGATGTGAGGAGGAGCTCAGATGCAAGATGGCTGTCCCTTAGTGGGCATCCCCAATTCTGAATTCCAGATTCCCACAATTGGGTTCTAAGGGCCTTTGAGCAAATGACACCACTCCCTGCCCCCACCCAAGGAGGCCTCTGGCAAACATGACACATTTGACGGGTGTTGCTAAGTAAAACCAATGAAAGTTTAAGACAATCCATGAGCTGCCACTAAATCTTGGCGGGCTCAGGAATCTTAAGTGGCTCATTAATGATCTTAATCAGCCCAAGGATAGATGGAAGTTAGTGTGCCCGGTGGCAGAGATAGGATGCACAGACCTCCCTGCAATTATGAGGGCGCATCCATCATCTATTCGACTGAGCAGGCTTCATTAACTCCCATCCCCAGTCCCATTGTCTGACAGCAGGAATTGCAAAGGGTTCTCTTTACTCAATTCTTTTTGGAAACTACCAAACTCTCTTGTCAGCTAACATTCCACTTTTCAACAAAAGGCTGTTTTCATTTTTTTACTTAGTTTCTGGCTTAACCTTTCTGGCTTAATCTTATTAACATAGTATGAGAGCGCTGTGTCAAAAAGGCTGTCCTCAGATTTCATCAGGTTGCTATGATTTAACTGGAAAAATCAGAAGTTAAATTAGATAGTTACATAAAACCATAATTGCTTTCACACTGGTTACATTTTGACCTTTATGTTAAATACAACTGTATATGGGCTTCACTATAGGTGCCTAGGCAAAGCAATAAAATGTACTTTAATAAACAATATAAACCACCTTAAGTATAAATCAACGGCAAGCCAAACCAAAACAAGGAGCAATTTGTTTTATAGCCTCAAGGGAGTGTTTGAGTGCTGCAAGATTTGTAAGGAACAAAACTACCTGCAAGAAATATTACATTTTCAGTAGTAATATTACAGAAGCTGCTGTTAAGTAATTATTTGGCATTAAGCTAACTTGTTAACATCTTTTGAAATGCAGTGTTTGAAACAGCTTATAAGACCTTTCTTAAAAACTTTTATTTATGGTCATCGCTAGAATCTGACAAGTAAACCAAATTTACTCTAACTAGTGAATACTTAGCACTAACTTTTTGCAGCTTTCAATACAATGTTTTGAAAACTAGAAAATCTATATAAAGAGATCAGAATTATCATCAACAGTTACATAGTGAGATTGGAGAAATTGGGACCGTCTTTGTTGAAGAACAAGAAGTTGAGACAAGAATTGACAGAGGTGAAATATGATGGAGCTAGACAGAGTAGATGAGGAAGCAATGTACATATTGGTGGAAACATCACGAACCAGAGGCTGCAGACTTAAGGGAATTGGCGAAAGAAGCAATGATGACCAGAGGATAACCTTTTAAATGGAGTGAATGGTTAGAATTTGGAGTGTGTTGCCTGAGAGCGTGAATGAATCTGGCTCAATCTCAGCATTCAAACAGGAACTGGCTGGTTATCTGTAAAGTAGACATGTGCAGGACTACAGGATGGTAACTGGGGAGTGGCACTAAGTAACTTTCCCTATGGAGAGCCAATGCAGACACATTGTTACAGCACTGGATGAGGGCACTTGGCCCAATGCTGAGAAATGGCATATTTTGAAGTTGGATATTTTACATGAAAATAGCAAAGGACAAGAAACCATATGGAATTTCCTGACAAGAATTATTTACTAAATATGCTAATAACTAGGAATCTCCTACTTTAAATACAGGAGTAATTTTTTGATTTGGGATTTCAACCAGTGGCAGTCTGCAGCTGGGACAGATTGCTGCAACAAATGATTCTTCATAAGAAAAGGCTCTTGTGTCAAACAGAAAGAAATTTTCTGCTGTTATCAATTAGGTACAAGTAACATTGGTAATAAAAGCATTGAGTGTAATCTTGAGAGCCTCAATGACATTAGTTATGGTGAGGATTGTGGCAGAATCACATGAGAAGTCCTGTGAAGACTATCTTGACACTAAATACTGCTTGGGAGACATTGCATTTAACTAGGTTGTGGGTGTCAATGTGAGATTCTCACCAGGCAGTGATACATTGCCTATTAAGAGGAAGATTGCTTGTTAATGACCTTATTATCTACATATATTGCCTCATTGATATATAGCTTCCTGTCCTAGCACCCATCACAAGCAAACTAGACTGCAAGAAATCAGAGTGGTTACCCAGCAACTTCAGATTGTCGCTGGCTGAGAACAGCCTTCGTGTTGGTAACCACGCAACAGCATCTCAGGGTACAACGCATGGAAACCAACCAAATGCACTGCACATCCATGGATGTGCAATAGTGAAAGTGATGCAGTATGAGGCTTGTTGGGAGGTTGTACATTATCAGGAATAAAATGAGTTTGAGGTATCAGAAAGAAGAGAAGATGGTGGCACTAATAAAAGCAGAGTGGACAAGTCCTTCCCACACTGCTGGGCATTCTGGACAGCTAAATGCGTTGACCTGAGGGGTAATCATTAGCCAGGCTGATGTGGTCTGGTGTCATAACCTTCTCTGCTCACCCTGGGGGTAGGGAAAGTCCCACCTTTACACCACCACATCCTCTTTCTCCAGTAACTGACTGATCAATAACAAATAGGTACAGATTTAAGGTGAATGAATGGCAGAAAAAAAACAGCAGACATGGAGGAAAAATCTTTTCTCTCAACAAGTAGTTAGGGTTTGAAATGCACTGCCTACTTGAGTGATGGATACAGATTCAACAGCAGCCCTCAATAGAGAATTGCGTAAGTACTTGAAAGAGAAAAAAATGCAGGAGCTTAGAGCAGAACGAACAGAATTGCTCTTCAAAAAGAACCAATGCAAACTCAATGAGCCAAATGGACAGCTTCCATACATACTATTCTTTCATTCTTGGTGCAAGTGCATTATGGCATTCTCAAAATTTTGTCACAGACACAAAACAGCCATAAGATATATGCTTCTTGGCTACATTCTGAGATTGACAAATTCACTCAAATCTCCAAAGCCTCCTAATAAAACAACTCCATGTGACTTCTGAACCAGTGTTAACTTTGTAACAAGTGTAATTAATTGGCCTTAAAGCAAATGCAGCTCTGTCTTGAAATTATAGATTAGTGTTATATCATATAACACATATGATGTGGATGTGCTTCATAAAATCAATCTTGCTGTGAGCAAGATCATAAGAGAACCATTATTACTGAAATAAGCACATCTGAAAACACTGATGTTACACTATAGGTCAATCATAAAGAAAGAAATAGTTTGTCCTTCTGACCTGGTTCTCAAAATTTGCGAACAAATTTGTGAATTCCAATTAGGTAAACAATTACTATTAAATGGAATCGCATGGAATATATGAGCAGAGATCTTTGTCATTGTACAGAACAGGTTTGTCATTGAATGACAATCAAAACTGCGCTATGCAAACAACGCATGATGATTATCACAGGATCTTCTGTTGTCACATGAGAATAGGGCAATTTTTGCCATATTCCTAATATTAATTTATTGATTTTTGTCTGAGTTCGTGTTTCACAATTTCATATTTTTCGCAAGGTTTTCCACTGTAAGATATATAGAATACAATTTACTGCATTCAGTGCATTTGAGTGATAGTTTTATACCATTGATTCAGTGAATGCAATACAGGCGCTAAAAGAAAACTAGTAGAGTTGAAAAATGTTAACTTCCTTAAATACGTATTTCTACAAAATACATGAATGCATCATTATAAAGAAAATTGACATTCCTGAAATATGTTAGGTTCTCAGGTCAGTGAGGGTGTTCAGCAGTAATTGTGAACTTCCTATGGTGTCAGAATCATCATTCAATTAGATGAAATATTTTTACATATTTTGTTAAAAAGATGACTGGTGTAAATGGGCAACTTTTCATTACTTAACTTAATTGCAATGCACTCAATAAGGAAGAATAGAATCATAGGCAGTAATTTTTGGATTTCCATGTCTAACTGTGTATGTGTACAGACTCCAGAGATAAGAAATGAGCTTGCATTATAGACATTGTGCTGTTCTCCACAGTGCCTCCCTCCCTTTTGTCTTCTAACAGTTCTAAGGATATGGCACATGCAGAACGGTTGTGCATTTTTTCAATTCTTTTATAGGCTTTGAACATTTCTGGCAAGGCTAACAGTTATTACCCAGATCTAATTGCCTCTGACAATATTGAAGTGAGTTGCCTCCTTGAACTCCTGTAGTCCATGTAGAATTTTTACATCGACAGCACTGTTAAGTAGAGGGTTTCCAGGAATGTGTCCCAGTGACAGAGAAAGAACGGTGAGATAGTTTAAAGTCATGATGGTATGTGACTTGAGGAACTTGCGACTGATGATGAACATATGCATCTGTTGTCCTTTTCCTTCCAAGTGGTAGATTGCTGCAGTGCATTTTGCAGACGTGCATTGTGCTGCCTTTGTACTTTGGTGATGCAGGGAGGACATACTTAAAGTAGTGGATTTGGTACTAATCAAGTCAATGGTTTGCCTTCATTGGTGCTGAGTATGTTATGGAAACTTCAGTCGTTCAGGGATGCACAATAATCTGACATCAGTCTAAATGGCTGACAAGTTATTAATACTCAAATTTGCATATTGACTGAGTGACTTTTGCAATATTTACTTTAGAAAACAAGCATGAAGCTGAAATGGTCCCAGGAGGGCCAGGCAGCCTGCCTGCTGATAAGCTGATTTGTCAAAAGTTTTTCCATTCAAAGGTTTGAGAAGTCCTCTGGAATGTGTTTGAAATGCTTTGCCACTAGGCTACCATATTTTCACAGAAGGATCAGAGAAGTCAATGACCAGTTCACATGAAGGTTGCAAACAACAAGGGCAGCACCAATGGAGATGAAGCAGAGTCTGCAGAACCTCTTGTCACACTCTCTGTGAAGTTGGAAGCTAACTCCTTTACAATCCTAGAATGTGTTGTAAAATTGTGTGGCAGGCTAGCAAAAGCAACCAGTATCTCTGCAAATTGCAAATCAGTGTTCTTCTCTTCAGGTCCTCATCTGGTTCTGTTCAGCAGTATTCAACTGTTAATTCATCCTCTGGGTAAGCCAGCATATGATCTATCCTTTATCCCATGCTGGCTGCATGCCACTCATGGCCTGATGACTTCTCACATGCTGATTCCACCAATACACTGAACTTCAAGGCAGATGGAGTGCCAGTGCTCCAAATGCATTGATCCTTAGACAGCACCTTGCAAATCCATGACCACTATCATCTAAAAGAACAAAGGGCAGCAGATGCTTGGGAACACTACCACTACAAATACCCATCAAGCCACTTAGCATCATGACTTGGAAATATATCACCATTTCTTCTGCGTTGATGGGTCAAAATCCTAGAATTTCCTCCCTAGTGGTATTGTGGGTCTATCTACAGCACGTGAACAGTAGTAGTTCAAAAAGGCAGCTCACCATTACCTTTACAAGGGCATTTAGGGATGGGCAATAAATGCAGGCCTAGTCAGTGACACACACATCCCTTGAGTGAATTAAAAAAGTCTGAGATGGTGGCCAGAAGTGTCAGATTAAGAGACGAAAAGGCCTCTTCACTATCTATATATTGTGTTATTTTTCCTCCTGCTTGAGCCTTTTTGACTGGGCAGGAGCACTTCTCGGGTGTCTGAAAGTAGACTCAGAAGAAAGATTGGCATTTTGTGGAAAGCAAGATGTCCACAGTCACATCTGAAGCATCTTGCTCACTATTCTCGATAGCAGGAGAAGAATAAGCTTAGAGTTATGAAGGACACCAGGTAGAATAAGGCCATTACCCTGAACTTCCTTAGCAATAGTAGATGCGAAAGACCCCATCAATCCTAGCCCCATGAAGAGGAGAACCATCTTTTCTGTGGACCTAAGGATCTGGAGGCATGACTGCCCCCACCATTGTTCTGTTACCTTGTGTTCTGCAAGAGGTCAATAATTGTGTAGTGCTTTGTTTGGATGATGTATTTTCCAGAGATGAATAACTGGAGATATGCAAAGGTACTAAAAGATGTGTGTGAGGCTGGCAGCATGGTAGGTGTGTGAAAGTGAGGGCAAACATCTGGATTATATTGGGTTTCTGAGTACTTTGGAGTGCTGCCGAAAGATGACAGTGTAGCATCACTGAGCAGAACCTGAGGTTGTGATGTGGTGTGTAGGAGATGTCATGTGAAGAAGTATTCACTGACATTAATCGCCATAATGGTTGCAATTGTGTGATGATGAGACAATTTAGCTGTAGGACAATATTTTTTGGTTTATAATAGTGTTACTGTTTCACACTGCGTCTTTGAATTTGAAAAGTATCAACAAGCATATGCTGGAGTATCTCTGACAGTGAGCCTGGCTGGTTTAAGTGATATAGATCAGAAGAAAAATCAGATTGTTTCGTTGAGATGGAGTTGCAAGATATTTAGAGTCACATATAGAGAGTCATATCGTCCCTACAGTGTGGAAACAGGCCAGTCGGCCCAACTAGTCCACACCGCCCCTCCGAAGAGCATCCCACCCAGGCCCATTCCCCTACCTCTGCATTTCCCATGTCTAACCCACCTAACTTAAACATCCCTGAACACAATGGGCAATTTAGCATGGCCAATCCACCTACCCTGCACATCTGTCGACTGTGCAAGAACACCAGAGCACCCAAAGGAAACCCACGCAGACACGGGGAGAATGTGCAAACTCCACACAGTCACCCGAGGGTGGAATCGAACCTGGGTTCCTGGTGCTGTGAGGCAGCAGTGCTAACCACTTAGCCTTGATGTTCCTACATCCACTGTGGTAAATCCCAAAGTTCAGAACTGTTGTTTCAATATCCAGATATAAACTGTTTTGCTGGAACCCATCACTTTATTTCTAAGATGAAAAGCAGTTGGGATGAATGATAATTAACATTTCTACTTAGATACAAAGCCAACGTTTTCCCTATTGCCAATGTCAAGGGGGAGAAAAAAACACTTTAAAATCAAGGGGCTTCCCGAGAAATAGAAATAGCACACAGGCAATTGCAATTTTTCCAATGGATCCTTATGCGTTTTCACACTGTGTATACTTAAATAACAAACTGAATTATTGCAAAGTTAATTTCACAAAGATTAATGTAAAACACCTGCATATTCATATCATAACTTTCCTTATTTCAGATGGGGGTGTATTGTGCTTGGTATAACAAGCTAGAGGCACATCAGACAACATTTGGCAAGAAAGAAAATAAATTGTTTCATTATCCATGAGCTCTGACAAAAGGGTTATACCTGAAATCTTCCTGCATTTCTTTAAAATTGCTGCTTGACTTGCTGCATGCTTCCAACATTTTGTGCTGCAAATTTCCAACACCTACTTAAATGTTGCTATTTGAAGTGTAAGATGTCTTACAATACAACTTGTTTCAAATTGCAAATTAAAATAATTTTATGATGCATTTTGAATTTTTCAGGAAGCATAGGATTCAAAACTGTATAGGTGAATAGCTCTAGTCTTTACCAGATTTGTACAGTACTGTGCGCCCCAAATTGGATAATTGGGGCAATTTTTTTCCAGCAATTTTTGTTTTTGTTTCTGAGTTCAGGCAACCAAAGTTCTTTGGGTTTTATTTTGGATAATCAGGGCTTACTGTTTTACAGCCCTGTCACTTAAGTCAGAAGGTACTAGTTTCAAATCCTATTCAAGTAATTGAAAATATTCCCCAATTAATGACACAAGAATGTTACCTAGTCATTAACACATTGGCAATTTTTTCTTTTTTTATTCATTCACGGGACGAGGGTGTTGCTGGCTGGGCAGCATTTATTGCCCATCGCTTATTGCCCATCACTAATTGCGTCGAAGGCAGTTAAAAGTCAATCACATTGCTGGGGGTCTGGAGTCAAATGTAGGCCAGATTGGGTAAGGATGGCAGTTTCCTTCCCTAAGGAACATAAGTGAACCAGATGGGTTTTTCCTGACAATTAACAATGGATTCACGATCATCATTGGATTGTTAATTCCAGATGCGTATTGAATTCAAATTCCTCCATCTGCCGTGGCAGGATTCAAACCGAGGTCCCCAGAATATTATCTGGGTCTCTGGATTAACAGTCCAGGGATAAACCACTAGGCCATCACCTCCCTATAATGGAAGATCGTTTAAAGGGAATGATTTCATTTCAATTATAAAACTAATTTGTAAAGCAATGGAACTGATTTCACACTACACATTGTGGTTGGTTGGAATTTTCCAGAAACTGTTGATGTTTAAAATTACTTTGGACTGTTGCATTGTCAAATTATCTTGCAAAAACTCCGGTTTTCTTTATCTAGGTGGAATCAGATTCAAACTGTTCGCATTTCCCCTTCCTGAAGGTCAGTACTTTGTTTCTTCGTCAGAAAGATGAAACTCGCTCAAACGTGGAAAATCTTTTGTTAATCATAGAGACAATTGGTGACAAATTGAAGGCCTAAGTAGCAACACACAGTACAACAGAAAAATGGTAATCCATGTACAAATATAAATAAATCGTCTGCATATAATGCAGATGTAATTGCTAAAAGGGCAGAAAAACTAAATGGGGAATGATCTAAATTGCTGGGATGTTGACTGGGAATACCACTCATTTGCTAATTAATATAACACAAAAAACATTTCAGTCACTTTAGGTTCAGAATTTTGTTTGGCTGTCATTGATAACATTGCAGTCATGGTGTCACTACTTGTGAAGTCATTTTTATTATTCTTAGACTCAGTAGGAAATTTCCATTTTTTGCTCCATCATTTCTTTGATGGGAAGCTGATGAAAAAGTCACCACATTAATGATCTAAATGCTGCAGAGTTGCCTTCTGATCTGACTGAAAAGTTTCTTGTTGTGACACCATTCAGCTAAATTAGATTGAATCAGAGAGATACTGTAATAATTTCTTTTGTTGGGAAGTGTATTTTGAATTCTGGAAAATTGTGACCCATCTGTGAGTAATCTCGCACAAGTTTGTAGCTCTAATGTACAAATGTTCTGACCGATTATGAGATGCACTGTAAAAGAACAATGTCTGACATGACTAGAGTTTTCTTCTGTTGCGGTTTCATAACTTGGAAGAGATTTAAGCAATTTTAGTACATTTCCTAGAATTCCTACTGTGCAGAATCAGGCCATTTGGCCCATTGATGCCACACCAACCCTCCAAACAGCATCCCAACCGGACCCACCACCTCTACTCTACCCCTGTAACACTGTACTCTCCATGAGTAATCCACCCAGCCTGCACATCCCTGGACACTATGGGCAATTTACATTAACTTTGGACTATGAGAGGAAACCGGAGCACCCAGAAGAAACCTACACAGACACAGGAAGAATGTACAAACTCCACACTGACAATCGCCTGAAGGTGGAATTGGACCTGGGTTCCTGGCAAGTTGAGGTGGTAGTGCTAACCCCTGATCCACTGTGCCATATTATATTTCAAAGGATGTTTAAAATAGTGCATTGTATAATAGTATTTGCATAATTTGATTGTCAGCATGGTATGGAATGCACTGCTTGGAGATGTGATAGAAGTAGGTTCAATTGAGGCATTCATAAGGGCCTTGAATGGTTTTTGGGATGGTAATGGTGCGCAAGGAAATGGTGAAAAGGGCAGGAGATTGGCACTAGAAAATAGAGCCCAACTGGATAATAGAGCTATTACAGACACGATGGGCCAAATGGCTTCCTTCTGCATGGTAATCATTTTGTGATTCACTGATGCTGAGATCCTTCAGCACATTTTTGTTCTTATGACAGAAATCAAGAGATTTGATTTCCAATGTTCCTGGTTTTTAAGCCATTGGTTTTAGCGGCTGGAAAATTATGTACAACATGTATTGCCCACATTGACTTTTGCAGCACTCTCATTAAACACTAGACCGAGCCTGCAATGGAGTCTCAGAATATCAAGGATAAGACCTCTCCAGCTTCGATTCTATTGATTATTCGGGGGACCAGTTAGCTCAGTTGGGTAATTTTAGGGTTCAGAATAATAATAGCAGCATGAGCTTGATTCCCATTCCAACTGAGGTAGACTTGGACTCTGCATCCTTGTCCTGCCCTGAAAGTGAAGGGTAATAACAGACAACCACTGCCCAAAAGGCTGCCAAGGAAATGACTCAGTATGAAGCATCAGCAGAGAAAGATCCAAGAATCTTTGGGGGCAAAACAGTGGCTCCGTGGTTAGCACTGCTGCCTCACAGCACCAGGAACCTGGGTTCAATTCCACCATTGAATGACTGTCTGTGTGGAGTTTGCACATTCTCCCCATGCCTGTGTGGGTTTCCTCTGGATGCTTTAGTTTCCTCCCACAGTCCAAAGATGTGCAGGCTATGTGGGTTGGCCATGCTAAATTGTCCATAGTGTTCAGGGATGTGTGGATGAGGTGGGATACAGGGGACTGGGTCTGGATGGGATGCCGTGAGGTTTGGTGTGGATTTGTTGGGCCAAAGAACCTGTTTCCATACTGTAGGGATTCTATGATCTCTATGAATCCACCAGGGAGCAGAGAGTTGATGGAATGAGATTGTTTACTCATCGTAGGTTCATAGTTGAGGTCTGTGAAACGATCCAGCACCAGGGAATTTAAATGAGATTTTTAATGCTTAATTTCACAAAGATACATTTTAAAATTCTTTAATTTCTCATCACTTTGTTGCATCAACATCAGGATTTTTCAATTGAAATTTAAAGTCCAACCACCTTAGCTCGACATCCAACTTTTGTTCTGTAAATTAATGTAAGAGGATAGCATTTTTCCTGCTTTGGCTTTTCCTTGCTTTCTGCAGCATCCTCCATAGTTAGTGCAATTTAAAACAAGGTTGGTAAAATTAGCAAAGCCACATTAAACATCGGCATGTTTGTACTGAGAACTGGTTTAAAGGATCTCAAGGTGAATTTAATGTGTGTTTTACAAAATTTAAAAAAGTACTGAAACAGTTAATTGGACTAAGATTTGAATTTGATTGTATTGAACATTACTTGAAATTCTCATTAGTAGCCAACAGTGTGATTGCCGATAGAGTGTTGGAGATCTTAACCATGAGCACATAACAATCTGTTAAGGTTAAATAATAGACCACTCACAGGACAATATAGTAATCTGGTGCAGGCAATAAATTATAGAATCAAAATAGCCTTCTGAAATTGTACCTACAAACTTTCTAAGGCATAGTTGCACAAAGAAGAGAAAAGTAACATTACTGAATAATTTGCTCTGATCTTTTCAGGAGAGGAGTATCGGAAATAACACTACAGATCTGAAGTTAGTGGTGCCACATAAAATAAACGCTGTTATTTTTGTCTCTGGAATTTCATAGAAATTATAAACTTGCTGACAATAATCCTTGCTTTGCTTGCACATCGCTTTAAATCTCTGTCCTCTTGTTCTTGTTTCTGCTACAAGCAGAAACAGCTTCACCATACCTACTCTGTCCAAACCACTCATGATTTGAAAACTTCAATTAGCTGTACCCTCAGCCTTCTTCTCTCTAGGGACAACAATCCCAACTTCTTCAATCTATCCACACAGCTGAAGTTTCTTATACCTGGAACCATTCACGTAAATTGTTCCTGCATTCTCTCTAATACATTTGTAAATATCCTATTATGTGGTATGCACAACTGTACACAATACCACAATTAAATCGAACAAGTGTCTTAACAAGTTTAGTATCACCTCCCTGCTCCTGTACTCCATGCCACTATTAATAAAGCTAAGAACACTGTCTTTTATGGAGGGGAGAGAAGAAAGAAATATGAGACACATCAAACTCAAAACATTAACTGTGCTTCTCTCTCCACAGATGTGACCAGACCCATTAAATTATTCCATTTTTTAATTTCAGATCTCCAACATCCAGCATACTTTGCATTTATTCAGCTGATATCTGTGCCTAGTTCTCTGATTTGGACTCCCATTAAGTGACATTTTTTACAGCAATTGGAGCCTTACTGTATTGGGACTTAAACTTAAGGGAAATATAAAGTAAGTGATTTGATAGAAGAGATATAACAGCTTAAAAGACAGAGAAGCTGCAAGTCACTTTCTCCAATGTTCATGTAAAAAAAGGGTCATAAATAATTTAAATAAAGAATTGGTATCACCGCTGACCCACACAGAACTTGTTTGTTGTTTTCCTTGCAGGATGCAGTGGTCAGATTGATTTCAAATATTTGTAATTTCCTGGATGGAAGCTAGTGGACACCAGTTTAAAGCTATGTCAGCAGTCAATAGTTGGGCAGTCAATGTGAACTAGAGACACTGATATTTAATCAGTTTTACTAAAGTGAGATATGCATCTGCAGAGAACCATTACATCAACTTTTCTAACACAGATGTAAAGTGATCTTATTTATTCATATAAAAATAGTCTCGACAATTTGAAGAATAAGACACGATTAGGGTTTCTTCCTCTTGTTCATGTTTATGACAGATTCTCGTTATTGAAGTATCAATCATTTTCTTGTGACTCCAAGCATAGGTGCATTTTTTTTTGTCTTGCACTTTCACTTCAATTTCTTATTAAAGCACATTTCCTTTCATTATTTCACACTAAAGTTCATCTTGATATCTAATTAAAATTGCTTGCTATAATATTCACGCAGAAACATGGCAATGGCTCATTGATATTGGCAACAGTCCCCTTGTTGAAGTTTTCTAGTTCAATTAACATGGTGACAGTGTTGCCTTTACCACCAAAGCTTCCTTTGGTCTGTCTTTCTCATCTGCCACCTACCCCTTGTGATGATGCTAAGGCTTTAAGAAGTACAGCTTGTCCTTTTTTTTAAATGAGGAAAGGTTAAGAGAGAGGCGCTGGGCAATCTGTTCTGAGCCACTAGAGTAAACAGTTTGTGAGGCCTTGGTTTGTTTTTAAGTTGGAACAGAAGAAGCGGCCTAACTGGGTGGGATCAAACTCCCACAAAACCAGGAGTTTTCATTTTAGTTTTTCAGTAGCAGCAGCTTGGGTCTTGAAACTGAATGTGAAAGCTGTTTTTCCTCTCACTGTCACAGCTAAAAGCAGGAGTTCTCTTTCTGCTGCTAGAATTGCATGTGAGACAATCTGCTTTACCGAATTTGCCTTTATGTTTTTACTGTATTGGAACAGTTGCTGTTTAGTAATTAAATGATCTATTATTCTGAAAAGTCTTTCAATAGAGTTGTTATTTCAATTGCTTCTTTCTTTTGTTGTATTTTAATGATACTGTATGAATAAAGAGTGTTTTGCTTCCAGTCTGGTAGTTTAACCAATCAAATTGTATCCACAATACAATGCCTGACACCTTTAAAATAAGAAAATTTAGGGTCCAGAACACTTCCTGATCTATTTTGAGGGGTTTGGTCTGGTCCATAACACCCTTTTGTTTCATCCTTCTCTCCTCATATTTATTTACTAATTGTTGATACCTCTTACTGTGTTTCATAACCGCTGAAGGAGAAATTTCTCATCTTCCACATTTGCAACCTCCATCTCAACCCAAGTCTACGCCCGAAACGTCAGCCTTCCTGCTCCTCTGATGCTGCTTGGCCTGCTGTGTTCATCCAGCTCTACACCTTGTTATCTCAGATTCTCCAGCATCTGCAGTTCCTACTATCTCTTTCTTCTAGCATGTTGGCTTCTTTCAACCTGTTCCTCCATATAAACACTTCTATCCATATTTTCAGACATTCCCTTGGCCTTGACATATTACATACAGGACAGAATCTTGTTAAGCCATTTGGGTTTTGGCAGCCAGAAGGACAGCCAGTGAGAGACATGTGCTACCTCTTCCAAGGAAGGCCAGTTGAACCACACTCTCATAAGGCAGTGGTGAGACCACCAGCAGGCCTTCAGCTGAAATCAAGACCACAGCAGTGGAACCTCTGCTCAGTGAGAGTTGATGGCCAGCCAGAGATCACCAGTCCTAGCTTTCAGCAGCATCTTGGAGGAGGTTATGGTAACCACCAGAAAAGCATTACCCCTTCCCTCCTCTTGCTCTTCCCAATCCTTGTATTACTGTGAATAATGCAAGAGAAAGCTAAGCATCTGGTTGGGGGAGCAGGGAGAGAATGTAGGGGGAGTAAAATCTGGGGTCAACTTTCTGCAAGTAGCCCCTGCCCAAAGTATAGTCCTCTGATCAGGCTCTGATTGCCTTTGACTGGAGACTCACCAGTCTGCCCGTATCATCGTCCTCTAGCCAGTGCCCACAAACAACCGACGCCTCCCCACCACCACCTTCCTGCCCGGAACTCGATGCTGGTGGAGGTGAAAAGGAAGCAGGATTTTGGTACCCCATCAGCCCCATCAAATTGCGTGGCATTCCCACCACCAAGTTTCTAGGGAATAAAAGATTCAGTCTGTAATCTCTGTCCCGTATCACAGTTAAAGTTCACTCTGTTCAATGATGTCAGCCTAGCCGAATTGAAAATTCACCAAGTTAGAGAAGGGAAACAATTGAATCAACTTCACCACATTCTCCAGGGGACATGCATTTGCGGTTCAATATTCTGCAATGGATTTTCTCAGAACAGACTTTATGCTATACAGCTTGGAATTGATCTGCAAATGAAACTTACACAGAGCAAAATTCAACTCATTGTGTTAACCATTGAAAAGAGAATAAAACAGTACATGATATCTGTTAAATGGATTAAAAAAAGGTTCAGTAAAATTAAGTTTGGTGCCTGTAATGTGAGCCCCATGGACTTACTTTAATAAATGCAATATTTTGGATCATTCCCAGTTCAAAAATCTCTACATTACAGTATCATATCGAGGTTCCAAATAGAAAAACATGGATACTGCAGCTCGCCTGTTTACACACAAAGATTTATTGCTAGGAAGCCAGAGATTCACAACAGCACATTGCTATTAAATCAAACAGAGATTTACAAAAGTTGATATTGAATACAATTCAAGAGATTAAACTTGTCATGAAAATCTAAGCAACATTTTATTTGCAATCTGCTTTGGGTCAAATAACCATATTTTGTCTTAAATAGCATACAACTTAATTCACTGTGATCCTGATAAAGTACGATATTTCAGTAGATGGGTAATAATATTGAGCATCTAAGATAAGAAGAGAGCTTGGTGATTTGAGGGAAAACTACAAAAATCACAGCTGACAAGTGACAATTACACTTTTGTTTGCCATTGTTTGATGTATTATTAACCATACTTCCTTTCTTGTTCAGCACCATTATTCCTCATGGAAGGGAGTGCAAATATATGCATGTACATTAAGAGAGTGTTTCTGAATGCAGTTAGCTTTTTTCTACAATATGACAGTGTGAAATATTTAGGGTTGCAGAAATATGAATAATACGGTAATATCAATAATTCTGTAATATTAGCCACAAAATGACCTTGAATCTTCCAGAAGCATTGACAGGCGAACTATCTGTTTTCACCTCATTATTCTTGTGCCAATTGTTTTATCCTGTGCTTTAAGCCAGTATTGATACCTGCAAATTGAGATACCGGTCTGGAGTATCTTAGACTGTGAGTGCTTGTAAATACATTGTTCCTGAGGCTGCTTTCTCCTTTTCATGAAATAAGATTCTTCAACCCCTTATACACCAGAACTCTCTTATTTACATCTGCAGATAGTAACTTATTAAATACAGCTCTCTAGTGTCTAAGACCTGTTCAAGTGTAGATTGTAGGCTGGTGTTTACTTCCTTTCTGATGTCCAAATCATTTGATCAGACACATCACGATGTACATTAATCTCATTATGCCACACCGATGACAATAATTTTGAACCTAAAAAGGTTTCAGCTACACTTTTTCGACACATTTGAGCATATCCACACCAGTTTAGATCAAGGTGAGCAAATTAGGGATATCGTTTATCAACCTCAGCTGAATAATTGTGGTGTCAGCCTGGATGGGTCCCGCACTATTATCTGTCTTTGAAAATGCCTGTCGTCTCTGTGCATGTCAGGAGAGCTGGCTGCAGTGTTTGTAGACCGATAATGTTGCCTATCTACAGAAATAATGTGCTTACACATGGTGGCAGTGAACTACGCTGCATTCTTCTTTCAAAACTGAGTACTGTCATTTGTTTCACACTAAATGACAAATCCAGCTGCTTAAGTTTCCTGTCATGATTAATCTCCTGAATGGTGAATCTTTGGTTTTCTTGCAATAAACCTGTACATGGAGACAGAAAGGTCAACTATAGTACCCCACTCTTCTTAAAGACAGGTTTATTCAAAAACAAGCTATATCCAACAATATAGCAACAGTAAATTAGACCAAATGAACATGAAGCAAAGCAAAGGATCTATGGTGATGGTTATGAGGCTACAACCAACTGTGATTCAGTTGGTCAGGAGAAGACACACCTTTGGACGTCAAGAAACCTTATTGGATCTCTCTCAGAAAGGCAAAAATAGCCAAGGAGGTTAACTCCCACAATCTGGACATAAGGCCCTGACAACGAGGCCAAATAAGACCCTATATCACCCTTTATGTCACATACATCAATGATTTGGAAATATATTGTCAGTTCTTCATTACTAGATCAAAATCTTGGAACTCCCACCCTAATAACACAATGTGTGTGAGATACAACATATGAATTGCAATGGTTCATGCAGGCAGGTCCTCACTACCTTTGCAAGATCAATTAGGGATGGATAATAAATGCTAGCCTTACCAGCTATGCCCACATCCAATGAATAAGTAAAAATAAACTCCAGTTTGGCTTTCAGTCTTTCTCTAGAACAAATATAATGTTACCGGAGAATAGGTTTGTCTCCAGGTGTCATTTACGTAGGATTAATATATTATCAACAAACATCAGACATAACATCGGCATTTCAGATCCTACAATGGACAGAAAAGGTAGTTGAAGAAGCCGTTAAGTATAATCTTTGCCCAAGGAACCTCTGCTGTAATGTCCTGGCACTGACATAAGTGGCCCGCAATAAATACAACCTTGCCATAAAATGAGGCGTGCTGCACCTCCAGCTGATTATAGTATGGCCCAGTATTGAGAAGGATGCTGTGCAGATGCCTCTGAACTGGTGCTTTCATGACTTCACAACCTCCTGCAATTCAGTGAAACTTCCCCAAAGGAGGGACGCCATGCCTTTAAGAGGAGCAGATCCTCTGCACTCTGTAGTCTCTGCAAATGCTGCTTGGTTACCTGCTGAGTATTAAGGCAGTCAGCAGCTGATCCCTTCACAGACTAATGCTACTATCAAGCAAACTAAAAGACAGCACCAGTTGCGTATTTTTTTATTAATTTATGGGATGTGGACATCAGGACATGCCAGCATTTGTCTGTCCTTATTTGCCCCTGAACAGGTAATGGTGAGCTACCTTCTTGAGCAACTGTGATCCTTGGGGTGTGAAAATACCCCCAGTTTTAGTATGGAGGAAGTTACAAGATTTTTACCCAGTAAGGTAGAGTGTCTGTCATATCACTGCAGCATTTGCCCAAGCATACCATCAAGGAGCCTAAGCAAGATTGAAGTCAATGTGAACTGTAGAAAACTCTCCACTGGCTGGAAATTACACTGAGCCCAAATGAAAATTGTTGCAATTTTTAAAGAGGTAAATCATTTCATTCCCAGGAAATCACTGTAGGTGTTGCTTAGCATAGTGTGCTAGGCCCAAGCATGTTCAGCTACTTCAACAGCCTTCTCTCCTGTGTGGTGAATCTCCTCCAGGAAATCAAAATCAGGATCAGGAGATCAAAATCCCTTGATTTTGATTTTGATATGATGAGACAAGCATAACTGAGGCACAAAATAATGGTGATATTATTCCAAGTCAGGATAGTGTGACTTGAAAGGTACACCACCTGCAAGTTCTCTATGTATTTGAGGCCCTTGTCTTTCTGGGAGGTGTGTGTTGTGTTTCAATGGTGGATGGGGTGCTTGCTAAGTGTGCTGTTATTTCCTGGATCATGTCAATTTTCTTGAGTATCATTGAATCTGCATCCATCCAGACAAGTCAAGACTTTTCTATCACACTCCTGGTCTGTGCCTTGTAGATGGCTGACAGGCACTGAGAAGACTTTCACTAACTTTATTATTATATTGTTGGTCCAGTTCAGCTTCTGGTCAATTGTAATCTCAGAATGTTGTGAGTAAGGTTAGTAGTGGTAATTCTATTATCTGTCAATCGGGTGAAGGCTGGATTCTCTCTACTTTAAGATGGTCATTGTTTGACACTGGGTAGTTATGAATGATAATTGTCTCTTGTCAGCCTATCTCTGGATTTTGGCCAAATCTTGATCCATCTGGACATAAGGATTCATGAATGGAGCTGAACATTGCAATATCAGTGAACCTCCACACAGGAGAGAAGGCCATTGATGAAGCAGTTGAGGATGGCTGCAGCTAATTCTGAGCATACATTTTTTATTGGCAGAGCTTGATGAACAAGCTGTCATCATTTTGAATGACAAGGAGGAAGCTCCTCTAAGACATTAATGTCAATGCTTCTACACTTTAAGGAGAACATTCATTTGTCCTCCCCGGAACACTGACCATTTCAGAATATTAAATACTTCTGATGTTGGTCAATATAGCCTCAAAGGAAAGCTCTAGCCTCAGTTGCTTCCATACTAAAACTAAACTGACCACCGCAGAGGTGCATTATTAAAGTGTACATGTGACTGAGAGTCACTGTTCATTCTGTAGCAAATTGGAAAAGCCACTCTTGATCTCTTCAACTCTATAGACAAGAGTTTTGACCTGTCTTTGAATGTTGCCAAAACCAAGCACTTATCAGCGCAAATTGATCAGTCAAACCTCTCATGTACATTGCAGCAGAAGCTGTAGAAAATATTGACCAGTTCCCAAATGTTTGGAGCCACTTCTGTCAAAACTCCATCATTGATACAAAGATCTAACAAGGGATCTGCTCCACACTCAAGAGGGAAATCAGGAGGGCAATGAGGAGAGCAAAAAGGGGACATGAGATAGCTTAGGTAAATAAAGTTGAGAATCCAAAGAGATTTTACAAATACGTTAAGGGCAAAGGAGTAACTAGGGAGACGTTAAAGATCAACAAGAACGCCCATGTATGGAACCGCAGGAGGTGGGTGACATACTAGACAAGTATTTTGCACCAGTATTTACTCTAGAGAAGGATATAGAAGCCAGAGAATATGGAGAAATAAACAGTGATATCTTGAAAATTGTCCATATTACAGAGGAGGTGGTGCTGGATGTCTCAAAATGACAAAGGTAGATAAATCCCTGGGACCTGATCAGGTGTACACCAGAACTTTGTGGGAAGCTAGGGAAGTAATTGTTAGGTCCCTTCCTGAGATATTTGTATCATAGGCAGCTAAAGTAAGGTGCCAGAAGACTGGAGGGTGGTTAATGTGGTGCCACTATTTAAGAAAGGTGGTATCAAAAAGTTAGGGAACTATAGGCTGGTGAGCTTGACATCAGTGCTGGGTAAGTTGTTGCAGGGGATTTGAGGGAGAAGATTTACATGTATTTGAAAAGGCAAGGACTGCTTAGGGATAGTTGACCTGGGTTTGAGCATGGGAAATCATGTCTCATTATCTTGATTGAGCTTTTTGAAGAAGTGACAAAGAAGTTTAACGAAGGCAGAACAGTGGACATTGTCTATATGGAATTCAGCAATGCGTTCGACAAGGTTCCACATGGTAGACTGGTTAGTAAGTTTAGATCACAAGGAATCCAGGGAGAGCTAGTTAGAAGGTAAGTGTCAAAGAGTGGTGGTGGCGATAACATTGTGTGGAGCTGGAGGAACGCAACAGGCCAGGTAGCATCAGAGGAGCCAGAAAGTTGATGTTTCAGGTGGGGACCCTTCTTCAGAAATGGGGAAGGGGAAAGGAGCTCTGAAATAAATAGAGAGAGGACTTTGGGTTACGGTCCAGAACAAGAAAGGAGCAGTCACTTTGTTGAGGCTTTTTTTTACAGACGCCCTAATAGTTGCTGAGAAGTGGAGGAGCGGATTGGGAGGCAGATACTGGAAAGATGCAGAAGTCACAGGGTTGTAGTCATGGGTGACTTCAAATTTCCAAATATTGATTGGAAACATTTTAGTTGTAATAGTTTAGATGGAGCAGATTTTGTCCAGTGTGTTCAGGAAGGATTCCTGACACAATATGTAGATAGACCAACACGAGGAGAGGCCACTTTGGATTTGGTGCTTGGCAATGAACCGGGCCAAGTGTTAAACCTGTTGGTAGGAGAGCATTTTGGCGGTAGTGATCATAACTCTGTTACTTCTACAATAGCCATGGAAAAGGATAGGTACATACAGCAGTGTAAGGTTTATAATTGGGGGAAGGGTAATTACAATTCTGTTAGGCAAGAACTGGATAACATAAAATGGGAACAGATGCTGTCAGGGAAGAGCACAATTGAAATGTGGAGATTGTTTAAGGAATACATTCTGCATGTACTCAATATGTTTGTCCCTAGCAGGCAGGGAAGATGCGGTCGAGTGAGGGAGCTTTGGTTCTCAAGAGAGGTCGAACGACTGGTTAAGAGGAAGAAGGATGCTTATGTAAGGTTTAGGAAACATGGAACAGAAAAGGCTCTAGAGGGATACAAGTTATCCAGGAAAGGGCTGCAGAAAGGGCTTAGGAGAGCTATAAGGGGGCATGAGAAAACCTTGGCAGATAGGATCAAGGAAAACTCCAAGGCTTTTTACACATACGTGAGGAATAAGAGAATGACCAGAGAAAGGGTAGGGCCAAACAAGGATTGTAAAGGGAATTTGTGCACGAAGCCTAAAGGGATAGGAGACGTCCTTAATGAATACATTTCTTTGGTATTCACAACTAAGAGGGACCTAGTTGTAGAGTAGGACAGTGTGAAACAGGCTAGCAGGCTAGAGGAGGTCGATGTTAGTAAGGAAGATGTACTAGGAATTTTGGGGAAGTTGAGGATAGATAAGTCCCCCGGGCCTGATGGGATTTATCCGAAGATTCTATAGGAAGCGAGGGAAGAGATCACGGGGCCTTTGGTGGGGATCTTTTCGTCCTCACTGTCCACAGGTATGGTGCCGGAAGATTGGTGAGAGGTAAACGTCATTCCCTCGTTCAAAAAATGGAATAGGGATAACCCTGGAAATTATAGGCCAGTTAGTCTTACTTCAGTGGTGGGCAAATTATTGGAAAGGGCTCTGAGAGACAGGATTTATGATCACTTGGAAAGGCACAGTTTGATTCGTGATTGTCAGCATGGATTTGTGAGGGGTAGATCATGCCTCACAAACCTTATTGAATTCTTTGAAGAGGTGACCAAACACGTGGATGAACGTAGAGCAGTGGGTGTGGTCTACATGGATTTAAGTAAGGCGTTTGATAAGGTTCCCCATGGTAGGCTCATGCAGAAGGTAAGGAGGCATGGGATAGGGGGAAATGTGGCAGATTAGATTCAGAACTGGCTGACCCTTAGAAGACAAAAGGGGGTAGTGGACGGAAAATATTCAACATGGTGCTCAGTTATGAGTGGTGTACCACAAGGATCTGTCCTTGGTCCTCTTCTATTTGTGATTTTTGTAAATGATTTGGATGAAGGAGTGGAAGTGTGGATTTGTAAGGTCGCAGATGATACGAAGGTGGGTCACGTTGTGGACAGTGCGGAGGGCTGTTCTCGCTTACAAAGGGAAATTGATAGAAAGAAGAGCTGGGATGAGAAGTTGCACATGGAGTTTAACCCTGAAAAGTGTGAGGTGATTCATTTTGGAAGGACAAACTTGAAAGCAGAATACAGGAAAGATTCTTGGCAGTGTGGAGGAGCAGAGGGATCTTGGGGTTCATGTCCACAGTTCTCTGAAAGCTGCCAACCAGGTGGATAGAGTTGTTAAGAAGGCATATGGTGTGTTAGCTTTCATTAATAGAGGGATTGAGTTCCAGAGGCATGAAGTTATGCTCCAGCTATACAAAAGCTTGGTTCGGCCACATCTGGAGTATTGTGTTGCCTCATTACAGGATAGATGTGGAAGTGTTGAAAAAGGTGCAGGGGAGATTTACCAGGATGTTGCCTGGAATGGAGGGAAAGTCTTACAAGGAGAGGTTGAGAGAGCTAGGGCTTTTCTCTTTAGAACGACGACAGATGAGAGGTGACTTGATAGAGGTGTACAAAATGAACAGAGGTATAGATAGAGTAGACAGCCAGAGACTTTTTCCTAGGATGGAGATAGCTATTACAATGGGGCATAGTTTTAAAGTGAGTGGAGGTAGATATGGGGGAGACGTCAGAGGTAGATTCTTTACTCAGAGAGTGGTAGGGGCGTGGAATGCATTGCCGGAGAGGATAGTGGAGTCAGCCTCATTATAGGCATGTTAGCGGCTATTAGATATGGATGACAGTAAAATGTAGGGGTGGAGGTTAGATAAACCTTAGGTTTAGGATAAAGGTTTGGCGCTATATCGTGGGCCAGAGGGCCTGTACTGCACTGTACTGTTCTATGTTCTATGTTCTTTCTTCTAGGAGGGTGGGGCTGGGGAAGGTAGGTGGGATTGTGATAGGTGAGTGCAGGTAGGGAATGGTGGGGATTGGTCAGTGAGGTGGGAGGAGCGGATAGGTAGGAGAGAAGATGAACACGTTGTGTCAGGTCAAGAAGGCGGGGATGTGAAGGAGGGTTGATCATGGAATGATGTCAGGGG
Organism: Ginglymostoma cirratum; assembly: GCA_024137785.1. Classification (NCBI taxonomy): domain Eukaryota; kingdom Metazoa; phylum Chordata; class Chondrichthyes; order Orectolobiformes; family Ginglymostomatidae; genus Ginglymostoma; species Ginglymostoma cirratum. Next base: position 9,490,805 of record JAHRHZ010000079.1, on the reverse strand, counting down.
TGGGGAGATTTTAAAATAGGTGAATTCCATGTTTAGGCCATTGAGGTGTAGACTCTCAAGGCGGAATATGAGGTGCTGCTCCTCCAACTTGTGGGTGGCGTCATTGTGACACTGGAAGAGGCCCAGGATGGACATGTTGCCAAGGGAGTGGGAGGGGGAGTTGAAATGGTTTGCGACTGGGAGGGGTTGTTGTTTATCACGAACAGAGCACAGGTACTCTACAAAGCGGTCTCCGAGCTTCCGCTTGGTCTCACCGATGTAGAGGAGGCCACATCAGAAGCAGTGGATGCAGTAGACCACATTGACAGATGTGCAAGCGAATCTCTGTCTGATGTGAAAGGTTTGTTTGGTGCCTTGAATGGAGGTGAGGGGGGAGGTGGAGGGGCAGGTGTAGCATTTCCTGCGATTGCAGGGAAAGGTGCCAGAGGTGGTGGGGTTAGTGGGGAGTGTGGAGCGGATGAAGGAGACGCGGAGAGAGCGGTCCCTATGAATTTCAGTATCCTCTGATGCTGCCTGGCCTGCTAATTCCTCTAGCTCCACACTGTGTTGCCTCTGACTCCAGTATTGGCAGTTCTTACCCTCTCTGAGTGGTGGTGGAGTGTTGTTTCTCACACTGGAGGCCTGTGACAGCGGTATGCCACAAGGACTAGTGCTAGGTCCACTGCTTTTTGCTTTTTACGTAAATGATTTGAACGTGAATGTCAGAGGAATGATTAGCTCAAAATTGGTTGTATAATGTATAGTGAAGAAGGCCAACTCAGAGTAGAAGGGGACATTGATTGGATGGGCCAATAGGCCAAGGAGTGGCAGATGTTGTCTGATTTAGATAAATATGAGGTGTTGCATTTTGTTAAGGTAAATCAGAGCAGGACTTATACACTTAGTGGTCAGGTACTTGATGTTAAGGGCTGCCACGCTTTCCTCACCTCTGGAATTTAGCTCTTTTGTTCACATGAACAAAGCTGTAACAATGTCAGGAACTGAGGGGCCATGGTAGAATCCAAACTAAGTGTCATTGAGCAGGTTAAGTAGGTGCTGCGTGATAGCACCTGTTGATGACACCTTTCCATCACTTTATTGATGATCGAGAGTAAACTGATGGGGTAGTAATTGGCCGGGTTGGATTTTCCTGATTTTTTGTGGACATACATAGCTGGGCAATTTTCCACATTGTTAGGCAGATGCCAAAGTTGTAGCTGAATTGGAACAGTGTGACCTGGGGATTCAATGTTGAGGATACGCAGGGTAGTTCCCACCCGAATTTATAGCACTGTGCCAGCATGTCTGCTGAGTCTGTTCCGCTGGTGGGACAGGATGTATCCATGAATGGAGATGGTGATTTCTGGGGCAGTGTCTGTAAGGTGTGATTCTATTAGTATGACTATTTCAGGCTTTTACTTGACTAGTCTGTGAAAACGCTCTCACAAGTTTGGTATTAGCCCCTAGACATTAGTAAGGAAGACTTTGCAAGGTTGATTTTGCCTTGGTTGTTTCTGGTGTCTAGGTTCATGCCAGGTGGTCCACCATTGTGGTAACTCATTCCCTGTTCGACCTCTGTCTGAATAGTGAAGTTTCTCCTGATTTACTCTTGGATTACCTTGAATACCCTATAATAATTGGTCCAAGGCTTAGGGTGATGGTTTGTTTGCATTACCAATGCAGTAAAATGTGCAATAGTTGAAAATTATATCTTATTTTTAAAAACAATAACCAATCATAAGACCACAAGACCCATTGTATACAACCTTAAAAATGAACAATTCCACATTCCACAAAATCACAGTTGTTTTGGGCTCCTACTGTAAAATTTCATGCAGAAAAATGATGCTAAGGTTAAGTGGCTGGAGGCATAGATCTATTTGCTTCATTAATATTATCTGCTGTCAGGAGGCTTCCAAGCTGTCAGTGTAATATATCTCGCCATGGAATCTATCAATAGCCTACCCCATTAAAACAAAAAAAGTTATTAATCCCCAACCAAGTGCACTGCTGGTAGCTAAGACGAAGCTAATCCATATAGATGATGGCAGTGTGCAATAATTTGAAACCATCAGATAGAAATCTATTTGCTACTGTCTAGGTGTTTGCATATCTGACTGTTGCTGCTGTTAAGTATATTTGTACTGTCATCATGTTCAGATACCATATTAAATATGCAGTTTTACTATAATAAGGCACAGATGTTCTTGTTAATGTGAGGCTAAGGGCACTTACTGTTATTTATGTGCAAATGGCACAGCAACTTCAGATGGGAGAAAGACATTAAACTCCATAATGTAGATGTTGTTATCCAGAGATTGATATTCTACCAATAGTTTTGCAAAAACAGTCTGTGTTGCCTGGCCCACCATTAAAGCGTATTAAAAGATATGAATTTCTTGTATTTGCTTGGTAGACACAAATCAAGTTTGCCAATGCAAGTCTTGTTGACTCCAATCTGAATGCATTTTGAACAATGGCCTACGTATTTGTTACTACCCAACAACCTCTTTAGCACTAAAATTGACTATTGCTAATGTGGAGTTTCATGTGTTCAGATTTTAAGTGTTGGAATTTGTAAACAAAAAACCATAAAATTTTAAATAAAACATGATTTTTGACTGTTTTCATCAGACAGTGAGTATCATTCCTCAGAATATCTGGGCTGTTGGTCATGTTATATATTATCAGAATATTAACTAATGTTGCGGTGCTACCCAGAAATGATCTGCAGTCGTAACAGCTGAGGGCAGTGGTGATGTAGTCCCAGACAGTATTGTTCCAAAGTTACAAACTGGTCACTAGTTTCTTTGCTGCAGGTATAAAAGTTCTACAATCAAGATCTGCTGACTAAAAATAAACTAAGCCAATTGTTGAATGTTATCAGACAAGTCATTTAAACTCTGCACAGCTCTTCTTTAGCATTTATGACTGGGAGCAACTTGCTGAATGGTCTTAACATTAAGGTAGAGCAGCAAGAAAAAAAGAGAGAAAAAGAAGCAAACTCTGCAGCCCAGACTCCACCAATTTATGGGACATCCAGTCCCAACTGCCCAAAGATCTGTGGGTCAAGAATTGGCTTGGTCAGTCACATGAAGACCCATGACTGAAAACCATGACCTGACCATACATCATCTTGAATCAAGAAACAGATAACATCGATTCAAACATGAATTACCTAACTTTTCATTTTTAAAATAAATTTTACCCCCCAATTGCTTTCTGTCAATAAATCAAGGGGAAGGTTATTGCAAATAAATCAAGACATGTCCTATGACAAGAGTTCACTGTTTCAGTTGCTGTCATTCAAACGAATGCACAATTTAAAAAAAACTCAAAGTGTGCATGGAATTTATCAGATGTGAACATTTAATAAGGCTAAGACATGAAATAATGAAAGTGAACAAGGCACAGATTGCAGAACTACAATGCAGGAGGAAACAGATGAAATTCTGTGATCTAATTAGCATACACACAGCACTCCTAACCAGCATCTCACAATCTTGTCAGAGACAATGAAAGGAAAATTAAGCCAGAGGAAACAAAAGAAATATTGAAAAGGCAAAAGTGATCGGTCATTCTTAGTTATTCTCTGTGACCTGCGTGATGACATAGCTTACTGTTTCCAATTACTTATAAGTTTGATGTAATGCTTCACTTCAGGTACTTAGTTCATGACTGAAAACCCCACACTAGATTTCCCCAATGTTGACACTTCTGTCATTCCATGTATGTTGGCTGAGACATTAAGTCTCTCCAGACTATAATAGAGTATGGCAGCCTAATGATTATGGTACTGTAAAACCGACACAGAGAGCAAGAGTTCAAATTCCAACACAGGAGGCTAGTGAAAGTCCATTCAATAAACCTGAACATCTGTTAGTTATGAAACTTGTCAGACTGTCACAGAAATCCAACTGCTTCACTAATATCCTTCCAATGAAGGTGACTTAAGGCTCAAGGTTTGAGTGTATAGTTGAGTATATAGCAGAAATGTCAGGTGGGGATCTATTTCCAAGAATCCAGACATTAGATCAGGACAAGATTCTCCAGCCCAAAATGAGGTGTCATGGGCCATCATCAACATTTTTTAAGAATCTGTCAACACACCTTTCATAGCTTACATAAATAAAATATCAGTAAGCTGGAAATTCCTGGCAGATAGTCTCAAGTCATCTCAATGGGCAATCTAATCAGCCTATGGGTTAGAAGCCTTTGGTGTCACCCTCAGAAGCAGCATCAGTGAATGGGCGCAGGAGACAGTAAAAAAACTGGCGCCCCAGCTACTGTCACGGAATTGTCAGTGTGCCTACCTTAGATCCAGCCTCCACAGCCCAATAAAAATTCAGCTCATAAAACAGTTTGCAACTGAATTTCCGCTCATGTTTTGGATCTTCTCAGGGCCTTGGGTACCTCTTTCACTTTCCATATTACCCCGATTGCCGCTCTTGACACATTTAGAGACCATACATGGCACCATTTACCACCGCATGTACAACCTTGACCTTTCTCTTCAGCAGCATCCTTTCACATTATCTCAAAGCTGGCCTGCTCTGCAGTTCCATTTTATCCTTGGAATTAGGTGGCGCTTCAATAAAATCTCTTTTTTCTCTTTCAGAATTTATGGGTTGCCAAGTCTAAAACCTCATGAGTATCAACGCCCATCCAGATCATTCTTTTCCTTCACTTCCCTCTGACCCCATTCATTCTTATCATCTCAGTCTGTGCCATCCATTCCATACACCTTCTTATGTTCCCTTCAGTAACACTGAATGTCTCATCTTTAGCAAAGGATTCAGCTTTATCCTCTTACACTCCCACTTCAAAATATTTCAAGCTCAGTATAATGTTGAACTCTTCTTCAATGGTTTTTATGACCAAAGTTCCCCACCCACTATGAAGTAGTTCTTTCATGTAACTATTTTTCCTCAATTTGAACCTCTCCATCTGGCTTTCACCCTCAATTTTTTTTCATTGAGAACTGTCAGCATCGGATAACATAATTTTTCTGCCCACCTCACGCAATCTAACCTGTCTTTCTCTGAAATTACTACACTAGGTTTTTTTAGGTCTTAGGTCTTCTTATCATTATCAAACCTGCAAACAAAAGAGTGCTGTTGTTGTCTCTCAAATTGACCTATCTCTTGCAAAGACTGAGTGCTAACTCTCCACCACATTCTCCCGTTTCCTTCTGAACCATGATCCCACCACTGAGCACCAAAACATTCTATCCAAAATAGTCATTGACCTTGTCTTCTTTGGTGATCTTCCACCTACAGGTTTCCACCTCATAGCTCCCCTAACACTGTACAGTCACTTCAATGTTCTTCTCAAGATCTATAAATATGACTGCAATGGAAGACCTGTCACTTCAGTCTCTTCCTGTCCCAAAGAACTGATCACATCCTACCCCAACTATATTTTTCTCTCCTTTTTCAGTGTCTTCTAATGCTCTCTGTCACTTTAATGATTTCCAATTTCCTGACCATAACCATCTTCTCTTTACTGTGAATGGCCAATCTCTCTAAATCTCCACCCCCACCAAAAGCATTAGGGCTCTCTGCTCTTTTCTCGAGTGAAGACCCAAGCAGTTTTCTTTGATGACTACTCTCCACTGCCTACCTAAACTTGCTGTGTCATTGACATACACACCCTCCCACACATCCCACTTCCTCCTAATAAAGAGTTAGCTATTATTGCATTTTTGCAAAATGTGCTAAACATTTCTTGTTCCAGACCCACTCTTGTCCTGAATTTGCAAAGAAATAAATTTCCAATTTCAACCACTCTCTCAGTTTCATATGATCTGTCTCTGACAGTTTCCCTTCCCTCCCTTCATTTCTCTGTCTCCATTTCTGGCAATAGGCTGTCCACTTCTATTCAATATAGAGCCCACTGATTCTGACATGTACTTCAAGTATACTTCGTAATGTTTTAAGGACTTCATTCCACTCTCTCAATTCCGTTCTGATGAGCAAACTTCCTGAACAGTTCTTCGAAAATGTCTTTCTGCCTCAGTCAAAGATTTGTAATGTCTAAGACAGGTTTAAATTTTTGGCAATGATCTGGAGCTCCGGTTGTGGGCAGGCAAGTCAATAACTTCACTCTCTAAGACAGGGCATGTTCTCTACACCATCCTAACAGATACATTATTGGTCTGCCTATTTCATTCACTCCGCAAAACGAATGCACTAGATACAATGAAGACTATTCATTATATTAACATTACACTTATAACATTGAAGATGAATTAACAAACTGCTGACAAACCTGATCCAGTGCACCCAAGCTATTAACATTTACCTAATTCAACAGAGTATGCTTTGAAGAGATGAGGTTGGAGTCAGGCTGAGGTATAGAGAGTACTAAGTCAATATGAAAACGATCTAGAGAGGTCTAAAATCAGACCTGGCACACAATGGTTGTCAAATTCCAATCATTGCAACACTGTTGCCAGAGTAATGTTTATTGCGCATCCCAGAGGGCCATTGAGAATTAACCACATTACTGTAGGTCTGGAGTCACATGTAGGTCAGACAATGTCAGGATGGCAGTTTCCTTCCCTACGGGTATTAGTGAACCAGATGGGTTTTGCCAGCAATCATTTCTAGCAATGATTTCATAGTCACCATTAGTCTCTTAATTCCACCATCTCTCATGGGTGCTCAGAACATAACCTGGGTTTCTGGATTAACAGACCAGCAATAATATTACCAGGCCATCGCCTTCCCATTATAAAACAGTTCAACCTCGAAGCGTTCAGCTTTGTTGTTGCATTGACATTTGAGGGAAGTTTGCAGATTGTTCTCACAATTCCCACATACCAACACGGTCCATAATGCTAATGAAATACTTTTGACATGAAGTGTTTTTGGGACGTCCAGAGGTTGCCACATAAAGGTGGGTATTTCTTTTCTACCATTCACAGCTCCTGGTAATTCACTGCCAGCTGGCACCAAAACACGCAGACAAACTTCAGCTGACAACAGGAAAGTAGCAATTATGCCAAAGAAGTGCCAGGAATTTACTGCAATGTTTGACAGCCAGTTATATCATCTTTCCTTCACCAAAACATTAGTCAGAGTCCCTCTGTCCTCAATATGCATGGAGTCACCAATGACTAAAAAGATAATTAGGCCAAGGCACCGTGCCAACCAGAACAGACTCTGGGTGCTCAGCAATTAGTGATTTCCCTCCGCCTCCCAATATTGTACTTACTGATTTTTTTTGATGTACTTTGAAAAGTCTTAGATAAACATGTCCTACCTCAGAAATTGTCCAATAAACAGTTAGGTAGGGTTTGCATTTCTCTTTGAAAATTTTAACAAGATATTTACAGTACTCAAAATAATTCATGAGGCAACATATTCAAGTATTCAAAAGCTTAACTAGAAAAACTGCTGAGAATGTTCTTTAAACTATGCCAACTTCTTCATTTTGCATAATTTTGCTAAATATTTCTTTTAATTATAAATTTTGTTTAGGCATTATTATTTTTTTTATTTTAATGTGTAAGGATATTTGCTGTGAATAGTTATCAGTTCATCATATAGGCAAGATTGTAGCTTCCTGTAAGTTATGAATTACATTTATTAATAATGTTCTCCTTCAAATTCTAAAGATATGAACACCCAACAATCACAACAGTGGTGATTGGATGATGCACTCAGAGTTCCTCCACAATATTTATATCACAATATCGTTCCTCATTTCCTGGACTAACATTATCATGTTCAACACCATTGAACAATTCAATGATACTCAGCAAAAAAAGTGTGCTGATACTGCATAGGAAATATAATTTAGACATCAAAGCCTACTGTGACTAATAAATACAAAGTGCCTAATTGTAAAAGTGAGCATGCTGCAGGCAATTTCACAATGGAAATTAATGTCTGATATGCTAATCAGACATGAGGCAACATATTCCCCAAGGACTTCAGAATGCTGCATTGATTGTCAAATAGGGTCGGAAGTCAAGATACACACATCACCAAATTGGCCAAAAGGGTGACTTTGCAGTCCATAAAGATGCTGGGTAGGCTCTCAAGGCCTGAGAGCCATTCAAAGACCCTCCAGCACTTACTAACCAGTTGCCTGCTTTTTTAAGTAAGTAAGAAAGTGATCAATGCTATTTTGAGATGTCCAAACTCCAACTCTTTAAGATTTAAAAGGCCCTTTCCCCAAACTGGTAAAACAAAAACAGTCATAGTTGGAAATAGGTCCCGACCCAAAGTATCAACTTTCTTGCTCCTCTGATGCTGCTTGGCCTGCTGTGGTTCTTCCAGCTCCATACTGTGTAATCTCTGACTCCGGCATCTGCAGTTCTTGCTATCTCATAGTTGGAAATGAACTTACTTGTTATGTTGGATCTCTTTTTTTGAAGTATACGAGACAAGACTAACCAGAATGTGTGATTTGCAAATTTTCCTGTATTAGCATCTGGGCCGTAATAGTGAAATCATCAAGTCATAGAGATGTACAGCAAGAAAACAGCTCTTTTAGTCCAACCGGTCCATGCTGATCAGATATCCTAAATTAATCTGATCTCATTTGCCAGCATTTGGTCCATATCCCTCTAAACTCTTCCTATTCATATGCCCATGCAGACGTCTTTTAAACATTGTAATTGTATCAGCCACAAAACCTCCTCTGGCAGCTCATTCTATACACACACCACCCTCTGCATGAAAAAGTTGCCCCTTAGGTCCCTTTTAAATCTTTCCCCTCTCACCTCAAACTTATGCCCTCTAATTTTGGACTCGATCACCCTCGGACAAAGACCTTGGCTATTAACCCTATCTGTGTCCCTCATGATTTTATAAACTTCTATAAGGTTACCCCTCAGCCTCTGATGCTCCAGGGAAAATAGTCCCGGCCTATTCAGCCTTTCCCTACAGCTCAAACCCTTCAACCGTGGCAACATCCTTGCAAATCTTTCCTGAACCCTTTCAAGTTTAACAACATCTTTCCTATAACAGGGAGAACAGAATTGAATGCAGATTCCAAAAGTGACCTGACCAATGTCCTGTATAGCCACAACATGACCTCTGAACTCCTATATCAATGCACTGAAAAATAAAGGCAAACATACCAAACACTATACTGTCTACCTGTGACTCCAATTTCAAGGAACTATGAACCTACACCCCAGGGTCTCTTTGTTCAGCAACACTCCCTGGGACCTTACCTTTAAGTGTAAAGTCCTGCGCTGATTTGCCTTTCTAAAATGCAGCACTTCACTATCTAAATTAAACTCCATCTGCCGCTCCTTGGCCCATTTGCCCATCTGATCAAGGTCTTATTTTATTCTAAGGTAGCCTTCTTCGCCGTCCACTCCACCACTAATTTTGGTATCATCTACAAATTTATTAACCATACTTCCTGTATTCACATCCAATTTATTTACATAAATGACAAAAAACAGTGGACCCAGCACCGATCCTTGCAGCACACTGCTGGTCACAGGCCTCCGTCTGAAAAGCGATCTTCTACTATCACCCACTGCCTCCTAATTTAGAGTTAATTTTGTGTCCAAATGGCCAATTGTCCCTTAATTCCATGTGATCTAACATTGCTAACAGGTCTACCATGAGGAACCTTGTCAAATGCCTTACTAAAGTCCATGTAAACAATGTCCACCGCTCTGCCTTTATCAATCCTCTTCGTCACTTCTTCAAAAAACTCAGTCAAGTCAGTGAGACACAATTTCTTACGCTCAAGCCATGTTGACTATTTCTAATTGATCCTAGCCTTTCCAAATACATGTAAATCCTGTCACTCAGAATCCCCTCCAACAACTTACCCACAGACAGCAGCTGACGCCATGCGACATGGAGATCCCAATGTCTCCCTGTTACATGTCAGACGCATACATTGCTGACTTATCCCTGTGGGGACTTTGAGGTTGGTTGAAAAATCCCCATCAGCTTATGACAGTAGCCTAAAATGGACTTTCAGGAGTTCAGTTGCTACCCTCTCGCACCTGTCTCTGCATCCACATTCATTGAGATCCAAAAATACAGCTCCGTGTCTTTGCCACCAAAAAAAAAAGCTCAGAAACCTAATTTTATCCTTCCAGCTCTTGGTTTGAAACTCTATTAGTCACAATACTTCAAATGCTTATTCAGGTATTTCTAAATGCAATGACTGACCCCATCTCTATCATTCTCAGAAGAATGTGTTCCAGGAACTCATCATTGTGCATGTAAAAATATTTCTCAACTCAACACTAATCCTTTGAAATCTATGCCCCTGTTCATTGATCTCTATTAACAGACAAAGTCCTTCCTATCCACCTGACATGGATTCCTTCATAATTTTATAGATTTCACTAAATCGTTCTCTAGCCTCCTCTGTTCAATAGGAAACTGCAACCTAGCCATTTTTACCTCAGGGTTAAAATTCTCCAGTCCTAACAATACTCTCGCAAATCTCCTTGGCACTCTGTCTAACGCAATCAGATTCTCCCTCTAACGTGATGACCAGAACTATATACATTTTACTAACTGTAATCTATTTTATATAGACTCCTAGCGTAACCTCCTTGCTCTTGTAGTCTCAACTCTAGTTAAATGGAGGAAAGTATCCTAAATCCTTTCTAAACCAGCGTATCCACTGGTACTGCAACCTTCAGAGATCCAGGAACATATATTCCTAGAGTCCAACTTTTCTCAATTTTTCTATGTCTTACTACTTATTGTACATTACCTCATCTCATTTGCTTTTGCTGAACACATTGGCTCACACTTCTCATTTGAATTCCATTTGCCACTTTTCTGATCTGACCAGCCCACTGATATTCTCTCAGTAGTCTGCAGCTTTCCTGTCTGCCATCAAATGTGCGACCAATTATGGTATCATCTGTAAGCTTCTTATTCATTTCCCCATTCTTAAGTCCAAACCATTAACATAAACCACAAGACATGAAGGGCCATTATGGAATCCTATGGAATCCCCCTGGAGCAATCTTCGGTACAAGCTTTGTCAGTTAGACATGAATTAATAGGCAAATTGCATTTCCTTATAAACTATATGTGACACATTATACAACAAATGTAATGAGGTTTATGAGAGGCACGGTGGTTAGCACTGCTGCCTCACAGCACCAGCAACCCAGGTTCGATTCTATCCTTGGGCGACTAGCTTGCACATTCTCCCGGTGTATAGGTAGGTTTCCACCGGGTGCTCCACTTTCCTTCCACAGTCACAAAGGTGTGCAGGTTAGGTGGATTGGCCACACTAAATTGCCCAAAGTGTCTAGGGATGTGTAGGTGGGTTACGGGGGGTGGGGTCTGGGTGGGATGCTCTGAGGTTTGATGTGGACTCATTGGGCCGAAGGGCCTGTTTCAACACTGTAGGGATTCTATGATGATGTCTGATCTTACAAATTGACTTGACAGTACAAACATCATATATGTCAATCTCAGTCATATATGTCAATCTCAGTCATATAGTCCTTCAAAACTCTATCTTCCACATGAAGAATTTCAGCTCATCTTCTAGTATTTAACCTGATCCTCAGGTAGTAGCAGAGAAGAACCAATCCATTCTCCATGGGCAAAGTCTTCACAGAAAATGGCGAACCTCCTCAACTCTGCTTATAACAGTCTGTACAACGTTGATCTACAATGTTACCTTCAAATCACAGAAAGAAAAGGAAGCGGCAGCAAGAATATCTGAGCTCATTTTCAGCTTCTTGATGTAGCCTGTCTCTTTTTCAGCTGGTCTGAACTGCATTGTTGGGCTCAATGTCAATTACTGAATCTGAAATGAACGCTTTTTATACAGTTTCAACTAGTCTACCCACAAGTTTTCATTCCAGTCTCAGTTTCAGTTTTATTTCCCTTAGAAACTGGAAATTCAGTGTACCTTCTCGTTTAGGATCTGTCCTAAAAAGTAAATGGAAGCATTGAAACCACAGATTACAACTTACCAAGTACAAAAGCACCCACTGACCATTCCTAGATAACAAGGTGTAGAGCTGGATGAACACAGCAGGCCAAGCAGCATCATATCACTGACCATTCCTAGATAACAAGGTGTAGAGCTGGATGAACACAGCAGGCCAAGCAGCATCATATCACTGACCATTCCTAGATAACAAGGTGTAGAGCTGGACGAACACAGCAGGCCAAGCAGCATCATATCACTGACCATTCCTGTTTGCTTCAGCCACTGTACCGATTTTAGATCCACCTGGCCACATGATTCTGAATTCCATGGTTAGGATTTTATTGATCCTTATGTTACAGGTTAGGAGGTAATAACAATTTGCACAGGGTTCCCCAATCCTAACACAGTACCCACCAACAGACCATTTTTTCTCAGCCCTTAAGGGGTTCTGTTAATTTTTTGATTGTTAGGACCTGCCTGACTGGCCCCAGAATAGTTACAAATTCCCTCCTTTACCCAGAATGGTGCTTTCAAAGGTTTGCACTCTCACATTCTCCTTGTCACCTGAGCAGCAGTCACATCTCTGAATAGTGCTGCTCAGGTACAGAGCTGCCAGTCCTCATATTTGTATTTTTCTATTTTTCTCCTGTCTAAGAACTTGTACTTAAGAATCTGTACCTAGGTACTTCTATACCTAAGATGGCACCACAGTGGTGACTGTAAACTTTTCACTGTACTTATTTGAGCACGTGTGATGATAAAGATAACTCTAATTCTAAATCCATTCATCTGATTGCTGCTGAACCAGTGTCCAGTCTCTGAATTGATTGCTATTGTTAAAATTGCCAGTGTGGTCCCATCAGTCACCTGTATGGGCTCAAGACCTGGTTTTTTTTTTATTTATTCACGGGATGAGGGCATCTCTGGTTAGACCAGCATTTATTGTCCATCCCTAATTGACCAGAGGGCAGTTAAGAGTCAACCACATTACTGTGGGTCTGGAGTCATAGGTAGGCCAGACCAGGTATGGATGGCAGTTTCCTTCCTTAAAGGACATTAGTGAACCAGATGGGTTTTTCCTGACAATTGGCAAAGACTTCACAGTCATCTTTAGATTTTTAATTCCAGATTTTTCTTTCAATTACCTACTGTGGCAAGATTCAAACCTGGTTCCCTGGAAAATTCCCTGAGTCTCTGGATTAACAGGCCTCCCCATCATTATCCAGAAAATCTATATGTTCTTAATTTTCTGACATACTTACCATGGGACTTAGGTATTAGCAAAGCTCTTGACTATGTAGCTTCAATCAAATATGTTACCTTTATTGATTCTCTTTATTAAAGCTCTAAAAATACAACCAAATTAATCAGAGACACTCAGAATTTTTTCCAATTAATTTACACCATTGAAATGAACCTATTTGGTCTCTAAATATTAGGTCTATCCCTCCCACCCATTTTAAATATGGTGTAACATTAACAATCCTCTGAAACCACATTGACAATCAGAGGGGATTGTGAAATGATCAGGATCTCCACTATCTTCTTCCATGTTTCCTTCAGTATCCTGGGATACCATTTATATGAGCCTGCTGATTCATCTACTTAAAAACTCCTAAATATTTGCTTTTTCGGTTTGATCACATTCCTTTTTAACAACAATGTATACATCATTTCCTGTTTGGTGAAAACACATACTGGAATATTTATTGTAAACATTGTAAATCGTTGTTCTGTACCTCCTGAAATAAGTTATCTTTTTGATCTCTAAATAGCCCTTTTCATTATTTGCTCTCTTCCTTTTCACAGTTATAAAATGTCTTTAGTTTTTCCTGGTTAATTGTTAATATTTGTTTCACACCCTCCTTGCATTCCTAATATAATTTATATTTCACCAGTGCATTTTCTACACTCCTCTCACTCTTTCTGCAGTATTGAACTCTTGATATCTAACATAAGCATCCTCTTTGTCTTATCCTACCCTTTATGTTCTTTGACATCCTAGACACTATATTTTTCTAAGTCTTCTCTTTCATCTCCAAAAAGAGCACTCGCTGATCCAATACTGATTTAACTTCAAGTATTAGTTTCCAGTTCGCTTTTATCAAATCACATCTCAGTTGTGGAAAATTAACAGACTCCACTTTAAAACTCATTGTCTATCATTGTGCTTTACCATATCTATTCAAAATCTGAATTAATTATGATTATTTTCACCAAAATGCTCTCCACTAGTATTCTTTCCAGCTTAATTTTCAAATATGTAGTCAATCTTCAACATAATGTTTGAATTTTGAAAAATCTTGGGAGGGAATAATCGCAGTTTGAATCAGTCTGAAAATGGCAAATAAATATCTAATTGCAGAGATATCAAGTGCTCAATCTCAAGAAACTGGTAGGCTTACAAACAATTGGTGCAACAGGATTAAAACACATCAACAGGAAAGGAATGAAAACTAACATTTAAACTTTTGGAAACAAAGACACATTGGAAGGACCACAAAAGACAAAACAAACTGCAATTTTGGCTTGATAGTAAAATGAGACCTGTGTCACAACCTGAACTTTAAGAGGACCACCCTCAAAAAGAATTCATTCCTCCTTGGAATTGACACTATACATACTGCAACATTCATCCAGGATAAAGCCTGCATGTGAATATATTAAGCACTTTTCAAACCATACTAAAAGTTTAATTAAAGTATTAAGTTTGAAAGCTCCTGACTTAACCCTCGATATATTTCAGTGCAAGCCACATGTACCAGGACTGCAGAATTCAAGTAAGATGCAGATGCAGTCAAGGCACAACTTGCCTGGTATCAATACTACAGTCAGCAATCACCAACCAGTATTTGTGTTAAAACAGTTCTCACAGATAGAATGTGTCTGCACCAGTAATTCTTGTTTTCTTATTATCATCACTGCCTTCTATGGATTTTTTTGTTACATTTCTAATGCAAGTCTCCCTGGCTAAGAATCAGTGCACTCTGTGCTGACATGAACATTTTTGAGATCATAAAGTGCAAATTATACATTTACCACCAATTTGAAGCATTCAAGCAGCAGTAATTGCACAGTAATGCTGAATCCAAGATCGATTTAAAATCAACTGACTTCATAAATTGGGAATGAAAAAGCCAGAAAATGTGCATTTGCAACTTTCAATTAACAAGTTCAGCATTAACTCCTAGTAGTATTTAATACAGTTTGAAAATTGCCTCAGTTCTCCAATACTATTACTAAACTGCTCACAGGAGCATATTTAGATCAAATCACTCAAGAATCAAGAGCTTCACATCGGCAATGAGATGACCTGGTGAGAAGGGGAAACAAGCAATTTACAAAGCCTGCATGAATTACATAAGCTTAATTGATAAACGATGTTAAAGGCAATTTAAACTCAGTAGGTTCGTCCTAGATTAGTTATTTTACAAACTGTTGGCTGAGTGAAAATGTCACGATGATTTCTGCTGCCTTACCGTATCACCATAAAGTAGTTGTTACCAACAACTTTTATCTGGGTGGATTTTTCTGTCATTTCTCCAACTAAGTAAGCGTCAGTGCACAGTTACAGATATGTACGGTAATTAAACCAGTTAGGGATCATTACCCAAAGCTAAGCTTATATAACACAGGTTTCAAATATTTCAATTGAAAACTAAAGTAGCTGACAACCAATTGACTGAACAGCGCTTTGAATTCAAGCACTATTTTTGCATTCTCTGGGGCCTGGTTTAACATATTCCATTGTAACTAGCTTTAGGTTTGCTCACTATCCTTGTTCTAGAGCTTAGAATTAAATAAATTTGATCAGCAGTACCAAGTTCCTACCAGACATGTGAATGTAACCACATTGACAAGAATTTAAAACAAACAAAGAATGCTTGAGAAACTCTACAGGTCAGGCAGCTTCTATGGAGAAACGAACAGTTAACCAAATTCTTGACAAAAAAAGGCAATATTATGTGACGTTTCTCTAATCCATCCATATGGATGTCAGTGTCACTGGAAAGACCATCATTTGTTGCTCATTCTTAAATGCTCTATAAATATAAATAGAGATTGATGGCCCCCTGAAGTAGACAAGAGCAGCTGATTCAGCTAGGGATTCACTTCTTATTCTGGAGTTGTGTTATATTTCTAACATGGCTACAACTTTAAGAGTTTCAGATGGGAAAAGTTGCAGTCAACAGCAATGGCAAATCTCTTCTCAGTTTCCATTTCTTAAAAAAAATTAATAATAGAGGATATGAATCAGTGACTCGGTGCTTCTCACTGAGAATGCCAGTTCATGGAATCATTCTGACAAAAAAAAAAACTAACCGCCATTTATTAAGACTGGATAATTACACTTGCTGGAATTATCTTCAATCCTTTGTAACAAGGTTTGAACTGCTGCCTCATTTATTCAAAAAAAAGTAATTAATTTATTTGATGTAATTTTCATTGTACTTTTCATGTGAATCAAAAGTTCATATTATTGGGTAAATATTTTTTTCCCTTGGGATAGAACTTTAGCACAAGAAGAAATGAAAGCAATACGGAATCAAAGTTAATTAATCAAGAATGACAGCAAAAAAAAACTGAACTCTTTCCAAGAATACCTTCACAGGGAAATCAGAAGGCAGAGATGAATATAAAGTTAAAGTGGAGAAACTGGTCTGAGAGCTTAAGTATAGGTGGTATTTAAGATTGAAAGGAAAGAGAACACAGCAGGAGATTGTCCATAATTACATTAATTTGAAACAGTAGGCTTTCTAGCTAACAAGACAGCAATTAGTCTTGTTATAGCTCAGGTTTCTCCCCATTCTCTCTGTTTACGTGAAGGGGTTGGTGACCATTTCTATGAGCAGCCTGCATCTCTTGCAGTCCAAAACCTGCAATTATTCCTCTGCTGCACAGAGTCAATATAACCCATTATCAGACATCATCTCCTTACACTCTAACATGCCTGTAAATACAAACATCGAAAACTTACTGGACAAGAGGATCCCATTCAGCTCACAGTCCCCGCACTGGCCGCAAAAAAGCAAGATCTAGCCTAACCTTACTTTCCAGTCTCCCTGTAGATTGTGTTATTTCAAATAAATAACAGTGGATTTTAAATATAATGGCTTTAGTCTCTACCCCTCATTTAGGCAGGGAGTTCCAATTACTGTAAAGCTCGCGGTGAAAAAGTTCTCGACCCACATTCTTCCAGTTGCTTTAAATCTACAATAAAATAAATAAACTACTGATGCTCGGGATTTGGAAAAAAAACAGAAATTTCTGGAGAAACTCAGCAGATCTGGCAGCACCTGTCATCAGAAAGCAGAGTTAAATTTTCCAGTGCTCTTCATCAGAATGGTTCACATGCTGCTAGGCTGATTAACAGCATCAAAGATTGGAGAGAATCAAACTTTTGGAGAGAAACAGTTGGGAAGATAAGTAGCTGTGGTGAGTCAACGGCTGGAATGGTAGTTATCTGGGCCTTGGAGAAAAGGGGGGAGCATTGGGCAGAGTCCATACCCTAGTATTGTTGGGGGATGCATGCATTGGGCAGAGTCCAGGCAAATAGGGTGGGGCGACTGCAATGAACCAGGCCCAGGCTTTGGGGGTTGTCATGAGCAGAATTTGGGGCTTGCCTCTGGTGTGTGATGGTGGGAGTGGAAGGGGATTGGGAAAGAACAAGGCTGCAAAGAGGTGAGAAGAAATGGAGGAGGCTACAAGGAGATGACAATGTGGGAGACAAGAATGAAGCTTCAAAATATGGGAGAAGAAGGTTGCAGAGAATAAAAAGTGTTAAAGCTACCAGAGGAACATTTAACTAAATGGGAAGCAGGAAAATGTCTAAAAACCTGAGGCACTAAATGCCTTGAAAATACATTTAGCATCTCTGTCTTAAGGCTTTTTAAATTCGGGAGATACTGTATGGGCAAAATACATTCAATATCATTAAACAGTGCAATCAATGAAAATTAAAGCACCTACATACCCATTGACAATTCTAAGGTATCCAGGTGGAAAAGTTGATAGCCATGATGTCAGTGTTGGACAGTGGTGGAACACTTCAACAGTACAGGACAGTTGGCCTCGGATCTTCAGGTAAATGTCCTCCAAAGTGGACTTCAGGATACACAACAATGCAGAATATACATTCTCTCTCTCTCTGTCACTCTCTCTCACACACACACACACACACACTCACATGCGAGCGCCCATGCATCCACACACACACGCGCGCGCACACACACGCACGCGCACACACACACTCTCGCTCCCTCCCACACATGCACTCTCTTTCCCACACATGCACACACACACACGAACACACAAACACACACACTCTCTGTCTCCGTCACACACACACACATGCTCTGTCCCCCCTCACACACAAACACACCCTCACCCTGTCTCTCTCTCTCTCTCACACACACACACGTGAATCTATAGGGTGAATTTGTATTTGCAGATACATTCTATTTTGTTCAAAAAGCACTCGATTTATAGATAGTCTGTCAATGTGGCATTTTATAAATTCCTACTTTAGAAATAAAACCAGTCTGACTCCAAACCAAAACACAAACAGACTCTAAACAAGACCTCACAACTAACATGCATGGTCTGACCTAAAATGTCACCCCTTCTTTACACTGATAAAACCTTTACTTCTCTCAGGACAGGGACTTGAAAGGAATTCAGCGGTTTACATATACATATTAATCAATTAAAATCTTCTAACTGATCAAAGATTTAATCACATCTTAGGCTTGTTTAATCAGTAGTGTAACCCTTTGATCTTTTATTTATAAATTCCATGTCTGACACTACCTCTGTCACTAACACCTGAAGACGCTCCAAAAGTTCGCGTTTTCAAATAAGCCGTTGGACTACAACCTGGTGTTGTATAGTTTCTGACCTTTAGGAAAACTCATGGATAGTGATTAGGCCATATTTCAGATATGCATCAATATCAAACAAACATACGCTACACTGTCATCTTCATCATCCAAGTCAGCTTTGCATAATTTGAGAACTATTATTATTCCTGTCCATAGTTTCAAACACAAATAACACTTAATTATCTGGTCTGAATAGGGACTGAACACATTTGTCTTTATAATACCACAAGACCATAAGATATAGGAGCAGAAATTAAGACATTTGGCCCATCAAGTCTGCTCTGCCATTCAATCATGGCTGATAAGTTCCTCAACCCTATTCTCCTGCTTTCTCCCCGTAACCCTTGATCCCCTTGATAATCAAGAACCTAACTATCTCAGTCTTAAATGTACTCAATGACCTGGCCTCCACAGCCTTCTGTGGCAGTGAATTCCATAGATTCACTACTCCCTGGCTGAGGAAGTTTCTTCTTATCTCCCTTCTAATAGGTCTTCCCTTTACTGTAACGCTGTGTCCTCGAGTCTTATTCTCTCCTACCAATGAAAGCACCTTCCCAACATCCACTCTGTCCAGGCCATTCAGTATTCTGTAAGTTTCAATTAGATCCCCCCTCATCCTTCTAAACTCCAATGAGTATAGTCCCAGAGTCCTCAAATATTCCTCTTTTGTTAAGCTTCTCATTCCTGGGACCATTCTTGTGAACCTCCTCAGAACCCTGTCCAGGGCTAATACATCCTTCCTGAGATATGGGGCCCAAAACTGCACTCAATACTCCAAAATGTGGCCTGACCAGGGCCTTATAAAGCCTCAGTAGTACATCCCTGCTTTTATATTCAAGTCCTCTCAAAATAAACACAACATTGCATTTGCCTTCCCGACTAATGACTCAACCTGCAAGTTTACCTTGAGAGAATCCTGGACTACAACTCCCAAGTTTCTTTGCACTTCAGATTTCTGAATTTTCTCCCCGTTTAGAAAATAGTCCATGCTTTTATTCTTCTTACCAAAGTTCATGACTTCACACTTTCCCACATTGTACTCCATCTGCCACTTCTTTGCCCACTCTCCTAACCTGTCCAAATCCTTCTGCAGCCTCCCCACATCCTCAATACTACCTGTCTGTCCACCTATCTTTGTATCATCTGCAAACTTGGCCAGAATGCTCTCAGTTCCTTCATCTAAATCATTAATGTATAAAGTGAAACATTGTGGTCCCAACACTGACCCTTGTGGAACACCACTTGTCACCGGCTAACATCCTGAGAAAGACCCCTTTATCCCCAATCTCTGCTTTCTGCCAGACAGCCAATCTTCTATCCATACTAGCACCTTGCCTGTAACACCATTGGCCCTTATCTTACTCAGCGGCCTCCTGTGTGGCACAGGAAGTACAGCTTGTCTGGAAGCTCATAACAATTTTTTTTAATGCTGTGGGTAATACCAACTAACAACACTCTTGTGTTTGATTCATATCTTTCTAGGTTCAAGTCCTATGCAGGACTTGAGTGCCCGAGTCAAGGCAGACAACCCAGTTTACTAAGTGACGTAGTGTCAAAAGTGCCAAATAGCAGATGGGATATTGAAAAAGGAGCCATCTGCCTGTTCCGATAGTCAAAGATCTTGTAGCATTAGTTTGAAGAAAAGCCAATGGATTATTCCTGATGCGCTCGTCAATATTTATTTCTCAATCAACATCGCACAAATAGATCATTATCATATCTGCTGCTCATAAAATAGCTGCTATTTGCTATAATATAGCCAATAAAGTATTGTCATTGTTGTAAGATAACTGCAAGTCTTTCTTTGAAAGCCAAGCGGAGTATCCAGGACCATCTGTGGTACAGCAGGCCCAATCCAAAATGAAGCAATAATCAGATCAATGAAAGCAACATCAGTCAGCTGTTTATTTACATCATACAGGCACAGTAATTGAGAGACTCACCAGTAGTAGCAGAATTGGCATCAAGTGAGTGATGTTACAAGTCTTGGAGTTTGGTGTGCTGACAGATAATTTGCGGATTGACATACGTTTTTCTTGTTCTTAACGTGTAATCTAGCAAATTGTTCTTTTTAAAATTTTAGAACTTTCTTCTCTGAAAATTTATTTGAAAGGTATACATACTTCTGTTTTGATTCCAAGACAAGGATTTGATATTGTGCGTAAGTGCATGTATTTTGTACATGCACTACGTCAAACATTCACTTAGGATGAGCTATAATTGCCTCTCAAGTTCTCAAATTTTTTCATACAGTCTGATAAAGTAATACTAATTCACTTGCTGTTTTCCTTTCTACAGCACATCAAATGGACTCATGAAGTATGCCATCAGTTAAGGTGAAAATCAGTATTGACATCAAGGACGAACTCCAAGCTGCTCATGATTGGATGCAGTCATAGATTCATCTGTCTATATCAGGTAAGTAACAATCTGACGTTGGAGTAGAGTTGTAAAGTACAGTCTTATGGCTTCAGTATCAGTGTCCTCTGCTGTCTGAGTGCAATTGTTGCAGAATTGCAAATCATTGAAGTTCAGGAAAATTAGTCATAATCAGTCATGCAAACAAGTTAAGAAGGCTTTTAAAAAGACAAATCCTTAGTTTTTTTTATAGTGATATTAAAACACTGGTTAGGTTCCAACTGGAGTATTGTAACTAATTTTGGATACCACATTTTACGAAGAGTATCAATATGAGAGGGTGCACAGAAGATTTACTAGAGTTATTCCAAGGATGCAGAGATTGGAGAAGAGAGAGTAATTATTTTTAGAGTGAACATTAAATGTAGATTTGAAAGAGATGTAAAAAATTGTGAATGATTTTGAGACAGGCAAAAATAAGGGAAGGATTTCCTGTATTAGAAAGATTAGTAACCAAACGATACAGATTTGTGCTCATTTGTATAAAAACCAGGTGCAATTAAGGAGTAATGAAAAAAGTGCTAAGAGATATTAGATTCAGTGAGAACTGGAACAAACTCTGTGAAATAGTGGTGGAATGACATTCAGGAATAATAATTCAGGAAATTGAACAAGCACTTAGAGGGAAAATTTGGAAGTCAATGGGGAAAAGAGAAAGGGATTGGGTTAATTGGAAAGTTTTTCAAAGAGCCTGTACAAGCAAGACAGTGCATATGACCTTCGGCAGTGTATCATTCTATATTGCATGGGGTCAGGCAAATAACTTCTCAAATCCCCATGGATGCTGAAACTGTTCTAATTGCTTGAAGACCTCAAGGGAGAAACTATATCTATTTTGGAACCTCTGTCATGTCTCATAGAATCCCTACAGTGTGGAAACAGGCCCTTTGGCCCAACAAGTCCATACCGACCCTCAGAGCATTCCACCCAGAACCATCCCCCTATAACCCACCTCATCTACACATCCCTGAACACTACAGGCAATTTACCATGGCCAATCCACCTAGCCTGCACATCTTTGGACTGTGGGAAGAAGCTGGAGCACCCAGAGTAAACCCACACAGACATGGGGAGAATGTGCAAACTCCACACAGACAGTTGCCCGAGGCTGGAATTGAACCTGGGTCTCTGGCACTGTAAGGCAGTAGTGCTAACCACTGAGCTACCGTGCTGCCTGTATTTAGTTTGGTGGACTTTCCACATTAGGCTTTGTCAGCAATTCTCAAGAGAATGACGTAGAGGAAACAAATTACTTTGACACTTAATTGGCTAACTTAGCTGATCAACTTCTTCTGAATAACATGCACTTTGCTTCTATGGTATTATTCAAGAAATTAATCTGGAGTAATTGATCACGGCCTTCCAAATTTCAAAATGAAGTCTTGCATCCTTGTGAACACAGGAGGTCCCAATTGCTGAAGTTGGAAAAATCTTTGTCAACCTGAATTCCTTCGACTCCTGATGGTTAATTTAAACGTTTGACTCAACCTAATAATATTTGCAGCAATTATTTTGTGATAGATATATACTTTATAAATTATGTGTCTTTCAATACAATTGCAAAATAATTTTCAATTGTTATTTCTTTCAATTTTACCAGTTGACATTTTCTGTTAATTGATGCTTCACTACCAACCTACGTTATTTCCCACGGTCTCCAAATCAAGTCATATTGTCACCATCTCCTCAACTCACATCAATAATATTTAGGATGATTATCACGGTGCTTCCCAATTTTTTTTTGTTGTGACCCATTTTAATTACAAATTTTGCATTAACCTGGAGTGAACAATTGGAATTTGGTAGGTGCGAAAGCTGTTGAATTGGGAGTGTGAGGGGGTGTGGTGAATCAGCAACTCAGTGAGAAGGAGGTGAGATTCAGCTGCTGAGCGCTAGCAGCATCATTCAGGTGTGGAGTGAGGGGTGGAGGCGAGGTTGAGCATGCTGGCAAGTGTTTAATTGGCAGCATTCTTTTTAAAAAATGCCTACCCTATCACATCCTCTGTTGGGTCAAACTCAACATCAGGAAAAAAATGGTAAGGAGTCGAAGGGGTCTTGCAGATGCTGCGCTCAGTCCACAGTTTGGTAGGCATTCAGACCTCACAACCCTTAAATCTTATCTCACAACCCCCAATTTGGGAAGTCCTGGTTTCAAAACTACTTGGTGCTTCAGGGTCCAATGGTTATTCTGAAAATTAGGCCAACTTAACTCTGCATTTCCCATCTCCTGACTTTTATCCTCCAGTTCATTGTGTGATTATTGACTCAAGACATCATTCTTCGGTTAATGAAGTTGGCTTATACACTCCCATCAGGGTTCTTGTAGTGCGAAGATGGTATTCCTACTTTTGAGAAAGGTAACTTGAGTTCAAGTCCCATCATGGCCCCAGAAGTGTGTAATAATATCTCTGAGCAAGTTGATTAAAAAATGTATGCATTCCTATTCCCAGCATCACTTGAGGATTATACACCAACCGATGAGCATCATAAAATGGGATCCCAACTGTTCGCTCACCTAGAAGCACTAGACGAAGAACTGAGAACAAGATAAATTCAAATGTTAGTGAAGTTGTGATTCAGATTCATAGGTAGAGATTCCAATGTTCAGTTGCTGTAGCTACCAGGCCATGTGATACACTTATATCGTTCTCCAAAATATACATCACTAAAAAGTTCGATCAAGCAAACAAATTAGTTCAATAACACACTTCATCGCATTCCAATTTTGAACATAGAGGGAAACAGCAGAAAGTATTAAGTGTATGAAAATGACATTTTTCACTCTGTTTTAAGTGTTTAAAAATGTACCAGCTGTCTAAAATTAAAACAATGCAAAGATTTTCAAACTGTAAAGGTTGCAGATACATTTTCATTTGTAGCATTTTAATTTAAGCCTGAGCAGTCAGAATCTGTTTATTGTGGTTGTGCTGACAAAGCTGAAGAAATCTGCATTTTCCTTGGAGGAATCTAATGTCCATTGCAGTCCTTATTAAATAGCATACAGGTTCGTTATTTCAACATCGTGGTGTATAATTCCTTCAAGGGAAATTCAAACTCTTATCTTGGAACTACTTTATTATGGCATGGTGCCAATCTGTCAACACTATTTCCCAATACTCATTTTATTGCTTTTCTATACTCCCCTACAGGCTTCTACTAATTGGCAGTTCTCTACCAAAATCATACCACAGCTGTATCACTATGAAGGTACAGTTGGATAAGCAGAAATATGCTATGCATAGTGAGATGAACTCATTTGAAATTTGCATAAACTAAGATTGCTATTAGATAGGCACACGTTATTCAGCTTCTGAAATTATAATGACAGTAAAATCTAAACACTAGAATTTGCAATTGCATCTCTGAATCGTACGTGTTGACGTTTAAACCAACAAACCTATGTATTTCAATCTTGGATAGTTTTCCCACAGGATATTGCCAAACAAGCTGGGATCTAATGTGTTCTATTGTTTGGGGGCTTAATCATAGACTGAGTTTTCCCTAATTCTGATGAGATTCATGGCAGACAGTCCGCATTGGCCCATGTTGACTTCTCATGTAATCTTCTGCGGTAAACACAAGAAAGAAAACACCTTAAAAGCATTGCAACAACATCCTGTTCACACAAACAACCAAATGAGAGCCATCTTTGCATATCGCTGAGGCATAAACACAGTGGCCCAACATTTCCAGTCTAGGTTGAAATCGCTAATGCCAACGCAGATCAAACTAAAGGTTGCCATTCAAATCTGAAAGTTTTTCAGCTTGTCAGGAGATTGCCGACCAAAGCAGTACAGTGTTAACCAGCAGTCAATGCACGGAATAGTGAAGAGGATTGGTACTGAAACCATGCCCCTCTTTTATGGCAGTAGCTGCCAAACTCTATGGTTTAAGGGTTTTAAAACCACTTTAACAGCTACTATGAGAAGATAAGTGTTTAAGGTAAGTGAAGACAATGTTAATTTGATTTGATCAGTTTCTGTTCTATTAGGCTCCACTAAAATACTTTTGGTTCTGTTAGTGCCCCACTGGGGCATCAACTTTCCTGCTCCTCTGATGCTGCCTGGCCTGCTGTGTTCCTCCAGCTCCACACTGTGTTATTGCTGGCTCCAACGTCAGCAGTTCTTACGACCTCTCACGATATCATCACCAAATCATAATGTGTGACCTGACAGTATAAATGCCTCAGTGTTTGCCTTAACTAAGGCCTCTTGAAGCATAGCACACTGATTGAAATGTGCTGGTGTATGCAACCAAATAGCTCAGTATTAGCCCAGTCACTGAAGTGGCTGATGAACGTCATCACCCATGTCAAGTTTTAATGTTATTGAAACTTTATAGGGGTAAACCTGTCGATAAGATTAACTTCAAACTTAAAAGCTCATTGGAACATACATTAATGAACTAACTATGAACAACAACATCCTTCTTCATTGACTGGTTTCCGGAAGTGCGTGGGGCATTGTCACAGTTCTCACGTCAACATGTGAACTTCACCTGTTACACAAAATTGGAAACATTGCTGTTTGTGATCTGTGACAAAGTGTCATAGGAACAGAAGTAACTTGAAGTATCATTGAGTGAAACAACTAATCCTCAATGATATTGAGCACAGTTATCGTACAATGAAAATGGAACACTTCCACTCTGTGGTGACCGTGAGGAAGTCAACAATGCAATCATTCCAGTCAAGTATCCACTTCCTACAATTCGACAACTCTCAGCATATTTTTATGACTCCACAGTCTTTATCAAGCTCGAGATGCAATGGAGATATATTCAGATACCATCACTGAGGTAAAGCCAATATCTTACAAACGTTACTCGTGAACGTGTTTTAGTACTACAGAATGCTCTATGGACAAAGTTCAGCACCTAGTTTTTTTTAGGCCTATCAGATGTTGAGAGGACTTTCAATCTATTCAACAACAGCATTGTCTATGAACATGAAAAACTAGAACAAAGTTAACAGTTCTCAATGGTACTCACTCAACTCGCACAACACAATTTGACACTCATCATGGACAAATGCAAATATGTATTGCATTTTATCCATAAAGGTCATCTAGGCGTTATGATTAAACAAAAACCCAAGAAGCAGTCTGGTGGCCAGCTGCATTAGATCACCACATAGAAGAGTTAATTAGAGATTGCATAGCAAGTACACTCTGCTAAACCATGTTCTGCACCTCTACAAATAACCTCAGGGCCAGCAAAACCATGGCAACGACTAGATATTTTTGGCAAGCGGACACGGGCAATCAATGTTTTTTTATTGTTGTTGTTCATGTTCTGCATCGTGAATATTCAGAATCATTATAATAAATTCCACAATCACCACTCCGTTTATTGATATTCTAGGCTAGTTGTTTACAAAATGGAATTTGCCTGACACTATCACCACAGACAGAGATCACAGCTTATTTCTGTCCAATTAATGAGTTTCTAGCATGCAATGGAATTTACCATAATTATACATTACAATACTACTTGCAATTAATTGGCAGTATTTAATGATCCAACAAGGTGGTCAAGGACAATCTGAGAGCTAGCATGTTAGAGGATAAAATGTTTAAATAATCCAGTCCTATCCAACTTTGTACATGCTAGTCCATCCCACAGTCTCCAACTGGAAATCTCCAGCTCAATTTGTGATAGGTCAGAACTTGTAAGTGCCACATGCCATTCTTAAACCATCACCACCATCAAACAAGAACACCAGAGCAAAAGCTGAAGAAACACACAAAGTCATAAAGTGACAAGGCAAGGACAAGACATATGTTGACAAGTGACTGTACACATAGAAATTGTAATTTGAATTTGGAGACTGGGTTCACATCAAACAAACAAACCTTGACAACAGGCTTATATTATCTCTTAAGGAGCTGTTCTCTGTGCTGTGTGGTGTGTGTTAGTCAAGCCTGTGGATGTGGTTACAAAAGAAACTGAAACATGCAGCGTATCTGAGAAAGGAAACATTTTAAAAGCATGTAATAACCTCCTGTTCACACATAGAATCCAGTGTGTCGTCTCTACATACATCTTAGGCACAAAACTGAATAGGATCTCTTGCATTCTTTTCTGTGTCTCTCTTATTTCCCTTCTTTTACTGATTTCTTCTTATATAATTTCCTTCCCTTTATGTTAGTTTATTTTTAGTTGTTTTTTTCATCAATATAAGCATGACATTTACAGCATGTGGATTTTGACAAAATGATTACTGTGTTGCTCTATAAATCAATTTCTATAGAACTATTTCTGTATCTGGGTAGAGAGTATGCACAACAGTCACATTAAATCTTTCTAACATACATCACCAGAATAACCTTAAAAATGGATTGCTTCATATCGTTCATGCTTTCTTCCAGTCTAATTGCCCCTCACCTGGCATATCATCTCATTAAGTTCTCAAACCATTATAAACGTACATTACCATTGTGACCTATTCCTACGCACAAAGTGGGAATATTGATTACAAATTATGCCATATATGAAAGAATGGAAATGGTGAAAAACATGACTAAAATGATAATGATATTTTAATAGCTTTTAGTGAGCCAGTACTCTCAATAGAGCACTGAAAGCATCAGCTTTCTGTTTCCTTTCCTTGTTCTGTTTCATAAAACTGAAGAACAGTTCTTCAAATATGGTAATTCTGTACTGTATAAATTTTTACTAGAAAAACATGATTTCCAATTGTATCGTAGGTGACATGTACCATATAAAGAGATTGAATCAGACAATCAGCAATGTTGCATTTTCAACGAAACAAGCTAAGATGAATTCTGGCCTTTTCATAACAATCCTTTTGTGTACACTCCTTTGAACATAAATAATTGCTGCCAGTACAGAATTCAAACACTGCTAAAAAGGGGATATGAAGTTCAAACTTTTCATCTTGCACTCTTCAGGACTAGGCTGCAAGAAACCAACTTGCAAAATGGGACATCATGTTATACAACAAGAAAAGCAGTTGCTGATTCGTTGAACCATTGTTGGCAAATGGATGCAGCAAGGACAGCTAACTGTCAATCTTAATTCTCAAACCAAGCAGGTAGATTCTGATTGGTCAGGATGTTACCTCAGAATACAGCGGAAAATTAATTGTCCCAAGACCCTATTTTTATCAAAAAGGTGCACGGTTATTTCTAGGAGCTTATATGTAACCACAAAAATGGGAGGTTAAGGATTTTGTGAGTAAATTACTTCCTGCCTGCCTTTCCACCATTCACAAGTCAGAATGTGCTGAAGTATTTTCCACTTTCTTAGTTAAGTGCAGTTCGAACAATACTTAATAAGTTTGAGACCATTCAGGACCGAACAACACACTTGAATCAGACTCCATTCAACACCTGAAACAATTTCCCCTAATTTCATAGGTGAAATTTCTGGCTTCACTTGTTAGGACTTGGGTCCCTTAATCCTGGACCCTCCATCTAATAGAAATAGTTTCTCCATGCCTACTGTATCTTTTCACCTCAATATTTTGCAAATTTCTGTCAAATCTCTTTTAAACTTTTTAAATTCAAGGAAATAAAAACCTAATTTGTTTAATCTCTATGCAAGACTTAACATTCGGCGTTCAAAGCACATTTGTGTAATATATATCATGCTTCTGTTAGGGCCAACATATCCCTTCTAAGGTGCAGTAACTGGGACAGCTCACAGATTTCCTGGTGTGGGCTAACTTGGGCTTTGTATAACTGAAGAATGTCTACTAATATATTTTACTCCTTGAGATATAAAGGACAGCATTCTATTAACAATTCTTCCTTGTTTTCTGTACCTGAACTACAACAACTCACCAAAACTTCTTCAACAATAATTTCTAAATTCAGAACTTCTTTCATCTGGAAGAACAATGGCAGAAGACATGTGGCAATGCTTTCACCTTTAAGTTCCCTTCCACGTCACACTCACTTCTTGGAAATCTATCATTGCTGAATCGAAATCCTATCAAACAGCACTGTGCATGTACCTGTGTCCCAACAACTCCAGCAGCTCAAGGCAGCTGACCACAACCTTTTTGAGGATAATTAGGGATAGGCATTAAGTGCTGGCCTCGCCATCAACACCCACACCCCACGAAAGCCTAAATAGAATCATAAATAGAAGCATGGAAACAGACCTTTCGTTCCAACCAGTCCATGCTGAACATAATCGAAACTAAACTAGTCCCACCTGCCAGCTCCTGGCCTATATCCCTCCAAATCTTTCCTATTCATGTGCTTATCCAAATGTCTTTTAAATGTTATAATTGTACCAACATCCTTCCTCTGGAAGTTCATTCCACATGCGAACCACCCTCAGGTGTGAAAAATTTGCCTCATGTCTTTTTTAAATCTCTCTCCTCTCACCTTAAAAATGTGTCCCCTAGTCTTGAAACCCTCCCCCCCACCTCCAAGGCGAAAGACAACTATCATCCATTCTATCTATACCTTTCATTAGTTTATAAACTTCTAGAATCTCGTCTCTCAACCTCGTACGGTCCATTGAAAAAAGTCCCAGCCTATCCAGCCTTTCTTTCTAACTCAAACATTCCATACCCAGCAGAATCCTGGTAAATCTCTTCTGAACTTTCTTCAGCTTGATAATATCCTTCCGATAACTCAGCAACCAGAACTGGACATAGTATTCCAGAAAAGTCCTCACAAATCTCCTGTACAACCTCATCATAACTTCCCAACTCCTATATTCAAAGGAATGAGCAATGAAGGCAAGTGTACCAAATGCCTTTTTTAGCCACCCTGTCTATATGTGACACAAACCTCAAAGAATAATGTAACTGAGCCCCTAGGTCCGTCCATTCTATAACACTACCCAAAGCCCTACCATTAAATGTATAAGCCGCACCTTTGTTTGCTGTACCAAAATGCAATACCTCACATTAATCCAGATTGAAGTACATCTGCCATTTTCCAGCCCATTTAACCATCTGTAAAGCTTAAAAAATCTTTTGCATTGTCTACAATGCCACCAATTTTGGTGTCATCTGCAAACTCACGAACCATGCCTTCTATATTCTCATCCAAATCATTTATATAAATGACAATAAAAGACTGCTGGTCACAGGCCTCCAGTCCAAGAAGCAATCCCCTACCACTACTCTCTGTCTCCTGCTGTTAAGCCAACTATGTATCCGATTGACAAGCTCACCCTGAATCCCAAGTGACCTAACTTTGCTAATTAGTCTACCATACAGAACCTTGTCAAAGACTTTACTAAAAACTGAATAAACAATGTCTACTGCTCTGTCATCATCAATGTTTTTGGTAACTTCCTCAAAAAATTTAATCAAGTTTGTGAGACGTGATTTTCCTCACACATAACCTTGCTGACCATCCCTAATCAATTCTTGCCTCTCTAAATGTCCATAAATCCTATCTTTTATAATCACCTCCAACAATTTGCCCATAACTGAAGTCAGACTCACAGTTCTATCATTCCCGATATTTCCTTACAATCTTTCTTAAACAAAGGTATAACATTCGCCACCCTCCAGTCATCGGGCACCTCACCTATAGTTAGAGATGATACAAACATTTCTGCAAGAGTCTTGTAATTTCTTCCCTTACTTCCCACAGTGTTCTGGGATACATTAGATCAGGTCCCAGAGATTTATCCACCTTTGTGTTCTCTAAGACCTCCTGAACCTCCTCTTCTGTAATGTGAGCTGTTTTTAAAACATCAAAGTTTATTTCTCTGCATTCTCTAGACTCCATTTCTTTCTCCACAGTAAATCTTTCAAAAATGCTGTGTTTTGATGAGACAGTTATATAGTTCTTACATGGAGTCAGAAGTTGTACTACGTTGATAACATTTGAATGAGAAGATGTCTTGCGGTATTTTTTCTGCCTATACACATCCCTCTTCAAATAGTAAACAAGAATGCATAAAGCTTACTTGAGAAGTTTCAACAATAAAGCAACATAGATTGGATTGGTTTTCTTCCCTGTAAAGTGTGGATTGTTACCTTGACACTTAGCAACTGGTCAATAACTGATGGAGATCACAGGGTGAAAACAATCACAAGAAACTGAAATAAGATGCCATGTTTTGAACAAGTTTTCCAAATGGATACTGAAAAAATGTTGAAAAATAGAACAGGAGTAACTGTTACAATTCAAAATGATCTTATTTTGAATTCATTTGGAACCATGATTGGGAGCTGGGCCACGCTGGTTGAACATGGTTCATCCCAAGGCATTGTCTATAGTATTTTCTCGGCGGCAGTTACCACTGGTAGTGTCTGGTTATGCACTCCACACTCATTCCTGTTCTCAGGAATTGGCTGCAGTTGTTTTGTTAGTTCAAATGATTCAAACATTAACAAGACAAAAATATTCAAGGTTTAAATTGCCAATGTATTATAGCAATCTGTACAGTATTGACAATGAAGAATGAAAGACACCCCAGAAGATCTTCACCATTCTAAGCTTTCCATGAATCAACAGATTAATTTACAATTTATGTACATGTTTCTTTGAAAGGATACAATTTTGCACATAATCTGTAAACTGATATTGCAAATTAATTGCAATTGCTTATGAAACTGAAACTGATATACTTTCAAAAGATGGAGCCATTTTTAAGGCTCTCATGTTATCTGTCTATTTCTTAATGTTGCAACAAGCATCACAGACTTTTGAGATATAGACACAGGATATATTGTGACAGGACAATCGAATGCTTTGTTGTATTTCCAGGGACTGAGCATATGAACATCCATTATGTACGTCAATCACTACATTTGTAACTGACTCAAAATTCTTGTTTAGGCTGAAAATTCTCCATGGATGAAATGAACATAACCACTTTGATCTGCACTTTTATCACTGTTCAATTCATACTGCAATTTCAGATCATTCTGGAAACAAAATAAAAATGAGAGTTTTCTTTTATTTGTTAACTTAAATGTTGGAATTAGTCCATCTGATGCGAAAGAAAATGGATATCAAGAATTAGTAGGAAGAGAATAGGGAGGACCAGTTGGGGAAAGGCAAAATAGATGGCCTTGAGAAGGTGTTTTTGAAAGTGGGGAAAGGATTACAATGTTGGAGTGAGGTTATGTGAAGAATTCCTGAGGGTAGGCCAAGGTGAAATGATGTATAAACCATGCGTTTTTGCAAGCAATGAACAAAGCAATAGCCTTAGTTTGGGCAATTCTATGTTGACAAAGGTTACGGCTTATCAATTTCCTTATTTATTTGTCCATGTGATGTGGTTATTGCTGGCTAGACCAGCACTTATTGGCCATCCCTAAATGCCATAGAGAAGGTAATGGTGAGCTGCCTTCTTGAACAATTACAATCCTTAAGGTGGAGGTAGACCTACAATGGCATTAGGAAGTAAGTTCCAGGATTGTGACCAAATAAAAGTGAAGGAATGACACTATATTTCCAAATCAGGATGGTGTGTGTCTTGGACAGGAATTTGCAGGTGGTGGTGTCCCCATGTACCTGCTGCCTTTGTCCTTCTGAGATAGTGTGTTTGAAAGATCAAATTGTGAGTCGATGCACTGCATCTTGTAGCGAGTACACACGGGCTGTCAATGTGCATTAGTGGCTTACTCATCCAGTCACTTAAAATGCTGGTAATAAAAAGTAAGAGATTGCCGGAAGTTTTGGAACTGTTACAATTTGGAAGTATTTCTCAACATCACACTAAAGGGAATGGACTCTTGTGAAACGCATGAACTTGCAAAACACTTTTAAAAATAATTGGAAATAGGGTCAATATTTAAATATAACTATGTTCCTTTTTAAAGACTGCGTACAGGCAGAGGATTGGTCCTTATGCCCATTTTCTTGCCCAACCTTGGATCCCTAGAATCATTCTGCAATATTGCAGAAAGTGAAGAGCTGCATAGCACTTAATTCTAGGCCTCTGAATGATTCCCTAGAATTAGACATTGAAAGTAGTTCATCTGAAATTTTTCTCCAAAATTCTGTAAAGAGGCATTGGACCTTCATTTAATTCCTCCTTGTTATGAAAAGTCAAGAAAGGACATGACGATTTGAAAGGCTTGAAGCTGGTTACCACATAAAGTCAAAGTTATTTGAAAACATTTCTATCCCTAAGAAAATATGTTTTAGGGATATAGATGACATTGAAACACCACGTCGCTTGCCTATCATTCATTTTCCTAAGCGCATTAAGAATCAATCGTATATTATAGGACAGT
Organism: Ginglymostoma cirratum; assembly: GCA_024137785.1. Taxonomy (NCBI): domain Eukaryota; kingdom Metazoa; phylum Chordata; class Chondrichthyes; order Orectolobiformes; family Ginglymostomatidae; genus Ginglymostoma; species Ginglymostoma cirratum. The sequence continues at coordinate 9,457,448 of JAHRHZ010000079.1, read as the reverse complement.
AGTTGCATTCAGGCAAAGTCTGGGAGGGGTGGTTCCGTCCATGTGAAACTATCAGATTTTCATGATAATTCAAAAGTATGTATTGACATCTTAGCTAGTATTAGTCCAAAAATTGCCAGGTCAATAAATTCAATTTCCCAACTTGATGAGACTTCATTCATTCACAATCCCTACATTAAAGAACAATGCCAGAATGCTAACTTGCCATTTTTAAATTCTTTTTAAAGTTCTTTTGCTTAATAGCTTGTCCCATGGAGGATCGTCATTGTGCCTTAAAGTTTTAGGGCACTGAGTATTGACATATTCAACATTCAAATACTTTGCGATAATCACTTGTGTTGGAGGTTTGAATCATAAATTCCGAGGGAAACAGAATAATTCTGAAAGGTTAAATTGAACACATTAGCTGTGGATATTGTATTCCAAACTATATATAGCACTTCATAACATAACATAAGAGATCAAATGAGTGACGACCTAGCCTGTTGATCCTACTTTGCCATTCAATACAACCAGGCCTAACATTGGGTTATAGTGCTACTTCCCTGCCTGCAGCTCAATCCCTTGATTTGCTGAAAGTCTGAAAATCTATCTGAAGCATAGACAATAATGAAGTTTTAGCTATCCTTTAGGTAGGAAATCCAAAGTTTCACAACACTTTGAGTGAAGAAATTTCTCCTTATCTCAATTCTAAATGAGCAGCCTCTTATCTCAAAACTTTTCCAGGTTCTCCAACTACGGTAAACAACCTTTCAGTGACTATGATGTCAATCCCCTTCAGAATCTTAGATGTTTCAAAGAAACCACCTTGCATTCTTCAAAACTCAAAGAAATAGGCCAAGTTATTCAGCCTCTCATCACAAAATAACATTTTCATCCTAGGGACCAATTAATAAATTTTCATTGCCTCCAGTGCAGGCATATCCTACCCTAAATTTGAAGATCAAAACTGCATGTTTCAATTATAATATTTAACAACAGGTGTTATTACATTCAGTAAATGATTGAGTTCAGTTCCATCAACACTGAAGACTTATGGTACCATTCACTTAATCAACACCATATCAACTAACTTAAACATTCATTGCCACTACAATTGACACACAGTGACACCAGTGCATAATATTACAAGATGCAATGCAACAACTCACCAACGGTCCTTCTAGGGCAATGCCCGAAGCATTTAGAATGACAATGGCAGCAAATATATTGGGAATACCATCACCTGGAAATTTTCTGCCAAGCCACACACCAACCTAATTATTTGGCTTAGAACTATCTTGCCATCGTTCCCTTTCTAACAGCATTGTGAGTGTAACTGTACCATATGGACTCCAGCAGTCCAAGACAGTAGGTCATCACCACTTTCTCAAGCACCGTTAGAAAAGGCAACAAATATTGACTTGTTCCTATGAGGCCTACACCCACTTCTAATGAAAGAATAAAACACAATTTGTCAGTGCCATAATGTTTAAGAATTGGCTAGCTGGAAAGTGATCGAGCTTTCTAGATGAAACTAATAAACTTGTCCGTATAATATTATTAATATTATTGCTTTTCCTGACATAGCAGCAAAGCTTAGGGCTAGCTTTTACAAATGCTCATTTGTAACAAACTCAGAAAATAGCTACAAAAACAGAAATTGCTGGAAAAGCTCAGCAGGTTCGGCACCATCCATAGAGAGGAATCAGAGTTAACATTTCAGGTCGAGTGACCCTTTCTTACTGTTTTTGTTTCTGAGTTACAGCATCCACAGTTCTTTTAGAAAATAGCTAGCAAGCCTATGATTAAATAAAGTGAATTTCTTCAAATCAATATTATCTTTTTCACATTATTTCTTATAGATTAAGAAAGTAGTTGCCCATTCATATTTTCAAAAGTTTGTTCCAAAGTCCACTTAACAAGAGAAGAAATATTGTGTCTTTATTAATCACAGAATCCTTACAGTGTGGAAACAGGCCATTCACCCCATCAATTCCACACCAACCCTTTGACTAGCAACCCACCCTAACCCTGTAATCCTGCATTTCCCATGACACATCCATCCAGCTGACACACCTCTGGACACTATGGGCAATTTAGCATGGCCAAGCAACTTAATTTACACATCTTTGGATAATGGGAGGAAACCCACACAGAAAGGGGGAGAATATGCAAACTCCACACAGGCAGTCACCTGCAGGTGAATTGAACCTGAGCCCTTGGCAGTGTCAGGCAGCAGTGCTAACCACTGAGCCACCGTGCCACCCATTTTGACCTCTCTGACCTTTCACTGTTCAGACCATTGCTCCTGAATCATGGTTTTCAATGATGTTTATATTCTACAGAACAGAGTACTCTCCAGACACAGCCAGAACCTAAAATGTTGAAATGCAGAGAGGCTGTGGCCTGTGTTCATGTGACAACATTGGAGGATGTGACGTATTTCCATTACTGATCCTTTGGGTTATAAAGGGTTACAGCTAGTGGGTAAGTGACTGAGAAGGTTGGATCTGCATTGCATGGTAAATGTGAGTGATTTTGGCGGGGGAGAGGTTGTTATATTTAGCCAACAGTTCAAGTAGGTTTCAATTCTTCTCCCTTTTCTTGGTTAAGTATTAAGATAAATAAATTGGAACTCTCTAAAATCTCCAACTCTAACTCAAACTTTGTTAGCTTTTATGGAGGGACCCAGATGCCATATAATTGCTCATCAGAAGTTTCAGCTTTCTAGACAATTACCGACTGTTCAGATACCAGATGTCCTGGGTTAATGTTTTTTGTCTTCACTTTCAATCTTGATGAATTGTTGAGCTTGTCACCTGACCCAATGTGCAAGTAGTCTCCTTCCATAATTGCAGGGAAGGTCAAGAGCATGGGAAAAAAGATAGCTAAGAGTTTAGAACTAGGACAAGCCCTGTTGCACAACATTCTTCCTCATGAAGCTGGTGGAAGCACAGAGTCATCCATGTGGCATAGAAGTGGATGAGATTGTGGAGTTTTGGTGAGGTCAATTTGCCCAAAAATCTTGTAGACTTTTGCTCTTCTGACAATGTTGAATACCTCGGAGAGACCTATGAAAGCAAGCTGAAGAAATATAAGTTGTTTCCTACAATTCCTTTGTGTTTGGAAAAGATGATATCTACTGTTAATCTGCTGGCATGGAAACTGCACTGTACATACAAGTATAATCTATCTGCAAGTAAATGGCTTCTTTTATACATGACCTCGGTAAAGACTTTCCCCATGGCATTGAGGAATGCAATTTTCTGCAGTTGTTGCAACCTTCTCTCTCATGTTTTGTTTTGTACATTGTGATGATTTTGGTGTCATGCCCCTCTGGTAGAATGCAGTTTACTTTCCAGTAGAGAAAGAGAAGATCGTAAGAGGTACAGTAATAGATGGGACTTCACATATTTGAACAGTTGACTGAGTTCCAAACTTGCTGGCTGCCTTTCAGTTCACAAGGCACTTTACAGTCTTCTTGAGCTAAAGTGATGAAGGTCCTTCAACTAATTCAGCCATGACAAGAAGCTGCAGGAAAGCATCTGTTTGAGGAATGTCTGTCTCACCAGGAGTACAACTCACAGTAGTGTCCAGCTCAGCAGGACATCAGTTTAATGTTGTTGCTGAGTATTTCACTGCTGACTATTGGGTGATGGCAGTGTAAGTGCCCTTTTGACACCTCACAGGTTTCCATTACCAAGGCAGTTTGGATTTCTTGACATATTTGTGGACTATCTGCTTGAATTTTGCCATATCTGTCTTAGCTAATTTTATGCAGTGCTTTAGCTCTTGAGTTTTATACTGTGCATCATGTAGGCTTTGTTTTTCTTTTCCATCAATGGCAGATAGCACCTCATCTGATTAAATCTCAGGACCAGCCTCCTGCTACTCAGATGACTGAGCCTAGTAACTTCCTACGTCATTGATACTAGCATCAGTATTTCCCAGCTAATCTTTGATGAGTAGCAATCATTTTGGCAGTAGTGAAAAGTACTAGCATTTGATGTTATTACTTGTGTAAGAAAATTTAATGTGTGGTGGGCCACTTTGTCTAAAAGTGAAAATTTCAGGGTGCACCCTCGGTCAGTTGGTGACAAAAGAGCCCTCAGGATCACAATCTGCACTGCACCTAGTGTGGTTCTCAATAACACTAGGCAGATTACATTTTGTCATGATGACCAGGTTTAGTTGATGCCAATGTGTAGACATTTCGGGATGACTGCTCTGAAAGCTACTAGTGCTGGAGAGTTCATTCAGAGCAAAATGCGCAAGAAGGTGTCATTGATCTTACCCACCACATGATGACAGAGGCTTATTGTTCATCGAACACTTTCTGCTCCAACATGTGCAGTCAAGTCAGCTGGGATGACAAATTTCTTGACATTTTAGTTTTTTTTTTCTCAAAACATCATGTAGGGAGTCACAACAATGCTCCATTGCCATGTGGTTGCATTTGTGACAATACTATGGCAATTAGAGGTGTATTTTGTCCTTTTGTTATGAAGAGAGATTGAGTCAGAGATGCTGAAGGTTATTCCAAGCCAATAAAGTAAGAAGGTTGTGAGGCCTTTTTTTTTTGAGTTGGAACAATAGAAGCAGCATGAAGGGTAGGGCCAAGCTCGCACAGAACCAGGATTTTAGTTTAACTTTCAGTAGCTGTTGGGGTTTGGAAGCTGCTGTACATTTCTCCCTGCTACAGAGTTCTCTCTCTCTCTCTCTCTTTGAGTTTTCTCTTCATGTTCTTTCCTCCTGGATTAGAGAAATATTGCATGTAAAACAATCTATTTTACTGGATCTGCCTTTGCTAAGGGAGTGTTTATGAAATGTTACTATCCTGGAACAGCTAATCAGTGGTAGTTAACACACATATTATCTTGTTAAATATTTCATTGGAGTTACAGTAAAGCTTTTTCTTTATTCTTACTTTGTCCGTATTTTAACTGAAATGTAAGAATAATGTGTTTTTTGCTTCAAGTCAGGTAGTCTAACCAGTCAAATTGCTTCCGGAACACAATCCCTTATACTTGCCTTTTAAAGTAAGAAGAAGTTGGGGTCTAGGCTATCTTCTTAATATAATTAGAGGGGGTTTGGTCTCGTCCAGAACACGTTGGAGCATAAGATGCTACTGCACATCCATGAGATAATAACTGTATGAAGATGAGGCAGTCTGAAGTTACTACTGCTGGGTGAGTTGACTGTGTCAGCTCATTGCTTGCTACAAAGTCTACACCATGCTCACAATCACCTTCAACACTTTTTCCATGCTTGTAATTATTTTCTTGATCAGTGCGTGCGTCAGCAACTCTGCTTTCTGGTAGAACAGAGATTGTGGAGTGAGCAGGGAGGTGTTCAGAGTTGGTAACTGTTCAACCAAGCCCAGTCTCCTTAACAAACAGGATGCTGGCATCAACTAAGGTTTAGAGGAAATGCATGAGGTTGAAATTTTCACTTGTATATTTGTAATATTAACCATTTATTCCAATGTTGAACCAAGTTCGTTTAGCTCACAGTCAAACAGGATGTACACTTGAAGTGGAATTTAGCTCACTATTCGTAGCAAGGCACATAGTCCTCACATTCTAGCTTCCAAATGAAAAGTTTCCTCTCTTTTTTTCTCTCATTCCTTTGGATTCTTTCCTGAATCCGGGAAGCAGCAAACTCAAGCTGGTCTGTTCATATGTTAACAATAACATCAAGAGTTAATGACTAAGAAAGCAAACCCAACAAAATCTGGAGCAGAGTCCGATGAAGCATTTCATGTTTCTGTAATATTATCCAACAACTCCTGGAATCAGTTCCATCCCTCTCTGTATTGGCTTTCACCTTCTCTGTGGATACATTCCTATAAGTTGAGAAGAGTGTGTAGATGCCAGGTAGGTTTAGGCTATACCACTTCCTGATTAAGACACAAACCAATAATTTCCAGGTTTATAACTCATGGTGGTGAACAGGGATAAATAATGACATTTTCAGGAAGAGTTACAATAGCTTAACAATTAAATAAAGCTCTGCCAATTAAGTCATTAACTCAACAGCAGTGTTAACGATCACAGCAATATTACTTTCCAGAACAAAAGCATACTTCTTCACTTCCCAAACAGTGTAAATATAGCTACATAATTACATATTTCATTAGAATCCTTGGTATGAATATCAATTATTTATATATATTCAGCATATTACACATCTTAGGCTAAGTCCCAGGATAATCCAACTAATTAGCCAATGGTGTCAACTGTAGTTATTATTAGGTTTATCTTGGTTGTTAGGAAACATATTCTTAAGTCATTATTGTTTAATGTTACGTGCCTTTCTTCTTGTCTGATATTTATGCTGATACTTCAGTGGATAACCCAGGAACTGCAGCACTCTCAGTGGTGCCATCATGAGGGTGAATTTCTTTTATTCATTCATGGGATGCAGACAGGCCAGTATTTATTGACCATCCCTAACTGCCCAGAGGTAGTTGAGAGTCAACCAGATTGCTGCAGGTCTGGAGTCATTTGTAGGCCAGACTGGGTAAGGATGGCACATTTCTTTCCCTGAAGGAAGAAATATTAAAAATAAAGACTTCCATCTGTTCTCTCAAATGGATATGTAAGATCTGATCAAATAAAAACAAGGAATTTCACCTTGTGACCACAACAACATTTACCTCTAATCTAACATCTAAAAGACAGATGATTTGTAATTATTTTGTTGATTTTGCCAGCAAACAAGCTGCTCAAAATTTCACCACCACATTTTCCCTCATCTCAAAAAATGTTAGCCCTTTTAATTATTTTGTAAAACATGAATGTTGCTTGCAAGGAAACCATTTGTTGTCCATAACTAATTGCCTTTGAGAAGAGAGTGGTGCACTTTTTTCTTGAACATCTGCAGTCCAGAGGTAGGTACACAGAAAGAATGTTTTCTGACTCAGGATTTTGAACCTGCAATGGCTGAGGAGCCTAATACAACTCCTGTTTAGGATGATAAGTGACTTTGAAGGAACTTGAAAGTGGTGATCTTTCACTACATTTGCTACACTTATTCTCTAAGGAGCTAGGGGTCACAGTTAGGAAGGTACAGTTGAAGAGGACTTCACAAGATGCTGCAGTGTACCTTGTTGCTGTTGCTGAGTGCTGATATGGATGGATTGTATGGTTAAGATGATGGGTAGATGTCACTTAAATGAGCTTCTTTATCCTGGATGGTATTGAGTTTCTGCAGTGTTGACAAAAATGCAGCCATCCAAACAAGTAAAGAATATTGCATTACACATGTGCTTTATGCCTTGTAGTTGGTGGATAGCACTTGAAGAGTCAGCATGTGAGTGGCTTGCCACATAATTCCCATCCTCTGATCTGTTCTTGTAGCCACAGCATTTATATGACTAGGTTGATTAAGTTTATGGTCAATCGTAATGCTGAGGGCGAAGGATTCAACAATTATAACATTGCTGAACTTCAATGGAAGATATTTTATTTCTGTTATTGGAGAACATCAAAAGTACTTTAGAGGTTGTAAAATGCTTTGAGATGCCCTGAAACTGCAAAGGGAGTAAAATAATTGCCAGTTATTTCTTGTCGCAGTCTTCATTTGTTTTTAATTAATCAAAATATTCCAAACAAAACATACTTAACAGTTTAATAAATAAAAAAAAAATCTGTTGGAAAATCTTTTAGTGGAAGAAGAGGACAAAGCTAAAGTGTTAATTGAATACCTTGGATTTATCTTCACTAGATAAGAAAATTCTGGAAATGATACAGTAAAGGAGAAGGTAGCTATAATATTGGATAAGTTAAAAACAGATGAAGAAGAGCTACATCGAATGGTTACAGTATTGAACTCAGAAGAGTCACTTAGACTGGATGGGTTACATCTAATGTTCTGGAGGTTAAAGTTTGGGCAGCAATCTGCCAGTCTGCTTTAGATGTACGGGAGATGTTAGAGCAGTAGAGAATTCGAAATGATAACTCCCATATTTTGAGAAAGAGAAGAGGGATAAGCCCAGAAATTGCAGGTCAGTTAGTCTAACACCAGTGTATGGAAACCTATTACAGACAGTAATCTGTGACAAAATTATTTAGTACTTGGACAAATGTAATTTAATAAATGAAAATCAGCACAAATCTGTTCAAGACAAATTGTATATGATTAACTTTATGAAGTTAATTGATGTACTTACATTCAGGATTGATGAAAATAATGCAGATAATGTTGTATATATGGACATTCCAAGGTTTTTGATAGATTGGTACACAATATACTTCTCCATAATATTGAACAAGCAGTTATTTCATGGATAGGAAATTGGCTAATGGACAGAAGGCAGCAAATGTTAGTGAAAAGTTATTTTCCCACCAGAAGAAAATGTACAATGGTGTTCTTCTGAATTGATATTTATTGAATTCTCCTTTTGATATGTATGACCTGTACTTGGGTGTACAGGGCATAATTTTAAAGTTCACAGACGACTTTAAACTTCAAAGTGGTAAATAACAAAGGATATCACAGATATCAGAATAACCTGGACCAACTGGCCAAATGGGGAGACACCTTACAGGTGAAATATAGATCAGCAAAGTCGGAAACAATTCATTTTGGTAGAAAAAGCAAAATAAATTAAATGGCATAATTTTAAAGTGATGTGGGGAAAAAGAGTCAGATGGATTCATAAGAGTTAAGGTGGAAGGATATGTTAAGAAGGCTGTTATAATAAAAATGTATTCCCTAGCTTTATTAATAAAGAAATAAAGTACAAAGGAATGGTGGAAATAGATCCAAAAGGGAATTGGATAAATGATATTATAACAAGTCATATTCAAGCCACAGAAATCACAGACAATGACCATCCAATAAGCAATAATCTAACCACCACCCTTGACATTCAATGATTTTACCATCACTAAATCGCACACTATCAACATCCTGGGAATTGCCATTGATGAGAAACTGAACTGGACCAACTATATAAATACAGAGGCTTCAAGAGCCGGTCAGAGACTTAGGAATCCTGCAGCGAGTAACTCACCTCCTGACTTCTCAAAGCCTGCCTACCGTCTACAAGGTACAAATCAGGGATGTGACGAAATACTGCCCACTTGCCTGGATGAGTGTAGCTCCAACAACATGCGGGAAACTCAACATCATCTCGGACAAAGCAGCGCATTTTGAATGATACTACATTCACAAATATCTACTCCCTCCACTACCGACGTTCAGTATCAGCAGTGTACCACTTACAAGATGTACTGTAGAATTCACCAAGGCTCCTTATACTTTCCGAACCTTATGGCCTCTTCCATCTAAAAGGACAAATACAGCAGATACATGTGAACCACTTACAAAGTTCCATTCCAAGTCATTCACCATCTGGATTTGGAAATATTTTACCATTCCTTCAGTGTCACTATATCAAGGTCCTAGAATTTCATTCACAAGCGGTTCAAGAAGGCAGCTCACCTTCACCTTCTCAAGGGAAGCTAGGGGTAGGTAATAAATGGTAGTCCAGCCAGTGACACTCAGGTCACATGAATGAACTTTAAAAATATTGTTGAAAGAATAGATTTACATAGCCATAGGAAAAGAGCAATGGAATGGGACTGATTAAATAGTTGTAACTGAGTTCTAGCAGACACAGTTGGCAGAATGGTCTCCTTCTGCATCATGCTAATATTGTAAATTGAAGTACAAAATTTATAACTTTAAAACAGGGATTATACTACTTCTGTGCATTCTTATCCAATTATTTCCCACTGCTTAGTCCTGCTTGAGCTAAACACCACATTTTGGAGATTGATTGATAAAAGTCAAAAGCTTTGGGTCTGTGCAAATGCCATGTCAACATCTTCAATTATAAATGCCAATATCCACATTTATAATTCAAACAGATTATGTATAGTTGTAACAAAATAATTATACCCTTGCATCAATGATGACACAATAGCTCATCAGGATTTATTTTAGAGATATTCTTGTCCTCTATTGAACTCGACTTCTAAAATTAGAACCTTCAGAACAAAGTATGCCACTCGGCTCCTAAATTATCTCCAGCTTCATAATTTTACTTTAAATAATATATAAAATCAAAATATGATATAGAAATAAAGACATATTATGAAATTTTAGAATGGGGATTGAATTCTGAGTCATAGACTCTTAAAGGTCTACAATACAAAAATAGGCCCTTTGGCCCAGTGAGTCCATGCCGGTGAAAAATAGCCACTTAACCATTCTAATCCCACTTTCCAGCACCAGACCCAAAGTCTGATCATTTCCAACTGATGCCCAATTATCCAAATAATGCACAGGCAAAGACTATATTTGCTTTCAACTTCTCATGCACTATAGAATCCCTACAGTTCAGAAAGAGGCCATGTGCCCCACTGAGTCTGCGCTGACCCCAGAAGAGCATCCTACCCAGATGTTGTGCCCTACCTCATCCCATTAACCCTGCATTTACCATGGATATTACACCTAGCCTACAAATCGCTTGAATCTAGGGACAATTTAGAATGGCCAATCCCCCTAACCTGCACATCTTTGGACTTTGGTAGGAAGCCGGAGCACCCAGCATAAACCCATACAGACACAGGGAGAATATGCCAACTCCCCACAGGCAGTCACATGAGGCTGGAATTGAACCGAAATCCCTGGTACATGAGGCAGCAGTGCTAACCAGTCAGCCACCATGCCACCCTAAAATTCTGCAGGGACTCTGAGCCCAGTCCTTGGACTAGGGGCTATGCTGCAGGAGATTGATTGGTATGTAAAATTAAAGGAAGTTTAATGTTCATATATGTACTATTTCAAAATTGTGTCGCAGTATCATAGAGCCTTGTTATAACCAATAGAGTGTCTTTCGCTCCATTGCATCAATTTTTGAAAGAGCTGCCCAATTTAATCTCAAACACCTACTCTCTTCAAGTATAGTCCAAATGTCTCTGGCAAAATATGCATTCCAGCCTAAGAAAGGTTCCCTTTATTCTTACTATTGATACTTTGCCAATTGTTTTAAATCTGTGACCTCTCAACCCACTTGCCAAAAGAATCAGCTTCTTCCCACTTGCTTTATCAAAGCCCCTTATCAGTTTGAATATTAAGTATCACTTCTGTTCTAAGGAGGACAATATGATTTTCTTCCACATCTCCACATAATTGATCAACCTCCTCTATATCTTCTCCAGGGTCTTGACATCTTTCCTAAAGTATTTTGCCCAGAATTATATGGAATATTCCAACTGGGGTCTGATGAGTGATTTTAATAGTTTTACCATAAAAGTAATTGTACCTTTGCATCACTAAGGGCAATGTGTGCTTTCTTAACTGCCTTAACAATGTACCCTACTGTTCTTGCATTCCCTTTGAAATACTACATTTAGATTATACATGTCTCCAAAGTGCATCACTTCACGCTTATTCACATAAAATTGTATCTGCCTTGCATTGATCCATTATTGTCTGTGGCTTCCTGAAATCTACTACCATCTTATTCATTATTTACCATATTGCCAAGTTTTGTAATCTGCAAAATTTTTATTTGTATTTGTTATATTAAAATCAAGGTCATTTAAATTTAGCGGGAAAAATAATGATCTTATAATCAATCTATAGGGGACAATGCTATATGTTTCCATCCATGCAGAAAACAGGTAATTTATGACTCTTTACTTTCTATTCCTACACCACTTATGTACCCAGGTTACTACCATCCTTTTAATACTACATGCTTCTATTTGCCGAATAGGTCTATTACCCTCCATTTGATCAAATGGCTTTTGAAAGTCAACAACTACACCTGGCACTACCTTCATCAACTCTTTCACTTCATTAAGAAATACAATCAGATTAATTAGACACTATTTGCCCTTAACAAATCCATGCTGGTTATCTCTTATTAAGTCAGGCTTCCCCAAGTGAGAATTAGTTTTGTCTTTGACAATAGTGGCTAGTGATTTTCCCACCACTGACATTAAGCTGATTGATAAGTAACAGGTGTAATTCCTTTTATTGGAACAGGGTCTTTTTTATTTCAATTCATTCATGGGTTGAGTTTTTTGAAGCATTTATGCAGACCACACATTGCCCTTGGTGCTGCTGGATGTGCAAATAATGTGTAAAAGACTGCCCTGAGGGTGAATGACAGGGGATAGAGGGAGGTGAGCGGAAACAGGGTCAGTTGCAATAGCTATGGTCCTGGGTCCATGAGGAAGTGGCAGTGGGTGAGGGCAGTTGCTCCCAGTCCCAGCCACCCAGTTCCTCCATTCCCGGCCTTACCCCACTCTGGCGTCTAACCTACGCAACATGGTGATGTAATATCACATTATGTATAATCACCCTGAAACTAATTTCCTTCCTTAAAGGACATTAATGGATGAGATTTGTTTTTGGAACAGACTGATAGGTTCAATTACTAAGTCTAGCTGACATTTGCAATTCTCCCGTCTTTGCCGTCACACCCAAATTCTCAAATTCCAGAAACTTTGTGGTCAGAGCTTCTGCCTCCCCAACCCTAGATTCCTTTAGTGACCTACATTGTATTCCATCCCAGATAAATGGTTCACTTTGAGTGCCATCAACATATGCTGAAACAGATTGTAAACACTAGAGTTTGATGGGTAAGGGAGTAATCTTTATAGGTTAATCACTTTTGTAAAATATAGTATTGCTTGCAATCAGCATTTATCTTAAATTTGCTGCTTAAGTTGAACTTTCTTCCAGGCTTATGCAGGCTAAACAAGCCCTTTGTCTGAAAGCAGATGAAATTAGTTTATCAAATCAAAATCTAATTCTGAGGGGCTCTTGTGACACAGTGGTAGTGTACTGATCTCTGAATTAGGAGGCCTGGGTTTATGTCCCACCTGCTCCAGAGGTGTGTAATAACATCGCTGAGAAATTTGATTAGAAAATGTACAAAAGGAAATCTATTTTGGCGGGGGGGTGGTAGGTGGTGTGATGCAGTGGTATTGTCCTTAACCAAGAGGTTTGGTTTCACATCCTACCTGCTCCAGATGTGTTTCAGAACAAACTTTTGATCAGGTTGCTTAAAATGTGTATAATCTAGTTCTATAACTGCCAGAAAGTTCACTCAACTAAATTTCATTAGCCTATACAAGAAAGGCTGAAGTGCAGTTGTCATAGTGTGCAGCTGTAGCCAACTGAAATGTTGAGAATTTGGTGAGCAAGGATTTCAGAGAGAAGGAAAGAGAGATGTTCCTTTATTTTTCTAACTTCTTCAGCATCTAATACAGTGAGAATTGAAAGACTACATGAGGGGGAGACAGAGAGCCAAGAGGGTGTCAGGTCCGTCAATGCCCATACCCCCAAAACTACATTCAGATGAAAGTAAAAGGTGACATCATTGGGAAATGGGTACATGAGAATTTTGCTTACTTATCTTATGTCACAACATTTAAAAAGTGCTGGATTAGTATTTGAAATGTCATAAACTTCAAGGTTTTGAACTAAGTGCTGAAAGGTGGGACTAGTGCAGAGTGGGTGTCTTCTGTACTATAAGATTTTATGGTTGTATGATCTTTTGAAACCCAGGAAATTTACTGATAGTTCTAAGGTTTCATTAGTACCAGTAATGTTTATGAGAGGTAATAAATCTTATTGGGAGCAGTCGGGTTTATTGCTTATAAATTAATGAGAGTAAATTGAGATACAAAGATGTCTGGACAGGTGATGTGACATGACTGCAGGATGTGAGATCCCTTAGACACCAATGTAATCCAATGCAAACACACATTGAGTGTCTGCGACACAGGGAACTTCAATTCAGGTTTTATGAGCTGGAGGCTGAACAGCAGACTCAAGAAGTAGCGGGAATGAGAAATGTTACCTGGCCACTTTACTCCAGGTGGTTGTCAGGCCCCTTATACATATGGTGTTCTAAGCTGGTCAGTTGTCAGAGACAAAAGGGTGTGAGGCAGGTATGGGCCTTAGAAGTTGGGGGGACCTCATCCTTTCCAATTGTTCAACAGTTTGAGGTAATTTTGGCTTGTGTGGATGAAAGTAGGGGTTGCAGGGAGGATGACCTAATTTACCATCATATCATGGTAAAGGAAACCATTCAAGTGAAGAGAGAAAGAGGGAATATATTGGTGCTAAAGCCAGGGCTGCTGACATTGTTTTCTGAGCAAAGAGTGAGAGGCTGTGTTGCCCACCCTTTGTTAGGGTTTAGGACTAGAGAGGAACTTGCAGTGGAAAAGAAAGGATCTAGTCACTACCATGCATGTAGGGAGCAATGACATAGACAGGTCAAAAAAAAAACAGTTGCTGCATTGGCAGTATGAGGATTTTAATACTTAATTATAAAGCAAAACCTTCAAGGTAATCTCTGAATCATTACTGACCCATGAGCAAATTGGCATTGGGTAAATAAAATTGGAGAAATGAATGCATGATCCAAAGACTGGTATGGCAGAAATGAGTTCTGGTTCATGAGGCAGTGGTACAAGTTCTGGGGAAAGTGTGATCCATACAAGTAGGACAATGTACTCCTGAACTGACCTGGGCTTGATGTTAGGATAGAATCTTTACAGTGCAGGAAAAGGCCATTTAGCCCATTGAGTCACTGGCCCTCTGAAGAGCATCCTTTCCAGACCCCTACCTTATCCGCATAATCATGCATTTCCCATGGCCAATCCACCTAGGCCACACATCCCTAACACTATAGGGCAATTTAGCTAAGCCCCCTCACCTGCACATCTTTGGAGTGTGGGAGAAAACTGCAGCACTGGAGAAGTCCACACAGACACAGGGAGAACATGCAAACTTCACACAGACAGTCGCCCAAGGCTGGAATTGAAGCCAAGGTCCCTTGTGCTGTAAGCCACCATGCCACCCTGATTCTAATATTTTAGTGAGTGGGGTAACTGAGAAAGTTTTAAACTAGATAGCGGAGGCAAGGAATCAAGTTTTGAAAATCAAAGTTTGGATAGACAACCAGAAACAAAGACTAATATAGGAAATGATCAGTGATAGTGATCTCTCAGAATGAGGGTGACATCTGTCAGTCTGGATGAATCTTCAGATACCTGAGGGGCTTGATTTTGTATCTATTAATATGGGATGAGATAAATGGATGGTGGCAGGAAGAGATAGAAAGTTCATTTTTGAGAATAAATCACAGAAGACCAACCAATTTCAGACTGAAATGTAGCTTCAGCAATCACAAAGTCAGGTCCTGGAAGCGTATGAGAAATTTTCTGCTTTTTGAGTTCTCTGCCTGAAGACAGGTCCAACCCCACAGCCACCACCCCACAGCCACACCAACAGAAATCAGAGTCAAACCCTGTTGACAAATGCTGTTGACAATAATCTGATCTGAACTGGTGGTCTAGCCATCTCAATGTAAAAGCCTCGCATGTGATCAACTTCCTGTGGCAACGTAGACTTCCACCTACATGTTGTAGTCCTGGAACTGGGGATAGTAATGGTAGTGACTCCAATTACTCACTCATCACATGACTTACCAGGAACATCTCCAGCTTTGACCATCTACCATTGGCAAGTGTTGGACGAATTTAGAAGTTGATACTCAATCCACTGAACCATGCAATTTTTTGGTTGAGTGAAGGTTGCAACAGAATTTATTTTTTGGAGGGCTCCTCGCCATAAAGGCTATCAGGTCTTTTTACTCTATCTTATCAAACTCATCTCATGAATACCACCCCATATCCAATTTTAGCCTAATCTTACTGCACATCATTCACGGAAGTGAGTTAGCAGCATGTTCACGGAACAACTTGTTGATGCTAGGATATCTCAGAATTAGGTAGCATCCTGTGCTCCCACACCTTTTTCAAAAGACTGTTGAGCACCTGGACATCACTGCCAGTCTAGAGCTGCCCTTTCCTGACCTTCGCCCTGGACATGGCGGTCAGGGGGAAAGTGTCACCCCGCTTTGTGGGCAGGCACCTGGAGGATCTGCTGGTTGAGATGGTACAGAGGTGAGATTTCCTCTTCCATTAGGGCCACCAGTGGAGGTCATGATACCCGACCCTGTCAGCCTGGTACGATGCTGCCAGACAGGTTACAGCAGATTCAGCCAACTGGGGGAATGCACATCGTTGTAGGTCCTTCTCCATTCTTCTAAAGTAAGTTCCACCATCTTTTCTTTGATTCCTCACATTCACACTTACTCTATCACCACTACTGTAACCATCTCCCACTTGGGCTGATGTTCTACCACTCTCACTGTTGCACAAATTATTTTCCCTCACTTGCTCTCACCCACTTCAATCCTCAACACCAGTAATGCTGCGCGTCCTCCATGCTGCTAACTCACTTGCTGAGGATACCTTTCCATCTGCATCAAAAATAACAACTGCACCACACACCTTTATTGATTATTATACCTGCCTCTCCCATTCTAGAAGGCAAACAGGCTGCAATTGGTACTGGGGAAATAAGACTGGAGAAATGAATGCATGACTCAAAGACTACTATGGCAGAAGTGAGTTTTAGTTCATGGGTCACTGGTACCAGTACTGGGAAAAGTGAGATCTATACCAGTAGGGTAATCTACTCCTGAACTGCCCTGGGCTTGATGTTAGAATAGAATCTTAGAGATATTGATCTTGGAGTCATGTCAAATCTATAGGCAGTATTCTGAAATGTGTGGCCTTGGAGATCATAGCCTTGCTGTGCTCTGCATTATAATTTTGGCAGGATCTTACAAAGAAAGTCCAAAATTTCAATTAAGCTAGAACAGTCAAGTTGGGTGATGGGCTGTCTGAGATTCAGCTCATCATCCCTTACGTGGAGAGAATCCTAAAGCTTACTGCCCAGGATTGATTGACCATGTCCAAGCCCTTGGGCTAATTTTACACAATGCCTATGACTTACCAAGCTGAGAACTCTAACCAAAGGCTATCCCCCTTGATTTGACTGAGGCCTGATGACAATCATGACAACTTTCACTTTTTTTGAGTCCACGTGATGGGATGACAAAACCAAAATAATGAGAAAACTGTATCTTTGGCTGAGGGGGAACATGTTCAAAGGCAAGGCAGCCCAGTCCAAGTTAGGTAGGTAGGAGCACCCAGGTAGGTTTAGAGTGAGTAAGTACTGTGTTAGTAACCAAAAAGCCTGGAGATTTGGCCAGTCCATTTAATGAGGTGGGTGCATGTCTCTAAGCACATAATGTCCTTGCTGTCATCACAGCCCATGTCACTCAGACCCCAATAAGATTCTGCACAATGTTTTTTGGCCAATTAAGGAATAGAATTGGTCATAAACCCAGGGTTTCAGGCTCAGAGGTAGGGACTTTGCACAAATGCCAGAAGGCCTTCCCTTTGACAGCTCTACTACACCCTTGAATTCAAAATTACTTCAATGAAAATAGCTGATTGTTCATTTTTATGATGGCAAATGGGAGCATGTCTTAATTTTCCTTTGCTTTTCCATCTCTGTTGAGAGCAAACATTGATAACAAAATGAAAAACAATGTAAAAATCTTGTTTTATAAAAATAACTGGCCTGAATATTTACGTTAGATATATCCTGAGACAAATGCCAAGGTTTTATCTCAATCTTTACTGCTAACACAAATTTAGCAGAAATTCCATTGAGTGACTGGTGTCCATATCACTAGGGGCATATTTAGGGCACCCACCTTTTTTTTAATTTTGTGGAATGTGGGTGTTGCTGGCTGGGCCGGCATTTATTGCCTGTCCCTAGTTGCCCTTGAGAAAGTGGTGATGAACTGCCTTCTTGAACCGCTGCAGTCCACCTGCTGTAGTTTGACCCATGATGCCCTCAGAGAGGGAATTCCAGGATTTTGATCCAGCAACAGTGAAGGAACAGAGATATATTTTCAAGCCATAATGCCATATTTCCAAGCCAGTGGCTTGGAAGGGTACTTGAAAGTGGTGGTGTTCCCTGAACTGATCACAAATTTATGTGCAGTTCTGCAATTAAAAATCACCTGCTGAAGTGATTAAAAATTCCAGTCAAATGCTGCTGTTCCCAGGGGGATATCCAGGCCTCTGCAATCTTCCGAAGAGCAAAATTATTTACATGGTCTCTTTTGCAGAAGGCAGAGGTAAATGAAAAAAAAAATTATGGCTACAATTCTCAATTTGGACCCCTAAGCAGGCCCCACCTCCTTATGAGACTCTATGGTTCACCTCAGTGCCTCTGATTGATGCCGGGCCAACTTACACTAAGAACCTTCAACAGTTCTTCATGAACTCATAGATTCTAAGCCAGATTCCAAACTAGTTTTGGACTTTCTTTGTAAAATCCTGCCAAAAATTATAATGCCGAGCACAGCAAAGCTATGATCTCCAAGGCCACACTTTTCGGAGTACTGCCTGTAGATTTGACATGACTCCTAACTCAATGTCTCTATTTCTTTTGTGCTACTGGATCTGCTGCTCCTGTGTAATATTCCTAGTGATCAAACTGGCAGTTTTGAATTACATCTTGCATCTGTCATAAATTATGTCCAAATATTGGAAATTGGATGCCTTTAAAACTGATTTTGTTCTCGTATTGCTGATGCAGCATGAGATCTCACGTAATGTCTGCTACAGCAGTTACTTCCCTTCTGCAAATAGAAACAATTTCTTCCACAAGAAAGAAAGGCAGGTTAAAAGTAATGGGTACATTTGCTACCAAGTCAATATGCCTCATGAGCTGAGTTTTTTTTTACGAGAAACAGAACAGTTTGCTCAGAGGAAAAATGAAAACTGATCTTACAGCAAGGAGTGTGGCGGTGGGTGGGAGTTAGGGGTTGTGGCTGTGGGGGTCACTGGTGTTTCTGATGTCATGAGAGGTTGTCCAGTGTTCATTGACTAAAATGGATTCAGACAAGGGGTTTACACAGCACAGATCGCCAGTCCCCAAAATAGGGCATAACAACCTGAAAGAACTGCAGATGCTGCAAATCAGGAACAAAAACAGAAGTTGCTGGAAAAGCTCAACTGGTCTGAGTTCTGAGGAAGGTTCAACGGACCCGAAACGTCAATTCTGATTTTTTTCTTCACAGATGCTGCCAGACCTGCTGAGCTTTCCCAAAATAAGGCATATCAAGTAGGGCTGAGGAAGAAGGGCCAATCCTTGCAGGTGACACTCCTCATCATGGATAACACAGTGAGGAGCTGGAGGAACACAGTAGGCCAGGCAACAGAGGACCAGGAAAGTTGATGTTTCAGATCGGGAGCCCATTTCTGAAGAAGGGTCTTGACCCGAAACGTCAGCTTTCCTGCTCCTCTGATGCTGCCCGGCCCACTGTGTTCCTCCAGTTCTACATTGTGGTAACTGTGACTCCAGCATCTGCAGTTCTTACTATCTCATCATGAAGCTGTCTTCTCCAAACGGATGATGGACAAGAGAAGATTGAGAAGACCCTAGGAAACAGGTCTATAATAATTTGGCTGGAGAACATGATGCTGCCTTCACAACTGTAATGAAAGTGCTATCTGTCTGCTCATCCACTGGTATTAGTGAACCGCCCTCGATTATCATGGTAGTATTCTTGGTTTTGTCCTAATTAACTAATGTACCATATTTAAACTGCTGCTTCTTAACCTGAATAAACTATCTCAAAATTCGTTATGAATGATCAAATGCTTTTACTAGTTAACTGTAGTCAGGAACCCCTAAAATCCCTCGCAAATTATTGAGTAAATGTAGGAATTCAGCACTTCCTACATGGACCTTGTTGAACCCACATGGTCAGTCCAGTGCAGCCCAATTTGTTTCTTACTCTCATCAAAGACAAGGCAACTTATTTTATCCCTATGTGTTCTTTTCCAAATTGGCACAAAGCCTGGTGACTTTTAAAAAAAAAAGCTGTTAGGTTTAAATTTTACTTCCAGCTTCTTTACTCTTTTAGCTCGAGTGCATTTCAGCAAATCTAGTGTCTTTATAGTTAACAGCACAGCAAATCGGTTTCGTCTCTCTGATAAATAATGGTGTAGTGACAATTATCATTCCACAAGAAAAAGTGGCCTTCCCAGTTGCAAAATTCCAAGGGGCTTTACTATGAGCCATATACAATAAATAAGTCATCAAACAGCAAGGGAAATTGCTTCTCACCTCCCATCCATTGAGGGCATTAGAAATAATTATTATTGATTATTAGACAGCTGGGAAAGAGCTTAGGTTGTCTTCAAAGACGTTTGCTTATTGTGACAGATTTGCCATTATACTTGAGGTATCAGAAGCTGCCTACACCAGATATAATTACATTACTGCAGCTTTTTGCCAAGCTGGGTTACATGATATTGACAAAGCTGAATGATCTTGTTACATTAATTTCTAAAATCTTATTAGTTTACAGCACACAATGAGGCAGTCTGGCCGACAGAAACTGTGCTAAAGATATCCCAAGCTAATCCTATAGCTCTACAATTTCCCTATAGTCCTGTAACTTTCCTCAATTCAAATACTGATCCAATTTCCCTTAAATGATGCAATGGTTTACATCTCAAATATTACCTCTCATAAAATGTGTCATACTGAAGCAATTTTCCAAGTAAATATATTTTCTCTGACCAGTCTTCATCAAACCCTCAATGACAATGTTATATTGGCCTTTACAACATTTCTTCCATTACTCATTTACGCTGGCTCTCGGTCTCTCAACATAACAATGCTTAGATGGCGCTAGAGGGGGAGCACTTGAAGCCTTTGACAGTCAATGGGTATTGAAGGGACTGGATTGCATTGTTGACAGAGGAGGAGATATGATGATTTAATAATGACTTAGTTATGATTAGCTGCACTGCCTTAAAAATGTTGTTTGAATTTTTTTTTTAAACTTGCTTGATGACATTTGAGCAACACACACTTTCCTTTGTGAATAGTTATAAAGGGTGGAGACACCGAGACAAGATTAGTCAAAGATCCAGTATGGATCAAGGATAACGGCCGATCCCTAACTTTGTCATACACCACATTTCCCAAAATGTTTTATACTTTCAGAGCCATGATTTCTAACATAATAAAACTGTTTTATTTGTATATTTCACAAAAACATAACAAAACCTACTCGTAAACTACACATTTTGTGACTTCAATACTTCAGTTAAGGATTTGACTTGAAGGCCCCAAACTGTCTGCAGTGCACCAAAATGAATTAAGTGCACAACATTCTCCTAAAAAAAAATCGAATCAACCTGCTTAGAGATGTTATTGCTCACTTCTGGAGTAGGTGAGATTTGAATCTGAGCCTCTTAGCTCTGAGGCAGGAACAGTACCACTGTGCCACAAGAGCTTACAATTGAAATTAAGCACATCAGATTAGGAAAAAAAATCTTCTTGCAGTCAAGGATAATATTACAGTCTGGGTTCTTTATATAATATTTTCTATCATGGTTCAAAAACAGCCAGACCTTAAAGGGGATCCTGAGTTTTCTATGACTGAAACAATGGGTGTGAATTTACAAGGAAATGGTGGCCCCATGCACAGGTTGGTAAAGGAGAATCTCATCTTTCTTGATTCTGAAAGTGCCAACTAGATTGTTGTCAAGGCATTTTTCCACTTTAAGGGATGAGGTCTGAAGAGCTGTCAGCCATTTTTTTTAATAGAATCCCTACAGTATGGAAATAGGCTATTCAGCCCAACAAGTCCACATCACCCCTCTGAAGAGCATCCAACCTAGCCCATTCCCCTACCTCTGTATTTCCCCAAGCATAACCTACACATCCCTGGGCACTATAACATGGCCCATCCACCTACCCTGCACATCCTTGGACTGTGGGAGGAAACCAGAGCACCCAGAGGAAACCCACACAGACACAGGGAGAATGTGCAAACTCCACGCTTGCCCAAGGCTGGGATTGAACCTGGGTCCCTGGTGCTGTGAAGTGGCAGTGCTAACCACTGAGCCACTATGCCAGCTCTTCCATAAAATTAAAAGCAACTCCTATTTGCTCCAAATCCACCAGGAAAACTACTCTTTGCCTGATGCACATCAACTTTAACCACTTATGAATCTGAAGGTACTCAGTTTCTCATTTTCTGTCAAATCAATTGCAAAGGTTCAATTTTAACTGGCAGCCATGCATTTCAATGAGTATCCATGACACGATGTTAAAATTGATTCTCTTGTCTGCGTGCCATTGGGAATCATGACAGCCTTTAATCTGCCACCATTTTACTTCCCAACTTTCATCCCGTCATCAGGAAGTTGGTGTTTCACATTCTGCACAATTTAGCGATCTCACCATTTTGTTTTCTGGTCTATGAGCTTCACTAGATTCTGCCCAGTATAGCTCTCACCTCAGAGTTAAAAGACTATGAAAATATACGACCACTTCTAGATTTAAGCACATAATCCAGGCCAACAGTCCATTACAACAGAAGAGCTGTCTTTGAAGATATAGTAAATCAAAGCTTTGTCTCAAGTAACCATCAATTTAAAAATGTAATTAAACCAGGAATGCTGACAAAACTATCTCAAATTAATGAAATAATTCACAGGGAAAGGGTCATTCATGCCTTTAACAGATATTAAGCTAGACTTCCTAAGAGGTGGAGTGTGACCTAAAATTATCCCTGCCAGTCGGTGCACACATTCCTCAGCACCTGCCCACATTCAGCCACACTTGCAGAGATGAAGTTGGGCGAGCAGGACAACCCTGCTACAGGGTAGACGTCTAACAGTTTGTTACGGGCTCAATTGAGCCCAGTTCAAGGAGGTCCCCAGAGATGCCTCTGAGTCAGTTCAGTTGTGGTCTGTCATTAATAAGGGCCTGACCACACACTATTGGAACAGTCAGCACCTCCCCAGTGTACACTTATTCCTCCAGTTTTGGCTCTGCCTTGTGTATTTTTGGACTGTCGCCAAATCCAAGTGCATCAATAAAGTCACCTCCTTCATCGTCGAAGACCAATTCATCTTTCTTCTTTGATGTGGTTACAGTTGAAACAGAAGCAGAACTGGAGGGCACTTTCTCCTCTTTCATTGTCCGTCCCTAGTTGCCCTTGAGATGGTGGTGGTGAGCTGCCTTCTTGAATCACTGCGGTCCTCATACTGTAGTTTGACCCACAGTGTTATTAGGGAAGAACTTTCAGGATTTTAACCCAGTGACAGTGAAGGAATGGGGATATATTTCTAAGTCAGAATGGTGAGTGCCTTGGAGAGGAACTTGCAGCTGGTGTTCCCGTGTATCTCCTGCCCTTGTCCTTTGTAATGGAAGTGGTCATGGGTTTGGAAAGTGCTGTCTAAGGATGTCTAGTGAATTTCTGTTCTGCATCTTGTAGATAGTAGACACTGCTGCTACTGACCATCGGTGGTGGAGGGAGTGGATACTTGTGGATGTGGTACCAATCAAGCAGGCTGCCTTGTCCTGGATAGAGTCAAGCTTCATGAATGTTGTCGGAGCTGTACTATCCAGGCAAGTGAGGAGTATTCTGTCACACTCCTGATATGTGCCTTGTAGACAGTGGACAGACTTTGGGGAGTCAGGAGGCAAGTTACTCGATGTAGTGCTCCTAGCTTATGACCTGATCTTGCAGCCTCTGTGTTTATGAAGTGCGTCCAGCTGATTTTTCTGGTCAATGGTAACCCCAAGAATATTGATAGTGGGGGTTTCAGTGATGTTAACATCTAACAGTGGTTAGATTGTCTCTTTATTGGAAGGTCAGCTGCTCTCCAGTCCCAGCATTGTCGACAGGAGCAACAGCCATTGCTAGGACTGCAACCAATCAGGGCCAAACATATCTTTCTGCCAGTGAGAGAATCCAGAGCTCAGGTACCAGTCTGAAAATCTGAAGTAAGCCAGTTAAATCAAATCCATTTTGTGCAGCATTTTATCAGCTCCTATATAATGGGAATTCAGAAAGGTTGGTCTGGTAAAATTGCAGGGGACAATGTTAGGACAGATCCACAATGCAATCCCATTGCTGGGAGGATTTACCATGCCAGGGTGCAATGCACATTATCTCTCTGCCCCATGGAAGTAGGCAGCTACTTCCACTATTTAATGCCACTGACATTTTCACACAATCACAAAAAACTGTTAAGAGTGCAGAAAAAGGCCACTTGACCAATTTGTCTGTGCAGCTCAAATGAGTCTCTCACTTAGTTGAATTCTCCTATCTTCTCCCTATAGCCTTGCACATTGTACCTTTCTGAATACTTGTCTAATTCCCTTTTGAAAGCCTTGGTTAAAAGTGCCTCCACCACATTTTCAGGCAGTGAAATCCAAACATGAACATTTGCTGTGTTAAGTAAATGATGTTTCCTCACATCATTTTTGCTTATCTAACTATTTTTTTTCAATCCGTGCCCTCTCATTCTCCATCTTTCATGAGTGGGAATATTTTCTCCCTATTTACTCAGTCCAGAGCTCTAACACTAAATTTTGAAAAATTTTATCGAATCTCCACTAAGCTTTTTCCTCTCCCAGGAAAACAGTCTCAACTTCCTCAATCTATCCACATAACTCATTCTTCATCATGGAGCCATTCTTGTTTAGTTGTGGATTGTAGCCACAATATATTTTAACATGGCAAGCAGTGCCTGCAGCTTCCTAATCTTATTCACTACACTCCATGTATTTATGTACACGCTCTGTACCGAATAGAACCAGAGAATCCCTGGAGTTTGGAAAGAGGCCATTCAGCACAGTGAGCCTCGCACCGACCCTCAGAGAATCTCACTCAGACCCAGGCCCCTACTTATCCCCATAACCCTGCATTTCCCATGGCTAACCCTCCTGAGACTGCATATCCCAGGACACCAAGGGACAATTTAGCATGGCCAATCCACCTAACCTGCACATGTTTGGACTGTGTTAGGAAATTGGAGCACCCGGAGAAAACCCATGCAGACACAGGGGAGAACGTGCAAACTCCACACAAACAGGTATCCTAGGCTGGAATAAAACCCGGGTCCCTGGCGCTCTGAAGCAGCAGTGCTAATTATTGTGTGGTCATGCTCTCCCCATGTGCTCAGTTGCAGAGTTACCATACTTATAAGTGTGGTATCAACATGGGTCTCAGTGTGTTTCAATACAATGCATTGACACCAGCTGTTGCTTAAATTCAAAGAAACCCAGAAACAATCCACTGTGATTGATGAAGCTTCCAGCGGAACTCGTTATCCAGGTCACTGAAAGCACTGGGAATTCTCACATAGCACAGCAAGTACACTCTCAAGGATGGACCAACCTAGTCATTCTACTTCTGTTAACTAGTGATCTCGTTACCATTAGTAAAATTTACTCCACCTGTTAAAATGTTATCAATACCAGTAATGTTTTTCCAAAACTAAGAAACATAAATACTAACAATAAAATTTAAAAATACCAATCATCTGATACAAAAACACAAGACAAGACTCAACCACTACTGACTGTCTAAGGTTACAAAGGAATCTCGATCAATTTACTTTACACAGAGGGTGGTAGGTGCCTGGAACGCGTTGCCAGCAGAGGTAGTAGAGGCAGGCATGGTAGATTCATTTAAGGTGCATCTGGACAGATGCATAACTAGGTGGGGAGCAGAGGGATACAGATCCTTAGGAATTGGGCGATAGGTTTAGACAGTGGATTTGGATCGGCGCAGGCTTGGAGGGCTGAAGGGCCTGTTCCTGGGCTGTAAGTTTTCTTTGTTCTCTTTGTTCTCTTTAATTGGTTCAACGGGTTGAGGAGTGGCAGATGGAGTTTTATTAAATAAATGCGAGGTGTTGCATTTTGGCAAGATGAACAATGGCGTGACTTACACAGTTAATGGTAGGGCCCTAGGTAATGTCGTCGAACAGAGAGGCCTAGGGGTTCAGGTACATAATTCCTTGAAAGTTGTGTCACAGGTAGACAGGGTGGTCAATAAGGCACTTGGCATGCTTACCTTTAAGCATTGAGTACCGGATTTGGGACCTCATGTTGTGGCTGTACAGGACATTGGTGAGGCCACTTTTGGAGTATTGTGTACAGTTCTGGTCACCCTACTATAGGAAGGACTTTATTAAATTGGACAGGGCGCAGAAAAGATTTTCAAGAATGCTACTGGGACTGGAGGGTTTGAGTTATAAGGAGAAGCTGGATAGGCTGGGACTTTTTTACTGCAGCGTAGGAGGTCAAGGGGTGACCTTGTAGAGGTTTCTAAAATCATGAGGAGAACAGAGGAAGTGAAGGGCAAAGGTCTTTTTCCCTGTGGGTAAGGGAATTCAAAACTAGAGGGCGTATTTTTAAAGTGGGAGGGGAAAGATTTAAAAGGGACCCGAGGGGCAACCTTTTCACACCGACAGTGGTTTGTACATGGAATAAACTGCCAGAGGCAGTGTTAGATGCAAGTACAGTTACAACATTAAAAGATATTTGGACAGGGATATGGGCCAAATGCATGCAAATGGGACAAGATCAGTTTGGAAAACTTGGTCAGCATGGACTGGTTGGACCAAAGAGTCTGTTTCGGAGCTATATGACTCTATGACATGTTGTTATCTTTTTTATGTTTGTTTTCAAACTCCCAGTTATTTAGCATCAGCCCCTGAGCAGCGATACTCACCAAGCAATCATCTTCACATGTCAATTAACAATAGTATTAATCAATAAACAATCAACAATCTGTTAACCAATTTACATGCATTAGTTAATTATTTACAATTAATAAACACTCTGCCTCCCAATAACCTCAATTATTACCGCTAATAAGACTTACAACTTATAAAATGTTACAATTCCTAATAATTTTCAAGAATTTTGAAGATTAATGTGCAAAATATTCAGCCACCAGTTGCTTAATTGTTTTCCTGTTAGGTGACACAGAAGTTTTAACAGCGGGTCAGTCCGCTGCCACATCATAGAGGTGGCCTTGCCCTTTGGAGACTGAAGTAACTTCACAGAGGCCAGTATCCCATCACAAAGTCACACTTTATTTACACATGGAGATTCCTTAACTCTGATCCAGCTTCCTCAGAGCCAGCTCTCAGAGTGAAAAGAACCTCGAAAATTCCTGTTTATTTATTAAAGCCCAAAAGAGTTTAATACAATATGTACAGAGGTATTCAGAGTGTGGTATGATCTCACGGCTCACCCATTCCCAGTCAGTTCATGGCTCCAAAGATCACGTGAAGATTAGTGAGCCAATAATTCCTGCTCCATGAGCATTCTGCTCTGTATCACCTTGATGCCCCCCCTCCCCCCGGGCGCCGATGCGCTTCTTCCAGCAGTGAGTCCACTTGATGGTCTTTGGTTAGTACTCAGTGCCACGTTTCTTCATCCAGATCTACCCTTGGCTCCAAGAGAAAAGCCAGGAGGTCAAGACACCCGTCTCTGGCTGCCTCGCCGATGGGCTCAGGGTCAGGAGACCAATGGGCCATGACAGGAGGGAGAAGCAGAACTTGCACAGACTGGAGCTCAATGGTACGAACAGGGGCCAAGCACTGCGCCAGCTCCCACCTGCAGCTCCACAGCACTGCCCTCATAAAACTCATTCCTGCATTCTGACATTCTTGTTTGTATATGTCAGCCAGGGCTCAATGGCTGGACCAGATTAACAGCCCCAATCAGGGAACTCATATTCTATGAGCTCCATCTGGCTGACCTTGTTAGAACCGCTACACTCTCCCCCTCCAAGTCTGAGGACGTAGGCTGGTTCTTTCTTTTTGTAGCTCCGCCTGGAGCATTTTAGCACTGGGTCAGGTTCCTTCAACTCTGCCTCAGATACAGGCAGCGTGTAACGCAGAGTAGCTCACCCCTTACACCTGAAGCATCTCAGAAGAAATTTATTCCCTTCTTCAGGTGGCAAAGGCATCACTGTGTCCATTTCAGATTCTGAGGTATCTTCAATGCTTGAAGGACTTTAGGAAATACTCAAATTCCATGCTGGTAAACGATGGCCCTTTACCTGTGACCAACACTTCTGGGCATCTGTGTATTGCAAAAAGATGTGCGCAGGTCTTCTGTCAGCATGCCCATGTTTGATGAATGAATTCTATGCATGTCCAGTCACTTTGAACGGGTGTCCACAATGACGAAGAACATTGAGCTCATGAAAGGAACAGCGTAGTCAACGTGTAGTTGAGTCCAGTGTTTACCTGGCCATTCCCACGGATGTGTGGGCGCTGTTGGCGGCAATTTTTATCCTTGTTGGCACTCTGGGCACTGCCTCACCAACCCAGCTATGTCTGCATCCAATCCTAGCCACCAGACATAACTTCTCATGAACATCTTCATTTTGGAAACCCCTGGATGACCCTGGTGGAGTTCAGCCAGTATCTGGTGGTGACCTTTGTTTGGGACAATCATTCTTCGTGACTGTAATAATATGCCATCCTCTACTGTGACCTAGCCGTCCATATCTAAAAAGGCTTCAATTCTGGTTGTGATGGCCCTTTTGTTTCCCCCATTACCGCCAGCTATTTCAGTTTTTCTAGGATCAGATCTTTCTGCATCCAAAGTCTGATATTGTCAGCTGTGATTAAAACTGTGTCCAGAAAATTTAAAACCATAATGGACTGTTTCAGTGGCAATACCCTTGGTGGTGTATCTGCCAGCAGGAAGCAGCTCAGTGCATCTGCATTTGCTACTCAGCCTCCAGGAAAATATTTCAATTTGTAATTACACGCACTTAGCATTAGAGCCCACTGCTGACTCCAACCTGAAGCTATGGGTGGCACTGCTTTGTCCTCTTTAAATAGACCTTGCAGGGTTTGTGGTCTGTAATTATTACAATTTTACATCTGTAAAAGTATAGGTGGAATTTCCTGACTCCAAATATGACCGCCAAACCTTCTTTCTCTATCTGGGCGTATTTACGTTCATTAGCTAAACTCCTGGATGCGTACATTATTGGGTGTTCCTCTCCATTGGGCCACACATGAGCTAATATTACCCCGATGTCGTGTGGGGAGGCATTGCATGTCAATTGTAGATCTCGTTTGGGGTCATAGTGTGAGCACTGCTGCCTCACAGTACCAGGGACCTACGTTGAATTCTACCCTCGGGTGACTCTCTCTGTGGAGTTTGCACATTCTTCCTGTGTCTGTGTGGGTTTCCGCCAGTTGCTCCAATTTCCTCCCATAGCCCAAAGATTTGCAGGTCAGGTGAATTGGCCAAGGCAAATTGTCTCATGGTTCAGGAGATGTGTAGGCTAGGGGGGCTAGCCGTGGGAAATGCAGGTATACAGGGATAGGGTATTGTAGGGGCGTGTGTCTTGGTGGGATGCTCTCCCGAGGATCAGCGTGGACCTGGTAGGTCGAATGGCCTGCTTCTACACTTTGGGGATTCTTTGATGATAGCTATTTCTTCACTTCCCTGAGGCTTTGACTTGGCTACACAACCATATTCAAAGCTGACCTTTTTTCAAAAGTTGATGTGAAGGTGCCAGTATAGAGGGCAGGATACATATGAACTTCCTGTAATAGTTCACCAGCCCAAGGAACGACCGAAACTCCTGCATTGAGGTGGGAGCTGTGGCACCATTGATCGCCCTCACTTTATCTTCCAACAGGTGTAAGCTGGACTTTTCAACTCTAGCCCAAGAAGACCACTTTAGGGTGCCTGAAACACACAATTTTCCATGCTAAGGCATACACCAACCTGGGAGAAATATCTAAGGACTATGTCCAAGTTCTTTAAGAGTTCTTTATTGGTCTCCTCTCTTATTAACATGTCATCTAGATCAATGGTAATCCGGGGTACTCCTGATAAAATGTTCTCCATTGTCCACTGAAAAATTGCACAGACTGATGATACCCTAAATAGCAGTCTTGTACATTGATACAAACTCTTATGTGTATTAATTGTAACGTACCTCTGGGAATCCTCATTTAACCTCAATTGCATATACACATGGCTTGTGTCCAGCTTTGTGAAGGACAGCACCCCCTGCCAGCTTTGTGTATAAATCTTCTATATGAGGGATTGGATATTTATCCAACAGCAAAAAGTGTTTTACCATTTATTTAAAATCCCCACAAATCGTCATCAACCCGTTTGGCTTCAAAAATCGGTATGATCAGTGGTGTCTATTCCGTAAATTGGACTGGTTTGATGATTCCTTCACTTTCCAGCATTCTGATTTCTGCCTCTACTTTCGCCAGTAAAGCAAATGGCACTGGGTGGGCCTTGCAGAATTGTGGGATTGCTTCCTGGTCAACATGCAAGCTAGCCTTGGCTCTTTTGATGGTCCTTAGACCTTCCTGAAAAAACATCTGGACTTTCAATTAAGTCTTCATTCAGGCAGCCATTTTCTAATTGAAAATGTTGAGCCAATCTAGGTGAATCTTTCTCAACCAATTTCACCCATCAAACTTGGGCCTGAGCCATTTACTACAACCAGCTGCTTCTCATGAGAGACGGGAACCAAAGTTATACCCTTAACCTGTAAAGGTTCCCCGGTATAAGTTCTCAGTCTAGACAAGGTTTTGCGCAAACTTAAGGGTTGGAGTTCAGAGAAAATTTTGTTTAGTACTGGTTCTACGATCACTGAAACAGCCATGCTGGTATCAATCTCCATTTGAACCAGACTGGTTGATTGGTTCGAATTTGGATGTTACTAAGCAATTTAATTGTTCCAAACCAGATGAAGGTGGACTTTCCAGGGTGTGCACTCTCCGAGATACTGGCCTAGGAGTTTCCTTACTCCGTTTAGTTCCAGTGGGACTCTTTCACAGTCTCAAGTTCGCATACCGGCCCAGACCCTGAAAAAAAATTTAACTATTTGGCTGAGGCTTGGCTTTGGTTTGGTCTGACCTGGAGTCCCTCTGTTCAGGATACTTCGTGAGTGATCTTACTCAAGTGGTGTTCCCCAAGCTCAGTCAGTATGGCGAAGATGTCCACTTGGAATACCCTGCAACCCATATGTTCTACTTGCCACATTTTCCAATAATAAAGCCAGTTGTAGTTAATGTTTGAAGTCCAGTTGGGCTTCAGCTAGTTGACACACTTGCATGATTACACCGTTAATCCCACATACCAAGCAATCTCTCAACCTCTCTTTAAGGATTAAACCAAAGTCACATTCTACTGCCAGTATTCTTAACCTAGTCAAAAATCCACATATGGATTTCCACGGTTCTCGAATTACCAAATAAAACTGATTTCATCTGATTAGAGGAGGCTTGGGAATATACTATTCCTTAACTTAGTCCATCAACTCTTGAAAGGGTTTATTATCTGGTGCCTGCGGGTCCACAAGCTGTTCGGAGAATTATTTGTTGCTTTTCATCTGGCCCAATGTCCTTTGCCAAAACTGGGCTCAGTCTTCAATGGCAGGATCAAATGAGTCAAGCTTCCCAATGACGGCATGTTGCCAGAAATACTTACCCCACCTCAAAGACAACTATTACAAGTAGATTTCTTCAGGACCATGCTTTTCTCTCATTGCCACTGAAATAACTCTGCAGAGGCCAGTTTCCCATTACCGACTCACCCTTTATTTACACTTCAAGAGTCCTCGACATTGATTCAGCTCCCTTAGTGCCACCTCTCAGAGTGAACTGAACCTGTGATACTCCTGTTTATATCTATCAGCCAGGGCTCCCATATTGGACCAGATTAACAGCCCCCAGTCAGAGAACACATATTCTATGAGCTCCAGATGGCTGACAGCATTACAATCACTACAGAGACTCCATGCCTTGAAGAAGGAGCCGCAAGAAAGAGAGGTAACTATCTGGCCCTAGTGATCTCCTGAAGGCTTTATCCCAAAAACAGTGGAGCATTCCCCCTTCTTCATCCTGAATGTAATTTGTTTTAAACATCATCTTCAGGCATTGCTGAAGTCTTCCATCTGTCTCAGGAGCACCCATCTCTCTGCAATGGTCTCCAGAACTACTGACTCTCTGATTGGGCTAGTAGGATCAAAAACTCAACCATCTTATTTATTTGGTCAGTAGTTCTTCGAGCAGCCAATTAGAAGGCTATCCACTACTGAAGTAATTCCTTGGCCAATAAGGGTGGAGTCGGGCCTCACATTTAGGCTCAATGTTGGGATCCTGACGGCATCATATCATTTAGCCCTCCTTCATAATGAAGTGCTGTACACAGTCATTGATGCAAATTTAATTCAGAGATATATCATAAAGGTGGGCATTGACTGAGAAACTATCTATACCAAAGAATAATGAGAAAATGCATGATCGTGTAATTAGGAGGTAAATGACAGCACCTATTATGTATTAAATAGTCTCTTCCATTCCCCACATATTGTCATTTGCATGAAGGAGCAAAAGGACTCACAAGTTAATTTCTAATGGCTGGTATTATTGACTTAACTCCATTCCCTTTCTAATTGCTCAACTACAGCTACAGTTGACTCTTAAGAATTCTTTTTGGCATTAATTTTATTTGAGTACTGTAGTTCTTCTTCCTGTAGCTCTCCTGCTATATTATTTCAGCCAATTTCAGTATTAGGATATAATCTATCACTTCTATTATTAGTTGTTGTTTTGTACTACCTACAAAGTCAAGCCAAGTTCCAGGTGGACCAGCATGCAGAGACACACTCTTCTCAGCACACTCACATTGACAACTGCAGAAAGCTGGAGCGCTCATTTCCACATAATTTCTTTTTAAATTATCAACAATGCACTGAGCTCCAGCTGTCACAGCTTAAGTCTGTGTGACACCTTAAATGCATACTTCAAGTTTCAATCAGATCTTTAAAACTTAAAAACAATCAACATTTATTTCATTTATATGCCAAGAAATAGCTGACTACAATTTTTCATCATATTCTGACACCACACTTCAAATAATTGTCCATACTTCCACATTCATACTTGTCAAAGATTTCGGGTTGGACTTGGGCAGCCATCAAGTGCCCCCAAACATTAGGGACAGCATCAGTCTGGTAATATTGGGAATACGCATTCTGTTACTCTGGGAAAGGCATGTTGATCCATGCACAAGTCATTTTTCACTGTGAAGACCCATAGGACATTTCAGTATGTTAAATATTGTTGCCAATACCTATTGCAAATGAGCCATAGACTAAACAATTCAAAAAGTACTGATTGTTACCTACTTATCGGTATATACTGTCAGCCCTATTGTACTAATTCCCTGTTGTTAACCTTGCTGGAGATAACAACGCTATGTTCTGTGACAAATTGAGGCAGTTGTCTACAACACTGGCAACTAAGTGTGCCAAGTATCGCACGTCTGGCAACATCTGTGAAGAAAAATCAGAGCTAACGTTTCAGGTCCAGTGTCCCTTCCTCAGAAGGTCACCAGACCCGAAACACTAACTCTGATTTTTTTTTAAATGATGTTGTCAAACCTGCTGAGCTTTTTGAACAGCTTCTGTCTTTGTTCCTGATTTACAGCATCTGCAGTTCTTTTGGTTTTTATGCCAAGTATCATTGTTGCTGTCCAAGATTATGTGAACAGGACAATTTCCAAAAGAGGCACAATACAGATTGTCTTAGGAAGGAGAAGTGGTCAATATGGGTCTGCTAAGATATTGGCAGGTAGCCTTGCTGGTCTTCTCACCACATGATCAATTAGTTCATGATCACCATGACCCTGGGAGATTGACTCTTTAGTGCATCTATCATCCTTACATCCAGCTAAACTCTAATACTTAGATTGATTACAAATGTTCACAAGGTCCAATATTATGCCCATTCTGAGCAGTTAGCAGCTGAGGGGGAAAGCTGGTGGAGAGCAACAGTGATGTTTTGGCTATAAATCTGTGCAGAATGAATTGTGGTTTTCAAACCGGCAGCAAACCACAGAGACATAATAAGTATAAAAGCAATAGTGCAGAAGAAGTAGTGAACAATAATCTTTCTAAACCAGGTCAGTCTGAGCTTTAAGAATGGACACGTTATTGAACAATATTTGCTTTAAAAAGATAATCTGCTCACCATGAGTATGCCAATGGGAAAGGGAATTGAATGTGGTACATATTTAAATATATTTACATACACTTAACAGCTATAATGAGGCCTGTGCCTACTTGCTCATTTTAATGCAATACACACCAAAGAGCAAGGAGCAACTCCATGAGTTTGATATCATGGAATCAGCTTTTAGTGATTATGAAAAGGTTTACCATTAGTAATGTAGATTTTCCCAGTGCAGATTTAATTTAGATTATCATCAAAAGGTAAATGTAAATTATACCACCATACCTTTTCTCTCTATTACAACCGTTTTCTATCTAATTCTATCAACACAGCAGATAGTTGGTTTTCACTTGCTCCCACAAGCTATCAATGCAAGACATCTGGAACTGAAAGATCAAAGAACAGAATCCAACTGACTCCAGCAATACAAAGGTAAATCCTAGAAAGAGGCCTGCTTTTGTGTCGATAGTTAGCAAAGAAGACTGGAGCTTCTCTGTACTCCTTAAGTTCCATTAATGTCGCTTTATTATTGTTTTGCAGGTCTGAAATGGAAACCCAGGTAGGGAAGGAATACAACAGCAAGCTGACAAAGAACAGGTAAAACATTTGGCTGATGTAGTAGAAAGAAAAAACAGACTAAAAAGTTTACCTACAGGGACGGATAAGGAAGAGTCTAGAAGGTTTTGTGTGCCGCCCTAATAAATTGTAAATGAGATGTATAATCAGAAGCTCATCAACTTCTTGTCATTTGCATTTCCAGTTAAGTTAATGCAGTCAGATTTAAACGACAATCCTCCAAGAAATGATGTGGGTAAGAGGAGTCAAAGGGTTTGATGTGGGGATGTGGGTGTGGTGACAGTGGCAAGGGGATCAAAAAAGGAATTCAGAAAAAGTTTGGTTCCAGGAAACTAAGAGATAAAGACAAAATGTCAGGAATGATTCAGCTGTAGGTAAGCAAACAGAGACTGAAGGATCAAACAGTGTTGGAAGAACAAATGACTGCAGATGCTGGAATCTGTACTGAAAACAAAAAATGTTGGAAATCACAGTAGGTCAGGCAGCAGCTGTAGACAGACAGCAAGCTAATGTTTCAGATGCAGTTGAGGACCCTGTCAACCACAGTGGACCATAACTGTGGTTTCCCGCCCAGGGTGGTTGACAGGGCCCTCAACAACATCCGAGCAATCACCTGTGCTTCCATCCTTGCCTCTTCCCATCACTCACAACAGCGTGATTGGACCGCACGGGTCCCCACTAGCCTCCGCATCCAAAGGATCATCATTTCAGACAACTCCAGCAATTTGCCACCACCAAACATATTCCCCTCACTCTCCTGTCTGTGTTTTGCAGGGACTATTCCCTCTGGGACATGGCCCCCCCACCCCCCAACCCCCAGTCCATTCCTTGATGACCATCAATACCACCAATACTTCCTCTGAAGAAGGGTCCCGATCCGAAACGTCAACTTTCCTGCTCCTCTGATGCTGCCTGGCCTACTGTGTTCCTCCAGCTCCACACTGTGTTATCTCATCTTCAGACTAGGCACTTTATAACCTTCTGGACTTAATACTGAGTTCAACACCAAAGGATTGTGAACTCATTCCCTTTTCTCCCCTATCTTTTCGGGTTATTTACTGCATTTTCCTTCACCATGTCCTCTCTCCCCTCCCCCAACTCCAGTGGGACAATCTATTCTTTCCCATCTGGCAGTTAGACACACCATTATTGTGCCATTCCCACATTCCGATCACTTAATCTGCACTATCGTCACTTCTCTCCCCCAGCACTCCAATACCACCTCCCCCCTCCATGATTGCATAAATGCTACCTCTTCCACACTTCACATCAGTTCTGATGATGAGTAATCTATGCTCAAAACATTAGCTTGCTCTCTCTCCACAGATGCTACCTGACCCATTGTGATTGCCATCATCTTTTTTCTTACAATATTGGAATCTGGGTTCATTATAGGGAAAATAAAATTCTGCTCGAAGTATATTGCAAGAGACGAACATTTCATTAGACTGCTCTCTCCGTTGCCCTTGTTCTATTCTCTTGGATTTGTGACAATACTATGGCTTTAAGAAATGTGCTTTGACTTTTTTTTAAAATGAAGAAAGGTTGATACAGGTGCTGAGTAGTCTGCTCCAACATCAATAAAGTAAACAGCTTCTGAGGTCGTAGGGAATTTTTTTTTTAAGGGTTGGAATAAGAGAAGCAGCCTGAATAAGTGGGATCAAGGTCCCACGGAACCAGGAGTTTTAGTTTTAGTTTTTCAGTAGCAGTCACCGCTGGGGTCTTAAAACTGGATGTAGAAGTTGTTTTTCTTCTCTCTGTTACAGCTAAAAGCTGGAGCTTCTTGTCTTCCTGCTATAATTGCATGTAAGGCTATAAGTTTCACTGAATTTGCCTTTGCCAAGGGTGTGTTTATGGGATGTTGCTATATTGGAATAGTTACAGTTTAGTAGTTAAATAATCCATTGTTTTGTTAAGTTTTCCAGTAGAGTTAAGTTATTCCAATTCTTTCTTTTGTTGTATTTTAATTATAGTGTAGGAATAAAGTGTGCTTTGCTTCAAGACTGTTAGTTTGGCCAATCAAATTGCATCTGGAATGCAATGCCTGGCACTTGCCATTAAAATAAGAAGAAGTTAGGGTCCAGGCTATCCTCCCAATATTTTGTGAGGGGGTTTGGTCTGGTCCTGACAGGGTGGTATAAGTAAAGTTGGTCCAAAGTTGTGAGTCTATGTTGTACGGTTTTCTCAATGTATTATTTGCCAGAGGGGATGAACGGTACTTATTGTGTTGCATTTGAGAATTTAAGGACTATAACAAATGTCTGGAGCCCCTAAAGTTATTATGAGTGTATTTGAACAATGTGAAAGACTTCTTGATATGTGCATGTCATATTCAAGTACACAGTGAGTCAGCATGGTAGGCCATTGAAGAAATTGGCACGGAAGGTATATTTGGGGTGAAAGGGGGGAATTAAACCCTAAGAGAACTGGTGTAACTAAAAGGTTTCATGTTGGGCTGAAACCAAATAAAGTAGGAAATAAGGACAAGATGAATGTTTTTCTCACCTTGATTGGGCCAACTGCTTTGAGGTAGTGTCAAATCAACGTTGGCCTCAAGATCCCAATTTCTGCAATTGCTGAGATTGACATTAGGTAATGACACCAAACTGCATTGACAGAGCCAATGCAGACAAGCTGGGCTGAATTTCTTACTTCCTCACCGTAATAGCTCTGTGATTCTGAGTTCAGAAATCCTGGTAAAAAACACCATGGTGATGAGGAGTTGTATGAGTTTGAAGTTGTAAAGATATTTGATGCATTCATATATCTATTGAAGATTGAACAGAGACTCCATCAGTACCATATTGGTCAGTTGCTTGAAAGAGGACATCTAGCAAAGGGAGGGCAGACAAAATCTCCTATAATCCAAATCCTTCCTCCAGCACACAGTGAAAGAGAGAAAGAAACTGAAAGTGGCAAAGATCCTGAAAGTTTGCTGGTATTGCAGAATCCAAAACTAATTAGGAAAAATCAATGTCACAATCATAACCGTTAAGTGGAATTCAAGGTTAAAGTTCAGGCTTGACACATTCAGAGATATTGAGAGAGCAGAGTCAAGCTGATAGAAATGGACCCTTCTGAAGAAGAAGGGTCTAGGCCCGAAACGTCAGCCTTCCTGCTCCTCTGGTGCTGCTTGGCCTGCTGTGTTCATCCAGCTCTACACCTTGTTATCTCTTTCTCTTTCTGTCTGGATATGTCCTTCCATTTCTATCAGCTTGACTCTGCTCTCTCAATATCTCTGAATGTGTCAAGCCTGAACTTTAACCTTGAATTCCACTTAACGGTTATGATTGTGACATTGATTTTTCCTAATTAGTTTTGGATTCTGCAATACCAGCAAACTTTCAGGATCTTTGCCACTTTCAGTTTCTTTCTCTCTTTCACTGTGTGCTGGAGGAAGGATTTGGATTATAGGAGATTTTGTCTGCCCTCCCTTTGCTAGATGTCCTCTTTCAAGCAACTGACCAATATGGTACTGATGGAGTCTCTGTTCAATCTTCAATAGATATATGAATGCATCAAATATCTTTACAACTTCAAACTCATACAACTCCTCATCACCATGGTGTTTTTTACCAGGATTTCTGAACTCAGAATCACAGAGCTATTACGGTGAGGAAGTAAGAAATTCAGCCCAGCTTGTCTGCATTGGCTCTGTCAATGCAGTTTGGTGTCATTACCTAATGTCAATCTCAGCAATTGCAGAAATTGGGATCTTGAGGCCAACGTTGATTTGACACTACCTCAAAGCAGTTGGCCCAATCAAGGTGAGAAAAACATTCATCTTGTCCTTATTTCCTACTTTATTTGGTTTCAGCCCAACATGAAACCTTTTAGTTCAGAAGAAGAAGGGTCTAGGCCCGAAACGTCAGCCTTCCTGCTCCTCTGGTGCTGCTTGGCCTGCTGTGTTCATCCAGCTCTACACCTTGTTATCTCAGATTCTCCAGCATCTACAGTTCCTACTATCGCATAAAGAGAAAGAGGTCAGATAAGCTAATTGAAAGTGTATACATTGGAAGAATTAGGGCTTTGTAGTGTAGTGAGTAACATCCCTGCCTCTGAGTTAGCAGCTCTGGGTTCAAGTCCCATTCCAGAACTTGAAGGAAAAGGAACACGTACTCATGATGTGGCCAGACAGATTTGAGTATCTGCCTGCAATTCAATCCAACACATCAAAATGGCATGTAGTAAGAACAGAAGCGGTTCTTTCCTTCTCAGGAATTTGATGGGACAGACATTGGAGTCTCTACAGTCACTGTCTGGGCTTCATATTATAACATGCATGCTTGCATAGAAATTCAGACTCCCTGGATTAACTGTAACATACTACCAACAGGAAGAGAGATTAATATGTTGTTCTTTTAAATATTCCTTGTCAAATGATGATATTTTGTTAAACATATTCTGCTGTGAAGTAAAATCATTTTAGCTTTTGCATGTAAAGTACTCTCGTAGTTGTTCTTGAGTTTTCTGTCCAAGTGCAGGTCACAAATTGCAACCCAGGTCAGTGATGTGTTAAGTGAAGCAGAATACTATGCAATGCAGAAAACAGTTCAATGATTTTTGCCATTCTGCGAGGCCACCATCTTCTTTCAGCTGCATCACATTCATAGGGCCATCACTCACTCCAACTCTTCCACTGCACATGCTTCTCACTAAGACTGATGGAACCTCTCACTAACGCATGCCACAGATCTACTCAATAATATTAGCCACCTCAACCTCCCAAACCGCAAACTTGTCCTTCTCTCTGTGCCACTGTGCTTCCTACCCATTCCCTTGGAGAACCTCATTACCTCCATTGACTGTTCTTGCATCAGCTTTCATTACACACAATGTCTTCTTTTGCCTCATTGGATGAAGAACCAGCAGATTCCCCAAGCTGATGTCTCCACATAACCTGACTGACTTAACTGGAACCTTGAGACTGGACGCACTTGACCTTCAGAGCTGACCATGGTCTAACCTCCGCATTGTAAGGACTTTGATCTCTGGTATCTTCTGGTTGGACCAAGTGCCTAACTGACTGTGGTCAACCATCTGGATTGGAATAGGACAAGCCCATTGACTCACTGTGACATTAACCTCTGAATGACCATAATTCCCCTTCACCCCAATAATGCTGCTTCCTTCGACATTCACACATGACCATTTGTTTGAAACACAGGCAGTGTGTTTGCCATGTAAACTCCTAGCACATATTGCAGGCGTGAATTTGACATAGCAGAGTGCCACACAGTGACATGCCCACCCCCTTGACTTTTGTGCTCTTCATCATGAAAAGCTGCCTGCTTCTCCCTCTGCACTGAACCGCAATGTAAACCACAGAAGACAGCAGCGTCTAACTGAAAAGACAGGGAAGTGGGCAGAGGGGGCAGGGTTGCCTTGTTAGTTAAGAATGAAATCAAATCAATAGCACTGAATGACATAGGGTCAGATGACGTGGAGTCTGTGTGGGTGGAATTGAGGAACCACAAAGGCAAAAACACCATAATGGGAGTTATGTACAGACCTCCTAACAGTGGTCAGGACCAGGGGCGCAAGATGCACCGGGAAATAGATAGGGCATGTCAGAAAGGCAAAGTGACAGTGATCATGGGGGACTTCAATATGCAGGTGGATTGGGTGAATAATATTGCCGGTGGATCCAAAGAAAGGGAATTCATGGAATGCTTACAGGATGGCTTTTTGGAACAGCTTGTGATGGAGCCCACAAGGGAGCAGGCTATTCTGGATTTAGTGCTATGAAATGAGCCAGACTTTATAAGAGATCTTAAAGTAAGGGAACACTTAGGAGGCAGCGATCATAATATGGTAGAGTTCAGTCTGTGGTTGGAAACAGAGAAGGCAAAATCGGATGTAATGGTGTTACAGTTAAATAAAGGTAATTACAGGGGCATGAGAGGGGAACTGATGAAAATCGACTGGAAGCAGAGCCTAGCAGGGAAGACAGTAGAGCAACAATGGCAGGAGTTTCTGGGTTTAATTGAGGACACATTACAGAGGTTCATCCCAAAGAAAAGAAAGATTATCTGGGGGGGGATTAGACAGGCATGGCTGACAAAGGAAGTCAGGAAATGTATCAAAGAAAAAGAGACAGCCTATATAGTGGCCAAGAGCACTGGGAAATCAGAAGATTGGGAAGGGTACAAGAACAAACAGAGGATAACAAAGAGAGAAATAAGGAAGGAGAGGATCAAATATGAAGGTAGGCCAGCCAGTAATATTAGAAATGATAGTAAAAGTTTCTTTCAATACATAAGAAACAAACGAGAGGCAAAAGTAGACATTGGGCCGTTCCAAATTGACGCTGGAAGGCTAGTGATGGGAGATAAGGAAATAGCTGAAGAACTTAATAAGTATTTTGCGTCAGTCTTCACAGTAGAAGACATGAGTAATATCCCAACAATTAATGAAAGTCAGGGGGCAGAGTTGAGTATGGTAGGCATTACAAAAGAGAAAGTGCTAGAAAAGCTAAAAGGTCTAAAAATTGATAAATCTCCTGGCCCCGATGGGCTGCATCCTAGAGTTCTGAGGGAGGTGGCTGAGGAAATAGCGGAGGCGTTGGTTGTGATCTTTCAAGAGTCACTGGAGTCAGGGGAAGTCCCAGATGACTGGAAAATCGCTGTTGTAACCCCCTTGTTTAAGAAAGGATCAAGACAAAAGATGGAAAATTATAGGCCAATTAGCCTAACCTCGGTTGTTGGTAAAATTCTAGAATCCATCGTTAAGCATGAGATTTCTAAATTCTTGGAAGTGCAGGGTTGGATTAGAACAAGTCAGCATGGATTGAGTAAGGGGAGGTCGTGCCTGACAAACCTGTTAGAATTCTTTGAAAAGGTAACAAGTAGGTTAGACCAGGGAAACCCAGTGGATGTTATCTATCTAGACTTCCAAAAGGCCTTTGATAAGGTGCCTCACGGGAGGCTGCTGAGTAAGGTGAGGGCCCATGGTGTTCGAGGTGAGCTACTGGCATGGATTGAGGATTGGCTGTCTGACAGGATGCAGAGAGTTGGGATAAATGGCTCTTTTTCGGAATGGCAACCGGTGACAAGTGGTGTCCCGCAGGGTTCAGTGTTGGGGCTGCAGCTGTTCACTTTATACATTAATGATCTGGAATAAGGGACTGGGGGCATTCTGGTGAAGTTTGCCGATGATGCGAAGTTGGGTAGACAGGGCAGGTAGTACGGAGGAGGTGGGGAGGCTGCAGAATGATTTAGACAGTTTAGGAGAGTGGTCCAGGAAATGGCTGATGAAATTCAACGTGAGCAAATGTGAGGTCTTGCATTTTGGAAAAAAAGAATACAGGCATGAACCACTTTCTGAACGGTGAGAAAATTCATAAAGCCGAAGTACAAAGGGATCTGGGAGTGCTAGTCCAGGATTCTCTAAAGGTTAACTTGCAAGTTGAGTCCGTGATTAAGAAAGCGAATGTAATGTTGTCATTTATCTCAAGAGGGTTGGAATATAAAAGCAGCGATGTGCTTCTGAGACTTTATAAAGCTCTAGTTAGGCCCCATTTAGAATACTGTGTCCAATTTTGTGCCCCACACCTCAGGAAGGACATACTGGCACCAGAGCGTGTCCAGTGGAGATTCACACGGATGATCCCTGAAATGGTAGGCCTAACATACGATGAACGGCTGAGGATCCTGGGATTGTATTCATTACAGTTTGGAAGGTTGAGGGGAGATCTAATAGAAACTTACAAGATAATGCATGGCTTAGAAAGGGTGCACGCTGGGAAGTTGTTTCCGTTAGGCGGGGAGACTAGGACCCATGGGCACAGCCTTAGAATTAGAGGGGGTCAATTTAGAACGGAAATGAGGAGACATTTCTTCAGCCAGAGAGTGGTGGGCCTGTGGAATTCATTGCCACGGAGCACAGTGGAGGCCGGGATGTTAAATGTCTTTAAGGCAGAGATTGATAAATTCTTGATCCTTGATAAATTCTTGAAGGAATCAAGGCTATGGGGAGAGTGCGGGTAAGTGGAGTTGAAATGCCCATCAGCCATGATTAAATGGCGGAGTGGACTTGATGGGCCGAATGACCTTACTTCTTATGTCTTATGGTCTTATGGTCTAACTGGGCACCAGTGTGCTAAGAAAGCAATGTGACGTAGACAGAGGCTGGCAGCCTCCAAGCAAGTGCTAAGTGAGTGAGTACTACTGAAGCAAGCTAAGAACCATAAGATGCATCCTATGCATGTGGATAATGCATAGGTATCTCTTCCTGCAGTGACCTGACAGAATCATGCATGTCATACACGCTCCTGAGCTCCAGGATAAAGCATTAAAGTGGTGTGTGAGTTAGTATAGAGCAGGCATGATGATATGGTGAGGCTGGTGGTGGTTTGTCAAAGGTGACTTGTGTAGGTGATGGGTCAAAAAGGATGGCAGCATGGAGAATGTAGTTTGTTGCTGTGAGGAAGTATTTGTAGGATGACCAAGATTGGAATTCAGTGACCTGCAGCTGCCAGGTACTCAGCCTGTTACACATGTAGAGTTTGCATTGTACAGTTTCTTGGGAAAGGTGAGAATGGAAGTGACATGTAATCAAGGTGAGTTGGGACTTCAAATAGATTTAAATGCATGCTCTGATGAAGAGTCATCTAGACTTGAAATGTTAGCTCGCTCTCTCTGCATGTATGCTGCCTGGCCCGCTGTGATCTCCAGCATCTGTCGTTTTCTGAACAGATTCCAGCATCTGCAGTAATTTGCTCCTAAATGCATGCAAGTAAGGTAGATACCACTTAATGGTGAGATTCTAAAGTCACCATTTAAGATTTGTTGGGAAAATTGAGAAAAAGCCTCAACATTGGAGATTCTCATGTTTTCCTTCTCTCTTCATTTTTCCACCTGAATTGTCAATGGTCACCCCACACTAGGTGGGGGAAAATTCCACCCAATGAGTTTTTCTTGGTACAGTATACAACATAAAGAAAGAGAAAGACAAAATGCCAGGAATGATTCAGATACAAGTTAACAAAAAGATAAACGAACATCGGAAAACAGTATTTATTTATGTGAATTAGAGGAAACAAAGGATTCTGTTGCAATGAATGAGAAGTCACATCCTAAAGGAGCATTTAAAAGTTATTGAAAATAATGCTTCAACAGATAATAGATATTAAAATTTAAAATTAAACAGTCTAAATAAACTGCACGGAAAGCTATGAGTAACTGCATTATATGACAGTTTAAAGCATAATTAAGATAAATAACTCAGTGCATGACCTGGTTTTCAGTTCTAAATGCTAAGTAAAACAATGTGCAGAGAAACATGCACTTATACATCCTTGAAAATATACTGGTCTTTTTTCAAGAAGGGATCAGCCTCAGACATGTCAAACAGATTTTCAAAATCTCCCAAACGTTGACGTAATTTTTTCCTAGGTCAGTGATCAGGCTGATTTTCTGGAATTGGTGTAAAAATCAATAGGTCTAGTTCACTGTAAACATTCCAGTGTGAGCAGATTAAGTCCAGCCTCACATTTTACTCTGCTTTAGTGCATTGTCATGTGCTCTCTAGTCTAGTTTGTGCCTATTTCTGAGACCTCTTGAAAGTTGCAGAAGCTGACAGAAAATAATACTGTAAGATTTGGTAAGCTGGAGAAATTTAAAGAAATGTACTTTTTTGTTAAATAATTTCAGAAATTTAAATAAAGCAACTTAAACGCTTAAAATTTATGCCAAATTTCCAAGACAGGGAAAATTACATTTAGATATGTGATTAATCACAATAAAATGAAACATATCTGCCTAACAACAAAGTTAAAGCAATTATTGGCCATACCACTAGTTTTCCCAAATGCATGGGAAAGCAAAAGTATTCGTTGAAGCACAAGGTGTATACACTAACCTATGGAAACAGACTGAATTACTTTGTAAGAATTATTATTGATAACAACAGGCACAATCACAGTGCAAAACCAAAGAAATCACACAAGGTATTTATTCAAGCATTTTTGCATCCATTCATCAACTTCATGCTATGAAATAAAGCAAAAGGTACATTTATTTGTGCCTAATGTAAAACTTTGACCACACTAAAGCCTTACGTTAACTACATCAGATAGCTCTAAATTTCCAGACACAGAATAGGATGATCTGAGCTGGTTGCAACTTTTCAGGTCCAGGCAACTGACACCAAATATTCAAATTACCATGCCCTGGCAATTTGGCATGCAGTCCTGACAAAACTAAAGCAGTGAGCAGATATTTGTCCCAGCGGACTTTCACATTGCAGAGCACGCAGAAAGCCTAGGATTTGTTATTTACTCTATCACTCTTTCACATCCACATGTTGTTCCATTCAAATTGTGAACAGTGTAACAATGAGTGAATAATACTTTCACACTAAATGTAACAGAAAATCTTTGCCTCTATCTTAAAATGATGCTGCTGGGCCAAGAATAGTGATATATTTAGTTTATATAGTTTGCTTGCACCTCTTATGCCAACATTATTGCTTTTGTT
This sequence comes from Ginglymostoma cirratum, assembly GCA_024137785.1. Classification (NCBI taxonomy): domain Eukaryota; kingdom Metazoa; phylum Chordata; class Chondrichthyes; order Orectolobiformes; family Ginglymostomatidae; genus Ginglymostoma; species Ginglymostoma cirratum. The sequence goes on along the minus strand of JAHRHZ010000079.1, from coordinate 9,412,660 downwards.
TTCAGGAGGCAACGTGAAAACAACGCACATTGAATGTTCTGCACTTAACAGTTTCAACCCCTTCATGCAATTAGCTGTCGGAATTTTGTAATGTACAGTATACTACTTTCATTGCTTGCATGAGCAATATTTTAGTATTTTCATGGTGAGATTGTAATTTCTATCATTGAACTTGCTGGTTATTATGTTCTGATTAATGTTACCATTGCCAAGAAAATTAAAGAATATTTTCCAATGCAAGGTGACTATCATGTTTCAAATACAAAGTTTATAACGTTGTCATGTTTTGGGACAACAATTTCTGGTAAAAAAGAAGAATGAAAAGGAAACTCCTATATATAAATTCTACCCTCCAACAACCTTGGGTGGTTGATTTTAAAGGTTAAAGGGTGAATGGGAGGCTGACATATGGGAGATATGTGACACCTGGTTTAAAACTTAAAGCAGCTAGCAGCTTGCCTGTTAAACATAAAGAATTACATGAATAATCTAATTAAGAGGTAGCAAGTCAGGGGAAAGAGTAAATTGGGGAGATGATGTAATTAAGGAACCAGCATGTCAAATGAACCTCTGGAATTACATACATTGACTGCTCAAACATTATATAGGAGCAAGAATGTCTTGCTACAGTTATACAGAACTTTGGTGAGGCCACACCCCAAGTAGTTTTGGTTTTTTTATCTGAGGAAGGATGTTCTTACTATGGAGGGAGTATAACAAAGTTTTATCAGACTGATTCCTTAGATGGCAGGACTGGCGAATGAGGAGATGTTGAATTGGTTAGGATTATATTTGCTGGAGTTCAGAAAAATAAGGGGGAGGGAAATCTCATGTAAACCTATAAACATCTAACAGGACTACACAGGGTAGATGCAAGTAGGTTGTTCCCAATGACAGCAGAGTCCAAAACCACAGGGCACAGTCTAAGCATATGAGGTAAACTATTTAGGACTGAGATGAGGACCAATTTCTTCACCCAGAGTGATGAGCCGGTAGAATTTATATAACGGAAAGCAGTCAAGGCCAAAACGTTGTATGATTTCAACAGGGAGTTGCATAAAGCATTCAGAGCTAAAGGAACAAAAGGATATGGGAGAAAAGTGGGAACAGGTTATTGAGTGATCAGTCATGATCATAATGAATGGCGAACCAGGCTCAAAGAGTAAAATGGCTATTCCTGCTCCTATTTTCTCAGTACTGTAGAACCCCAATGATCATTTGAAAAAAATGGACCTCTCCTTGTATTTGAATAAAAATTGTTCATTTTGACCAAGACAACTTACTCTTAAGGCATTACTTAGTATCAGGCGAACGCTCATCCTTTTCAAAGGGATCAATGTTGTTTTGCTGGGAAGAGATTCAGGTTGTTCACACCTATGGTCAATGGCAAAAGTATCAGTGGCTCTGGGCTGGAATTTGTTCCCCAAATCCCAAAAAGAATGTAGGAAACTACAGTCAAGTTAGCCTAATGGCTGTCATTGTGAAAATGCTAGAGCCCATTATTAAGGAAGAAATGGCAGGACATTGAGGAAAGCTTAAAGCAGTAAAACATATTCAACAAGATTTTGTTACAGGAAAATCACCTTTGACAAATTTGCTGGAATATGTCCAGTTTCTTTTAACTTTGTCAGAGATGGATAGCAGTAAATAAGTTAATGTAATGGCACTTGACATAAATCTGCATTTACCTTCAGATTTGATACCCAATTGTTTAATGCCAAAAGGTGAGTCTCCCACTCTCTTGCCTGTAAACTGTCCGCCAAAGGAGGTCATTATAAAACAGAGGGTGAAGAATCCAATTCCAGCCACAAACAACCTAGAATCAAGCAGAGAGCATGTCAGACTAAAGTACAAGTTTTGGCTTTATAGTTAGCTAGTATATGTGAATACTAGAAATATACTGAGTTCTATATTGTATAATTGATTGCATGTATACTGTTGTCAATTTACAATTTTACTTTATTCACTTGTACACTTTGACTGTTTGCTTAAAAGTATAACCATACTTCATTCTAACTTAGTAATGCATAATTGGATTCAACAGCATGGTGGTACTATGTGACCTGCTGAACAGCAGAATGTACTAAGAGCAATAGATGTACTTTTGCTGTCTATGCACATATACTAAATCTTAAAGATTGACATAATGTGTCTGAGATGGCAACTTTTTTCTAACATATTTTAAGAAAACATATTTTATGTTTGATACAAAGCATAAAATGAACAGTACCATTTGTTTAATCAATGTTTGGGCTTAGTTTCATTCTACACTAGCCATTCATTTAATTGTTGGCTTTCAGGCAGGAGATGAAGTAGGTGAATAATTTAAAACACAAGAGGGACTGTGTAGAAGCACATCCCCAAATTATTTATTCTGACATATGTCTGTTTCTATGCCTACCCTGGAATGACTCTGGTATAACAATGATCCTATTACTTTTGTCACCGTACCACATGTTGACAATGAAATTAGATCAAGTCCTTCTCCTGAAGAATATGTAGGTTTTAAGTACCTGAAGCTGAATGTCATCAAAAGGTACAGGAACATTCTCCTTTTGTATATTTTGTTTCTCAGAAGTACTCTCCCTAAAAGCAATGAATTCCTAACTCTACAATTTTAAATTTCTGGCAGTAATAATTAGGTTTACTTCTGCATTTTTTTTTCAATATGAAATACACATCTTTTTCTCTACCATTTGGATATTGTTAAACAGGTCATCTTAAATTTCAGATCAACACACAGAAGCAGAAATGTCTGTTCAACATTAAAAATAACACTCCAGAGCATCCTTTTTGAATATGTTCCCAAGCTGTATGCAGTGAATTTGCAATACAAGAATAATCAGTTGCTTCATAAAGTTCAACAATTGAAGAAAGCATTCTGGTTTTGCCATACAAATTACTGTAATCAATATCGATGTAATTATGACCAATCCTTTGAAATGTATCCTTTCTGAAATTCAGTTTTAATGATTTTGCAAGACTATCAGTTTACATATTTACATAACATTTCATACACTGATGTTTTATAGATTTGTATTTTTAATTGTTACTGAACAAACGTCAAGCTCCATCCCCTCCCCCACCCCTAGCTATATCCTTGAACATGTACTTAACACCATGACCCCATGGAAATAGCATACAGAAACAAGATCAATCACACCAGGATGTATTCTGAAACACAAGTGGCATCTCATAGTGGGAAGGTGAGTGATTTCAATGTGACTAGCTGTCTCCTGGTGCCCCCACCCTTCAGCCACAACTCCACACCTTACCCTCTATGTTTTAAATGTAACTTTCTATGAATGGAAAACAGAGAATATTGTATTGTCTGCCTCTCATAGGTTCATCTCAAGCTCAATTGCTGCATTGAATAGAAAGCATCATTTGATTTAGAGTGGTCCCAGAACATTACAAACATAAATACTGTAAATGTTACTAGCATGGAAACCTGTCTTTACACTAAAATGAAAAACATTAACTGAGATCCATATCATACAATCTAGACCAGCAGCAGTTACAATGAGATTAAAGCTTAAGTTTTGCTTGAAACAAACATTGATCACAAGTGTTCCACCCAAGTCATATCAATCATCAATGCTAAATTATTTTATATGTGTAACTGAAAAAAAAACTTGAAGATAAACTTACCTGAAAGGCCTTAAGGTTACAAGAAACCTTCTCACCATTATTTTACCATCTGAATTTGTAGAATTTTTTGAAAGCAAAAACATCTTTCTGTCAGTGAAACATAAATATTATCTAATATAAACTTGTTTAATTTGAAGATATTTAATTAATCAATATTTAACATTGTCCATAGAACCGAGTTAGTAGGCATCAGGTGATTTTTTTTCAGGTCAGACCAAATAAAATCCATTCACAACTTTTGATTTGCTGATTTAAAACAAATCTGCCAGGTTTCCTATCTCCAGAGTGAGTCCTTATTCAAGCTGAAGTGATGCTGCGCCTAGCTTTATGGTGACTTTTTCAGGAAGTAGTGATGAATACAAGATGCCGAAGATAATCCAAAATTAACAGTTAAACAAGAGTCAAGGAGACTGCAGGTGAAAAAAGCACATTATTTGCTTGAAGGTTTCCTCCTCTCATGATCAGAGCTTGCTGTTATTCACAGCCACATGACTATTGCATTGACACACTTAGGCAGGGCATCCTCATAGTCCCTCGGGTGAGATTCATACTGATTTTTGCTCAACCGCCAGATCTAGTACAAGCAGCCACCAACAACCTCGGCATTCAACCCTTTGGACAAGTGAATAGGGTTGGGGATAAGAGGCTGACTGACAGATCACAGTCCAACCAGGATAGCTGGAATGCATCAGCCTCTCTATCATAGCTGCTTTATTTCCTTTACAAAGCATGAGATGTTACATTATCCTGATACAACAACAGTGCTAGAGCATCACCTAGTGTTCTGGGGATAGTTTGTTCCTACATTAATTACTTTGTATTTTAACTGAATAGGTTCTTACCTAAACAGGTGCTGTGTGTTTTCTACATTACGAGTATTGCTAAGATTCTGTAAAAGACAAGAAAACAGGAAGCCATAAATGTTCACAGCAGCAATTTTAAGACAAGAAAAAATCTGAAATTGCCATTGATATTATCTTTTATATAATCATAATCTCGTATATAATAATTATACAATCACAAATATCTTCTCATAATAGAAAACAAAGCATTATTTTGAATTTTTTAAGGAATAATCCACCATACATGTATTTCATCTTATTTTGAATCAAGTATCTTCCTCACCCTCATGCTGTCTCAATTGTGATCTGGCTTGAAGTTGGGAAAAAGCAAATGATCCTTCAAATATTTGTTCACACTCCACAACAGCATAATCATGGCTCTGCTGGTATGGTAGACTCTGTAGCTAGCCTATTGTATTCAGAATTATATTGTCTATTTTCAATGATGCTGAGAAAACTGCAGGTGGCAGTAATGTTCAGCCATTGAATTTCTGCGCTGGTGTAAATTTCGTCCTATATAGGCTGAATGAAGAAGCAGAAGCAAACCTTTTTATCCTGGGTCCAATTTTTAAAGGCATGCTTTTTGGTGAGATTATCGACCAGCGTGATTTTGCATTTTATTGGTGGCAAAATTTCAATTTTAATTGTCATTTCTGTGAATGTCACATCAGGACTCATGAAAAGTATGCCAGTGAGTGAAAGAAACTTTATAGAATCCCTACAGGGTGGAAGCAGGCTATTCGGCCCAACTAGTCCACACTGACTCTCCAAAGAGCATCCTATCCAGATTTATCCCCCTAAACTGTCCCTGTATCCCTGCATTTCCCATGGCTAATCCACCTAATCTACACATTCCCGAACACTATGGGCAATTTAGCATGGCCAATCCACCCAACCTGCACATCTATAGACTGTGGGAGGAAACCAGAGCAACCGAAGGAAACCCACACAGACACGGGGAGAATGTGCAAACTCCACACAGATAGTTGTCCAAGGCTGGAATTTAACCCACATCCCTGGCATTGTGAGCCACCGTGCCTCCCTTCTTTGTTTGCTGAGAAGCATTTCAAACTTAGATGCCAAGAATTTTTTTTAAACCATTTAAATCAGTTTGGTTGCAATATCATAATATAACAATATAGGTGGTATGTTCCCAACTCCCCAACGATGTGAGCAATGGCAAGACAGTTGGGAAAATATGGCAAGATCAGCAGAAATTAGATCCTCAATGTTGAGAAGAAGGAGTCAGGTTCTGCAATCAGGTTTTGAACAACATAAGAAGTATACTAGCGAGCAGCAACAGGTCTTGTATAACAATAATATGCTATCAGACCCAATATTACCTCATTGAAATGCATTTTCATGTTCTCCCAAATGCCAAATATAAATTAGACAGCGACAATTCCTGACATGAACATTGGAATGGATACCTGGCAACCCAACTCCCTGCATGCTCCTCCAGGCCACCATCATGGAATCAGTCATCATCATCTCCGGGCATGTTCCACGGGCATCGACCACCACATACCCCATTCAAAGAGGTTGGCATCAGTCACATGCCAGTCTCTTTGCATCAGCATGGCACATATCCAACCCATTGCAATATGGTTCTGCACTCCAAATTTTTACTGTAATGCTACTTCCAAAACACAGGGACAGGCTCCCATCTCATGAATTCAACCAAGGAACATCTCCGGGTTCCTCGCTTGCTCTCTTAACCCCCATTCACTCTGCATCTGCTTAAAAGTTCACAGCATCTTTGCCTTGCCTTGTTTTTTTTTCACATTGCCCACTCATTATGAACTTAAATACTGATGGTTTTTCTGCCTTGCCTTGCCATTTAGTGCAGGCACAAAACCAGGCAGCTTGTCCTAGTTGTAAGAAATGATCAGTCAAAAAGGTAGACATGGTGCTGTACAGCACTGTGTTATGTCAATGTCACACCCATAATATGATTCAGCAGCTTACTAGGGAAACACACTGCGTGTGCTTCAGCCAAATCACCATATCTGAAAGTCTAACAAGTGTAGACCTCAGTCCATTAAAGGGAGACAACTGTAGTTGGAGGTAACCAATATTGCAAGTCAACAAAAGTTGGGGATGTCAATTGTGGAGCTTGGATGCAAAGAGGACAATAATTGTGATGGGGGAGAATCTCAATATATAAAAAATGCAGACGATAGTGCATTTGAGAATATGAGTTACTGTGTAAAAAAGGGTTGTCACTTCACCACAGCTGCAGACACCAGGCCTGCATCTAGATGTAGAAGAGTGAAAGGCACAAGACCTTACAAGGGCACATTAATAGCGCAAATGATATTTATTGTAAATGCATTATCATATTTGTAAATAGAGGCAGATAGCATGGAGACAGACTTTTCAGTCCAACTCACCTGCGCCGATCAGACATCCCAATCTGACGTAATCCCATTTGCCAGCATTTGTCTTATATCCCTCTAAACCTTTCCTATTCATGTATCCATCCAGATGCCATTTCTGATGAAGGGTTTAGGCCCGAAACGTCAAGTTTTCCTGCTCCTATGATGCTGCTTGACCTGCTGTGTTCATCCAGCCCCACGCCTTTTAAGTGTTGATTACTTTTCATTATCAGCTGTGTGAGCCAATTGAATTTTAGCAGCAGCTACAAGAATGAAGGTAGAGAAACTAGCCATCCTTAGCACCACAAGATGTTCAAGCTATCTTTAAAAGATAGCTGTCCCTTTTCATAGCTACCATAATTCAGTGAGGGAGCATTGGATGTTGCGAAAGCTTCCATTCATTTGTAACCTTAACATCTATTAAACAGCATGAGTCACATTGAAGGATCAAAGCTTTAAGCTGCACTTATAGTTATGATTATACGTGGGATACTGGCCTCGGCAGCATAAATCATTTGCAGTCAGTGAAAGATGACTTTGCACAGCTCGATCTCATTGAACGGTATTCACAAACAATGTCCTACCTACATTGATTTGGTTGATACTGCTGTGCTGTATGATGCTGAAGGTACAGTTCCATTTAAGGAACATCCTCTTTTTCTCACTCGGCACAATGCTGCAGCTTTCATGGATCCTCATTGTCCATCCTATAGCCACAGTACACCCTCCAGTTATCCAAAGCAGAGATTCTGGTTCAAGTGGTATCTGCTATCTGGATGGTACATTGCCAAAGTCACAGGCATGACCTGCATGGAAACCTGAGATGGAAAAACCTTTCTATGGTCTTCAATGACCATGACTGGATACACTGGAGAGCACAACATGACATTCTGATCTCCAGCTCTGGATAGAAATTTCTTTTTCTTGATTTTTTAATACTCATTTTCTAATTTGCCATATTTTCCCAACTGACCTGTCATTGTCCACTTCGCTTGAAGGTAGGAAAGTTTGGCCCTATGGTTTACAATGAAATTCATCGCTTATTAACCTATTTGAACCAACTGTAGCGTTTGCAGTACAATGCTGCAATGGTGTTATCGCACTTTTTAATTTAAAAGTTAAATGTTTTGAGATTCTAAAGTATTCTCAATTTGCAATTGAAATGTTTTCTTCCTCCATCATGCATAAGGAAAAATTCCGCCCACAAGACTCCTCCAGTATCAAGTTTCTGACAATAAATGTTTTTATCATTGCATCTAGGTATGCAGATAAACAAAGCCTCAAAGGTTATGTTTTCCCACTTACTATCAAGATGCTAAATAGCTTTTGTCTTTAAAAGATGCTGTTTTCAGGATACCAAGGAAAGCTGAGAAACATGGAATTGCAGTAGTTTTCCTATTTTAAAAAAAATAGTTTTTCAGCAAAACACAGAGTAAACTATTATGTTACCTTTGCAAAGCACCTTTAATGAAATAATATCATTTGAAGGCACTGCATGTGAGTGTGATTAAACATAATTTGACACTGTCACAAATAGATACTAGGGCGGGTAATCAAAAAATTTTGTCAATGATATAGTATTGGGGAGCAAACTAAAAGAGAAGGTAATGAGGCACTAGGGTTCAGAAAGGGAACACTAAAGTTTAAGCCACTGAAGATACGCCCAAAAATGATGGAGCAAAGAAAATTTGGATTGCAGAATGGTCTGCAATTAGAGGAGTTCAGAGAGCTTGATGTGGAATATTTGGAGATACGGAGGGCTGAGACTCCAAAACACTGGAAATGGGATTTCAAATTTGAGACATTGGCAGATTAAGATCAATCAGCAAGCAGCTGGGTAGAGAGTAAGCAGGACTTCGTATGATATGAGCAGTAGTGTTTTTGATGAATTTATTGGATATAATGTGGGAGGTTGGCATGAAGACTGTTAGAATAGTTAAGTTTCTGGGTCACAAAAGCATGTACAGGTGTTTCAATAATACAGCATCTGAATTTGATGGCAATTAAAGAAGTAGGTTTGTTCTGAACTCTTGTAATTTAAACAACTTTCTTGTAGGTCTATGTATCTTCAAGTATAAGCCTCCTAATGCCATGCATCTTATAAGGATGAGTTATTGAGTCACAGTTGTTGTTGCACAAAGTTCAGTGCCTTGTATGGAAATCTATTGCTCTTAAAAACTGATATCCTAAAATATATGCATGTCTTATCAAGAACTATTCTGCATATAAATATGTTTTCTGGAGCCCAAGATTTGTCATTAATCTATAATTGTTGAGACTTTCAGTTCACAGTTGCATAATTGAACTTATTATATGCAAAGCTGTGTAGCAGACAAAAGCTTTGTCACAAAACATCTCAGTCTAATTCCACAGATTGTCGAAAATTGCATAAAAAAGCCAACATCTTGACTGGCAAAGGAAGGCAGAAGGCAGAGACTGAATGGTTTGTCATAATGAAGAATGAAAAACAAGTGAGTCACACCAGATCACTGTCACTTTTATCCTAGCAACTAGTTTCAGACTCAACAAACTTCGTGCTCATTGCTGAATTGGGTCGAGCATATTTACAAAAGGGAGAATTGCATTCTATTTTAAAATTGGGAAACATGCTGAACACCTTAAAATAATTTTGTACATTACCTTTTTACAAAATAAGATTTGATTTGCAGCCTTGAGTTTAAGCTAAAATGGTCTCTGAAATTCAACCCAAATCATTGTTAGTGACATCAATTTTAATTAATTGAGCCGGAGTCTTATTCAACACCTAATAACAGTGACAAGACAGTTTGACATGAAAATCATTTGAAAACCAGAAGATCTTTCAAAACAGCTGGTTGGTTTTAGCAATGCTTCTACTTTTCTATCTTTTAAAATGAAACTGAAATCCAAGGTTGGTTAAGGCATCATTTGTCACTTGAAACTTGTTTTATTTTTTCTTTATTAATATAAGTATGTCTGAAGTGCATGTTGTCTGCTGCTTCATGACGTCACAGGGCTGTCAGATTTGGAGTGGATGCATTGAAGTTTGATCACATGATACATGACCATGTGACATTATCACCTGACATCTGCCAATGTTACTGTACTTACGATACTAAGCCAAAGCAATTGAATATTTTTGCTCATGGTTTCATGCCAGCAGTTGTGGGAGATGTTCCAGGGAACAAGAGGCCAGCTGGGAACAGAAACCAAGGATGAGAAATAAAGAAAATGAAGGTGGGGAAAGTGTTCCATAAGAGGAGAAGTGGGAGGAGCTTTCATTTCACTAGTAACTGACAGTAACACACTGAAATTGAACCAACTACTGTAATACTGCAAACACTCAGCTGTCTCGGCACCATCTCCCTCTCGCTCTCTTTTCTTCCTCCTCTCCTGCCAACCGCAGATGCACAGCTGGTCCTGGCAGTGATAAAGTGACATCTCTGAGTTGAAAGCTATTTTTACAGCAGCAACCAGTGGCATTATTGTATTTGCTGGTTCTAGGGGTTACAGGTTGATATGTCTGCGGTGATAAATTTAAATTGAAGAGTTTTCCCCAAGTGTTAGCGGCAGCTGGAAACACCGTGCATCATTCCTGGAGACTGCAGGTTGCAAACATGTGACAGCTGGACCCTTTGCCTTCCCTTGTCTTCTTGTTCTCTTTGTAGTGATGATGTAGAGGTGCCAGTGTTGGACTGCAGTGGACAAAGTCAGAAATCTGAAGAGTGAGGGTCCAAAAGTTTGTGTTTTCAAATAAACCTGTTGGACTCTAACCTGGTGTCATGTGATTTCTAACTTTATAGCGATGTGCAACATTGACATGTAAGCAGAACACAGCAACATACACAACAACAAAACTCTCAAATAATATCTTGCCTCTCAGACCATCTCTCTACTGAGAATAAGATTTTGTAAATGACCTAGCATGTTGTTTCTGCAGGTAATGCTCTACCTAAGAAGAAATTGGAATTGCCCTGTGCAAGGTATTTTTTCAACTCAATGCGATTATATTCTTCATCTTCTGATGTATGCAAGAGTGCAATAAAAATGATTTGATATGTTCTGCATATTCCCTCTCTATGAAAGTGCAGCAGAGAAATATTTCATGTGTAAGTTGTATTGTTGGAATGACATTACACATGGAGAAAATTGAAGGTCTGAACAAGGCAATGGCTTTTATTATACAAGTGTGCGCATGTAGGAGACAGCCCTCAGCTTGTTTCTCACAAGACATACTCTGCAATCATATCAGTTATTTAGGCATCCTTACTGTCACAAGCTATTCAGAACTAGCACAGTACTTTGTATTTTTTTGTGAAGCTAGGCAAGTTTCACGTTAACATATTCTACAGTGATCATGATCTTTGTAAAGCTAATAAATTCCTCCACATTACACATTCCACAATGATCATGTTTCTGTTTTAAGACAGCTTTTCCACCCTATTGGTTTACAGCGATTATTTTCTTTACAAAGAAACGGGTGTTTCCACTCTCTATACAGTACTGTGCACACACTTCCATTCTGTTTTTTTACAGCTAGTTTTTCTTATACATATTATGTTAAATGACTTTCCACTTTACATATACTGTAGTGGTCATGTTACCCATTTGTAATTTTAAACAGGTCTTGGTTGTGAGTTAAATTTGTCCTGGTATCTTTTGATGCAAACAATTCTTGACAGCACTCTAGGTACTGAAACGCCACATGACAAAATTGTCACCATCATTTAAGGGCAAGAACAAAAGTGGATGGATTTAAAAATTCATGCTGCTGGGCAGCGTGCCAATATATGGACACCATCCTACCCAAGATCAGTTTTCTGGAAGCAGGACCACTTGTCTCATTAACAAGCTACCCTGAATGTATGGAACAATTCACAACCATTCTAGCCCCAAGTTATCACAAGCTGTTACAGAATAACTCAAATATCACAGAATTGACCTGCAGCCCTGGTGCCAGTGTCACCTCTAAAAGGCTACTGTCCACCTGGACAAGGAATGTCAGTCTGGTATGAAAACAGAAATTGCTTGAGAAACTCAGCAAGTCTGTGGGGAGAAAACAGAGTCGATGTTTCGTGTGCAATGACCCTTCTTCAGAAAAGCGCTGCCTGACAGTTGCCCTGCTTTGCGGGCAGAGGCGTGCAAGTCCTACTTGATGGAGTGCAGAGGCAGGACTTCACCTTGCCCTTGGAAAAAAATAACAGCCATGATACCAGACCAGATACCTGACCATGCCCGCCTGCTGAGAGAATGCCACCCAAGCTAAAGCAGTCTCAGTCAATGGAGGAAGGCACGGCACTGCACAAAGAAGGTCAACGTCCTTCTCCAACCCACAAGGGCAAGTTCCACCATCTTCTCTCTGATACCTCACACTCAGTCTATCTCTGCTACTGTTCCCTACGCCCGCCAAGACTGATCCTCTGCCACTCTTAGTATTCCTGCAACATCTTCCTGCACTCACATGCCTTCCGTACTGCCTACCTACTCACAGAGGGTACCTTCCCTCCTGCACCAAGAGTAACAGCTGTGCCACCCATTTTCATCACCCTTAAGACCTGTCTGCCTTATTCCTGGAGGAAAACAGCCCACAACTGAAGAAGGGTCCAGACCAGAAACGACAGCTTTCCTGCTCCTCTGATGCTGCCAGGCCTGCTGTGTTCATCAAGCTCTACGCCTTGTTACCTCGCAACAGAAAGAGTCAAGACGGGTGGTGGGCTGCCTGACATTCAGCCCTTCACCCTCATGTGGAGAGCATCCTGACTCTGACCACCTTGAGCAGCTGGCTGACCATGTCTGAGCCCCTGTACCGGTTTTGGAGGCTGCCCTTGACTTATTGAATTAGGATCCCCTGATTAATGACGGGCTCTCTTGACTTCACTGAGGCCTGCTCACAGCTGCAACAAACTGCCTGTCTTTCTGTCTGAACCAAAGAGCAAGCCTATACAGCAATATTGTGAGCCTGTTATCTTTCATTGAGGAGGCAAAACACAAAAAGGAAGCCAGGTGATGCAAGGCGTGGATGCTGTGAACATCCAGGGAGAATCAACATGAGTGAGCATTATGAAAGTGGTTAACTGGCTGAGGGTGCAGCCTGGTCCAATCCATGAAGCACAGTGTCCTCACAGCAACATTACGATAATAGTCACCTTTGCAGCCTATGGAGCAGCTTTGCAGTGCAGAAGCGAACTATGTGTGGATTAGGGATGTGCCAATGTGGGTTCTTTGAGGCTGGCACATGTCAGATGCCAATGTGTATGAGCATGGGAGCATGTGGCCGATGGTCATGGAGTGTGCCCTGAGATATTGGTGGCCAGAGTCCAACATGGAATCTGTTCAGAGTAAGCAGGGAGCTGAAGATGCAAGGTTCCATTCTAATTTACATTTCAAGAATTCTCAATATCTTGCTCATTCAGCATGTTTGGATAAAATCACCACTTGTTAATAATTCCAGTAAGCTAACTCAATATGAACCTAACTCTTCGTGGATTATGTTAGATGGTCTAACATATAGAAAACCAGAAGCACATTATGCTGGCACAAATGATTACATAAAGAGTGATTAAACTCTGCTCTAATTTCTGACTAACTATAAAACACACCCCACAGCTCACCACTGAACCCTCTCAATCATTGTTCCTGACACTCCCCCCATCCCAAACTTCACTGGCACCTGATCAATTCATCCCTAATCCATGAACACCTGGCTATTTTTCCCCTAACCTGAATTCAACCGATTCCCCACACTTCACCCTTCCCCCTGCAATGGAAACCTGACTAACTTCACTTCCTCAATGGGCATCAGCTGGGACCGGTCCACACAGACACCCAACCAATCCACAGACTCAACACCAACCCCACTCGCTCCAGATAGCCAGGCATTGCTCCAGACCCTTCCTCTCACTGACACAGGCATGGTCATCTCCCAGTACCTGACAAACTACATCCTTTCACTCATTATCTAACATCAGTAGCCCTCAAACTGTCTGCACCCCTCCCCACCTCCCCACTCACCTGCCATGCTACTGCCCGCACATGTTCGTCAATCTAAGCACATGTGAGGATGGAATAAGGTGTGTTGATGGGGATGGAAAGAATAGCATGGGATGGAGCTTATTCTGTGTATAAAAGCTGGCATGCATCTGATAGGTTGAATGCACTGTAAAGACTATGGCCAAGAATTTTAAATGGCTCAGGAGTGGAATCAGGGAAACATGATAGTAGCTAATGGCTCCAAACCCATTGGACTGATAACTGGCAACTGTGGCTTTTTCAAGTACGTTTTGCATGCCCCATGCATTGTCCAGGCTAATATCGACAGCTCCCAGCTCAGGGAGTGAGGTTGTTGATGTCCCAGCGATAGTGACCTCACATTAGCCCTATACCATTGGCAGACCACATAGCAAATTTGATTGGCAAGCCCCCACAAAGGCCTTAATTACCTGGGAGCATTAATGTTTAGAGCAAATGCACCTGAAGAACGTCATGCAGGGTTAAGATCCAAAACTGGCCCCATTTCCAGTTCACAAGCCCTGAAAAAAAAATTTCAACCCCGAGTAACTCTTTGACTTGTAATTTGCTGATCTATTTCACTGTTGCAGAGTAGAACATTTCAATACAATATTTCCAGATTGACACTGCATCATGAATTTATAATTAATTTTTATTTGTTAGAAATATTTGACAGATTCTAATGCAATAAATATTCTAAGATATTTTATGGATATTTTATATCCATAAAAACAAAAAGCTGATCCAGATTTGGATGTAATCTTAAGATCTGACTCACAATTCCAGTAATTCTGCACATTAATTTAATTTTAAGTACTTACAGCTGGGTCTTGTCAGGCGCTCAGCAGTTTTGTCCTTGACCTAAATTAGTACAGCTTGATCAGAGCAGTACCAGGCCTTGTAAGAAGTTGAAATGTTTATGTACAATGCTACTTGCAAAGTAGGTGTAGAGAATGGAACATCATTATTCCATTCATTGTCGTTGTTAAGTCAAAAATTATGTTGTGAACAATATCATGAAGTTTCCTACACTCTCTGGTCTACCACAAACGTTTGCAAAATTTGCCCCTAAATCAGGTGACATCTAGATTCCTAGCATGAATACTCCATTTTACAAATTACAAAGTATTGATAATGCAATCTCATTCTATTGTCCTGTCATATCCATTTTTTTTAGAAATGATACAGTATTCTACATACAGAGTTGTTTTTGTTCGAGGAGCTTAAAGGGTGATTCTAGAAAAAATCGATAGTATAAGAATAAATGAAAGAGATTAAAACAAAGAATAATAAACACCTTTGTTTTAAGCGGCAAATGTTTCTGATGTGAATGGACTACCAGACCTAGAGAAGAAGCGGATATTGTGTTAACTTTTAAGAAAGAATGGATATTTGGACAAGCGTGGACTATTAAGAAGAATCAGCATGAATTTATTAAGGGTAAATTATGTCTGAATAACTTCTTTGATTTTTCTGGTGAAGTAAAGGGGAGGATGCAAGAGGAAAATACAGTTGACTATGTTTATATTGACGTACAAAAAACATTTGAGTAACAATCACAAAGTAGGCTTGTTAGCAAAATTGAACCCCATGGAGTTAAAATTTGAAAAAGCAGCATGAACATAGAGTTGGCTGAGTGATAGGAAGTATTTGCAATGAATGCCCATTTTCTCAGACTTGCAGGAAGTATGTAGTGGTGTTCCTCAGGGTTCAACAAAAGGAACACCTACTGATTATGATGTGTGCATATATATACATATATACCAGTGAATTGGAACAGTGAGTATAAGTCACAATTTTGAAATTTGTAGATGGTACGAAGTTTTAAAGTGGAGAAAACAGTGCGGAACATAGTGATAGACTCCAGGAGGACACAGAGAAGCTGATTAAATGAGTGGACACATGATAAATGTAATTCAATGCAAAAAACTGAAAGGTGAAATATTTTTCCAGGAAGAATGTAGAGAGACAGTGCATGTTAAATGGCACAATTTTAAGTGAGGTGCAAAAGAGAGAGACTTGTAAATATTTGTCCACACATCTTTGCAGGTACCAGCGCAACTTAGCAAAGTAAATAATAAAGTATCTGGGATCTTGCGCTTTATTATTGAGGCATTGGGCCTGACTCTATGAGCCCAAAATGGATGTAAAATGGAGCCAGGACATCAAATGACTGTGAATCAAAATGGCTGGAAATCCCACCTCCATTTCAGCCTAGCATATTTTAAGCAGTCGAGAAAAGCATGAATTATACATGCACCCGTTAATGACCCATTAATAACATCATTGTAGGCTCGGTAGAAGTCCAACCAGGTGAAGGGAGACTTCTGCTCCTGCTTCTGTTTTGGTTACATCAGTATCATCCACAAACACATTTTGACATTCATACTCTGTCAATATTTATATTGTTCACAGCCATGATATGCTGATCTGTTAGTCCTGAAAATGAAAGATTTAGAAGCAGAAATAACTCAGAAACAGTCTTGAAGATTTCAAGTGAAGTGGCTGTGACTACTTCCTTTGGTAGCTCTAACACTGTGGAGCTACCCCTGGGAATAAAGATTGTTGATACAGTCGTGTAAAACAGATGATCATTGCAGTTTGTGCAGATGACAACCTCATGTTTTGTCATTGCTAAAGGGTACTCTGCTAATGCTGGCTCAACTGACAATGGCCTTTGTAATACTCCTGAAAGTGGCTATTTAGCTCTGTGGGAGTGGGTCAGCCCAGCCCTGCTGGAGCTGTGAGGGAGTACGATTGTGGTCAGTGGTAAGTGTGAAGCCATGAGCAAAGTCTTCAGTGGGTTCACCTTTAAATAGAAGCAGGGGGTCGGGGCGGGGTGGTGGGGTGTGCGTACAGAAAGTGATCAGAAATTGGTGGTCTATTTAACATTTTCATGTGGATTTCAAAATTTTGTCCAAGGTCATTGCCAGTTTGGTCAAGTTCACTCTGGAGTTGGTGATCCACCCTGATCAGTATTATGTGGTACCTGGCAGTAACCTTCCTGAGTGCCTTTTGTTACTCAGGGACGTAATTGTCTATGTGCAGGACAGTGACAGGGAGCTGGGCACATGCCTCACCAGCTCGGGCCAGTAGAAAGCTTTACGCAGAATATTGCACATACACATGATGGACATGCTGTCCATAACGAGGTTTGGGCAAGGAATCCACAATTAGACGACTCCCACCAGACCATTCCATATTTTATAGAACATGGTCGGTCCGCTTTCTCCCTTGTTAGAAAGCCAAGTCTTAATTTATTGGGCTGAAATCACCAAACAAGTAAAAAGACAGTACAGTAGCATTTTTAGAAATGACTTAAGCAGCAGCTTCAATGGTGGCCAAAGATTTGCATAACTGTACCCTAGAAGCTTCAAAGCATTAAAACAGTCAGATTGTCTAGAAGGATTAGAGACAATCACCTTAGATCCATTTGTCCATTCATAAAACATACATTCATCAGGATCTGGAACAAGTAATTTAATACAAACACTTTGCAATGATACTTAGCCGAGAAGGAACGTCTTTCAACCATAAGCTAATCATGTCTAAACATGGATCTGGAATCATCTTGTTACGATCATGTTTGGCTAACTAGTCAGTTGGTGAGAGTACATCATGGAATCAGCAAACTAACACTCTTTCTGCTGTCAGTAATTGATTTTCTCCAGGCCAGAGAATGGGAAGACATGCTGATTGAGGACTCTCTCTCTCTCTCTCTCTCTCTCTTTCTCTTTTTCTCTCTTTCTCTCTCTCTCTCTATATATATATATATATCTCTCTCTCTCCATCTCTCTCTCTCCCTCCAGCCATCCTCCAAGCTTCAACCCTGCCTGCTCTTCAATTAGCCAGGCACCATGAACGGTGCCTAAGAAAAGCAATTCAGCAGCTGTTGACTCCATGTGAATGAATTTGTATTGTCCATCACCATCTAGTCCCACTGAAGAAATTGGAAGGAGCACTGAGCCCAATCTGAAACCAATGAAGGCATCAATCTACCAGATCTATATAAAACTGATTTTGGCTCTTAGCTAGTTAACATCTACTCTCACTTTATAAAGTATGAAAATTAAAGTGTAGTTTTGTTATATTCATCTAGATTGAGCTGTAAATTCAATAAGTATTATGCTTTTCTTTGAAAAATTACGAGAAAACCGTTTTTCCGCGTCTCTTTTAGAGTCACAGCACTTGAATAGTTAACCAATCTCTGTATAATTGTTGCAAAGCCTGGACAACATACAGGCTTGTGCTGCTAAGTGGCAAACATTCTCACCTTAAAAAGGGCCAAATTTCATTCTCTGTCTATTCTCACCACCTGCCTGTCAGTGGATTTCAATTTAATTTTCCCCACTTTTATTAAAATCCACTCCGTCTGTGCATGGACCCTGGTTTTTTACATTGCTATAATTCTAAACCAGAAGTAGGCTTCATTTTACACACTCCAAGACGTGGGGAAATGCTTCATGGAACAGACACGCTTCCAAATATGCAAAGAGAGTTTGAATCAGAAAGGATGTAGTCATCGTTCTGTGGCAAGTAATTCACCCCCTGCATCCTCAAAGTCTCTCCATCATCCAGAAGGCACAAACCAGGGAATAAGGGAATACTGTCCATTTGGCTGGATAAGTACAACTCCAACAACACTCAAGAAGCTCAACACCGGAATAAATCAGCCTACTTTATCGGCATTCCATTTAACACTTTCAATTCTCACTCCCTCCAGCATATACCATCTACAAGTTCTACCAAAACAACTTAACAAGGCTCCATTGACAGCACCTTCTAAACCCGTGACCTCTGCCACCTAGAAAGACAAGGCCAATCGATTCTTGGGAATACTATTACGAACAGCAAGTTTCCCTCCAAATCACACATCATTCTGACTTGGAAATATATTGCTGTTCCTTCACTGTCGCAGAGCCAAAATCCTAGAACTGGCTCTCTGACAGTATTGTGGATACAACAACACCAAGTGGATTGCAGTTGCTGAAGATGGCAGCTCACCACCCAATTTTTAAAGCCAGTTATTGATGGGCAATAAGTCAAGCCAGAGATGCTCACAAACATGAAAGAGTAAGAAAATGGTTTACATTTGAGATTTATACCATTTTAGAATAAAATGAAATATCTTGGGAACTTTAAAAACCCTTTCCACTGAAGAGTCACAGCGTGGTCTGATATATTTAGAAATTGTCCCAACCCAAGTATTACTGAAATGTTTATTCTTGTTGACCAGTGAAGAACACTTGCAAACAATTGGTTTAAAATTTTTAAGTTATCGTGTTCTGTGCAATAAACCATGTATTGTCCGTATGACTATCACCAATCTTTCTTGTATGCTCAGTAAAAGTTCTCAGCTGACAGTCTTAGTGAGGAGGTTTTGCTTCATTTCCTCATGAAAGAAAAATCACAGTTGACCTTTCTTGAACACAGCAGTTGAGTGTCTGCACATTCTAAAATTTACATTTTGTAATTTGGTACAACACTTACCAAACTACTTTCTATAGCTTTCTCAAAAATGGGACTGGTAGATATTTAATTCCCGGAACATAATTGTGGGCCATAGAATAAAAGAAACTTTGCAGTTCAGGAATAGGCCTCTTAGCCCGTCATATCTCCACTGGCTGGAAAACGAGTCACTCAGCCCAAATTCCACCAACTTTCCAGCATTTGGTCCATAGCCCTTCAGATTACTGCTCTTCAAGTACAGACCCAGACATCTTTTAAATGAGTTGAGAGTTTCTGCATCCACTTCCCTCTCAGGCAGTGAATTCCAGACCCCTCCCACCTTTTGATCATAAGATTTTTCCTCAACTCCCTTTGAATCTTTCTACCAATCATTTGAAATCAAAATTCATAAATTATACATTTGGGGATTTGCATATAAAATAGTTCTTGAGATAATACCCTTCCTCTTCATAAACTCAAGAACACAAACTGTGGGAAAGAAAATAACATTTTTGTGTTTTGTCTATTTGGTAGTTTCTTTTTGCATGGCCCTTATTTTGCTGAGTTTTGGATGTTTTCTTTACCTGCTATTGCATTCAAACCTCATTAATTCAGATTCGTTCTTTGTCCTATTTATTCCACCTTCTATTGTTATTTAATCATGTATCCTCATCCATTTAATATTGTTTAATTCAATAATTCTTATTTGCCTTCAGCTTGGCCGCCAACACTTTGTTTTCTTTGAAAAAATTTTCATAATATAATACACTTGCAATTGCCCAACATAAATCACAATACAGTTACTCGCTTTCAGGTTATGTAAGACAACATATTTTAATAAATAAAACTGGAGCCAAGCAAAAACCTCCAATTCTTTAGTCCATGGATTTCTTTGTTTTGTAGAAACATGTTAGATTTAGTTGCATTTTTCAGTTATTGTTGTCTCAGCCATTTTCAGTTACAGATGTCTCAGCCTACTCTTATTCAAGACAAAATATACATTTTATTAACCCAACGTAGCAGACAACTGATTCAAATGCAAATAGAAAAGGCATCTTTATCAGTTATAAATTACAATTTTATGACTGTATACATTCAGTAATCTCTTATAATTTACATTCCTTGCATTCAGACAGCCACATGTTGACAAAGAAATGGATTTGGTTTGCAATTCTATGGTAACTGATGATGAGATCATTTATAATGAGGAACTCCATTGTAATGTTGAAACTTGTCTGTATTTCCCTAGCAGTTTTAAAACCACAATCAATGAAGTCATTTTGTAATGAAAGGAAGCAGAACATCCAACCTGCGTCAAAATAAAAACCCATACAAGGCAGAGCTAAATGATTGATCTTTTTATGTGATGTTGTTTGACAGATAAACATTGGATTAGACTATGTGGGATTTCCAGCGCTATTTTCCAAATACTCTGATAGGATCTTTCTCATGCATCTCACTTGCAGTCTCAATCACTATTAATCTTGCCTCCAGCACCTCAGTTCAACATACCTACCTTGCATTTAGATTAAGTTCTACCCACTCCTGTAACAGTCCATGACCAGCTGTCAGGGATCTTTGAGTTTTCATCCCTAACAGAGTACATCGACTCCACATTGGTAACCATCTGCCTGTCATTTATATCAGAGATAATTTTTCTGATGAAGGGTTTAGGCCCGAAACATCAAGTTTTCCTGCTCCTATGATGCTGCTTGACCTGCTGTGTTCATCCAGCCCCATGCTTGTTATCCCTGTCATTTATGTTGTCTTGGTCAACCAGGAGGGACTCCTGCTGCCATTCCTCAGAAACTGGACATCCTACCAATTCTGTATGCCAGGATGAGAAACTGCGGCAGGGTGTCACTGAACCAGGAGGCTAATCATTGTTTTGTCTGAAACATTACTCCTGAATAGCAATTTAGAAGATGAAGGTATCCAGAAAAGACCAGGCGATCTTACTAAAGTAATATCAAAGCTTCCATTCGGAGAACCAGAGTTACACATATGATGCCTGGACCTTCGATCCCATAAGGTAACCCATGATTCACCTTGCTCCTTATGTACCGAAAAATAATTGGCTGACTGCTATTTAATAGCACGTGGCCAGTTGTCCCATCCTACAGTGAACATGTCACACACTTCTGTCCCACCACTTGCAACCTTACTATCACTGGAAAATTCTGTCCTTCATTTAAAAGGTACACCAATCAGGTGAATTAAAAGAAAATAGGACAGTAGTTTTAAGTTAATTTAAAATAACATATACAAAATGGAGAAACTTGGATATAAACGGAAATGACCAGCAAAAATAGCAGCACATGCAAATTTTGGCATGTTTAAATCATTGTTGGGAATCAGCACAGAAGGTTAAAAATAAATTTTCTAAAGGTTCATGATTATGTTCAAAGGTAGCATTTCAACATTAACATTTTAAATGTAAGAAGTGGGAAGAAAGCGCATTTTTTAAAAAAATTAGTAGTACTTTATGAAAAATTCTTATTTTTACCATCACTGTTCCTTCAGGATCCATTATAAATAAATAGTTATTTAATTTCTCCTCCTAATTAACCTATCACAGAGTTTGCTTTTGTTATCTCTGCTTCATTTCCTTGTCTCTATTCTAAAGTGAAGCTATGGGTTATGTTTTCTGCACAAATGTATGATGCAAGCACAAATGTAAAAGCTTCCATGAACCTTAGCAATCAGTCAGCAAAAAAGACTTGAATGGGACTTTTATTTTTCTTACAAAGTTGTAATTGACATTCTAAAGATAGGTAGTTTGTTGTGGTTTTATTAATAAAGTTGGAAATGAGTTCATCAGAAAAGTAAGTACTTTTAATAAGAGTCAAGTCCAAACTTGTGATTTTAAATCGCAGGATTTTGTTTTGAAGAGCGATAATGAAGCGTTTCAGTTTACACAGTATACACTAATCAGTTTCTCTGGCGTAAATTGATCAGCTTGTGACTAAATTAAGTGGGTTGTTTTTAATATGCACACGCTTTTAAAATGTAATAGTAAGGTATTTTAACTTTCCAAACATAGACTGAGATTGCCAGAGTATTAAGGGCTTGGATGGAGGGGAATTTTTCAGAACAGTCAAAGATTGCAGGGACATAGTTTATATTTGGTACAAATTACACTGCATTTTTGCACCATTTAGATTTGCATTCCTTGTGTACTGAGCATAACAAAATTTCAAATACATTTGTAAAGAACAGATTCATAAATTTATTGCAGGTGGGACATAGTGTAAATCTTCCCTTCGTGAAATGAAATCATTACAGGTAGACTTAGGGAACAGAAAGAATCTGAAAATACTTGTGGGAATAGATTTTATTAGTTCTTGAATGGTAGTTATACCATTGGACAGAGCATAAAACAAGACATTATTGAAGCTTATAATAAATTCAATGTCATAATTGTGTGGCATTTTAAGCTTCATTTAGGCTAGACCAAATAAATTGGCAAAGGTGATCTAGAAGGATAATTTATAGAATGCTTCGGTGACAGTTTCTTGGAGCCATATATTGTGGAACCAACTAGGGATAAAGCTATTTTATAAATAGTATCGTGCAATGAAGTATGGTCATCAGCAATGTCAAGCAAAAGACCCAATGGGAAATTACCATCATAATACAATTGCGTTTCAAATTAAGTTTACTCAATCACAAACAATAAATTTGGCTTAAGCAAAGCCAATTACGTGGGTATGAGGGGAGGGTTTACTAAGTTTGACTGTCTTAATAGACTAAAAGGTATTACAGTAGGTAAACAAGGGAAAACATTTATAGAAATATTTCAAAATTTTTCCAATGAAATACATTCTATTAAATAACAAAATCATTAAGCTAGATCCATTCCTGTCCTACTCAGGAGGATAAAGTTTGTATTAGATTTTAAAAAAACTTATATTGTTGCAGAGAATAGTACTATATCTAAGGATTGGGAGTATTTTTCAAAACCAGCAAAGGATCATCATAACATTGATGAAAACAGGAAAAAAAAAGAGGAAATTAGCCAGGAATATAAAAAACACGTTCAGAGCTTTTACAGTTATATGAAAAAGAAAACATGGTGAAGTAAATATCAGCTCCTTCTAAACAAAGGCAGGAAAAAATTCCATGGGCTTGAGGAAATGGCAGAAACTTGGAACAAATCATTTGATGTCAGTCTTCACAGGAGAATCACCAGTTAAATGCCAAAAATAGAGTTTAGACAAGGAATTTGGAAATTAAGGTAATTACTATCAACAGAGAATTCTAGAGCTCAACAAAAGAAAGTTGCAGAGATAGTAGATCTACTGTTCAAATTTTCTATATTTTGAAATGACCGCAGAAGATTGGAAACTTTCTTAAAAATTATTTCATGAGATGTCGTTATCACTGGCAAAGTCAGCACTCTGTTCTGAGGAAGGGTCACCTGACCCAAAACATTAACTCTGATTTTTTTTCTTCACAGATGCTGCCAGACCTGCTGAGCTTTTCCAGCAACTTCAGCTTTAGTTCCTGATTTACAGCACCCGCAGTTCTTTTGGTTTTGATTTTAAAAAATGAAGAAAATACCTACATGACAATTGAAAATAATTTCTGGTTCTGGAGGTGGGAGGCCATTTATTTAGATGGAGTGAGACGTCCCAAATCCCTGACACACTCCCATGTCTACCTCAGCTACGGTCTGGGCAGGAAAAGCCAAATTCCACCTTCATCCCTCTATCAACTGAGGTTATTAAATGGCCCATTAATCACCAACTAAGGAATTATTTCAACATGGAATTGAATTATCTCAGCTCCAGGTTAGACAAAAAAATAGTTCCTACACCTGGCAAACCAGTGTAGGCAGGCTCTCAGTGAGATAGATCCCTCGATTTGCATTAATTTGTGTCTGATTGCTGGACTATGAAAAGGGAAGGAGCTATGCCACAATGAGGCACCCCTTTGTCCTTATTTCTAAACCTCCCTACTTTTCTTCACATGACCCCACTCTCACCAAAATACAGCAAGCTGGTGAGGGGGCAGTGGGCAGTAAGAGCGGGGCTTGTGAGTGGACAGTGGGTGGTGAGAGCGGAGCCAGTGAGGGGGCAGTGCGCAGTGAGAGTGGGGCTGGTGAAGGGGCAGTGGGCAGTGAGAGCGGGGCCGGTGAAGGGGCAGTGGCTGGTGAGAGTGGGGCTGGTGAGGGGACAGTGGGCGGTGAGAGTGGGGCCGGTGAGGGGGCAGTGGGCACTGAGAGTGGGGCTGGTGAGGGGGCTGTGGGCAGTGAGAGTGGGGTTGGTGAGGGGGCAGTGGGCGGTGAGAGTGGGGCCAGTGAAGGGGCAGTGGGCAGTGAGAGTGGGGCCAGTGAAGGGGCAGTGGGCAGTGAGAGTGGGGCTAGTGAAGGGGTAGCAGTGGGCGGTGAGAGTGGGGCCAGTGAGGGGGCCGTGGGCGGTGAGAGTGGGGCCGATGAGGGGGCAGTGGGCGGTGAGAGCAGGGTGGTGATAGCGGGACGGTGAGGGAGCAGTGGGTGGTGAGAGTGGGGCTTGTGAGGGGGCAGTGGGCAGTAAGAGCGGGGCTTGTGAGGGGACAGTGGGCGGTAAGAGTGGTGCCAGTGAGGGGACAGTAGGTGGTGAGAGTGGGCCTTTCACATGGTGGAGCTGGTGGCAGCCTCCTGGTTGTCCTAGCGCTTAGAGCGATGCCCACGCCATTGTGGAGATGAGGCTTGGGACCCCGAGATCTGTAGTTTTCTTTTTTCTTGGTTACCTTTGGCTCTGTTAAATCTTTTAGTTCTGGTTTTTGTAACCCAGTGGGCGCCAGTGAATGGCGACTTTGTCCACTATTCGCTGTCCTTATGTGTTTCTATATTTAGTACGTGACAACTAAATAAATTTAAATTTGAAAAAAAGCACATATCTGACAACCCTTTACAACAACATCAAGCCTACTCAGTGATACTGCTGTTGCTGTGCAGGACTTCCATTCTTGGAGACCTGACCTCACAGAAAGGTACATTTCTGCCCTCCAAGCTGCTTAATGGAAGGGTGGTAAACACAGAAAAATAAATTGATAATAAGAGCAGAAGTAAGCCCTTCTACCCCTCATGCCTGCTGTGCCAGGCCAATTTTATCTGAAAAACCAAGTCTGGTGTCTAGCCATCTTTTGAGCAGGCGGGAGAGGTATCACATGAAAACAGAAGATCTCATCAATGTATCTATTAAAGATATTATCTTTCATGTCCAGATTTATTGAACCTAAAGTCCATCATCTATGATAATAGGATTGGAAGCCACATATCCAGGTCATTAATTCCTAAATTATTAGTTTAGTAATATTGCCAGTACACTATTTCCCCAGGAAAGGTAACATTGCTATTTTAAGAATAAAGAGAGCTGACGTCAGTCATTGAAGTCTTAACAATGCACTTAAAAAGAAGGGTATGATTAGCACAAGCCAACATGGTTTCCCAAAAGGGAAGTCTTCTTTGACAAATTTAATGGTAACTTTGAGTATAAAACAAGTAGAAAATATAAACAGGGATTGGTAGATATGAGACACATAGGTTTCCAAAGGCAGCCAACAAGGAGCCCAAAAAAGGTTAATACACAAGATAAAAGCTCATGTTATTTTGGCATAGATAGAGAGGATTGGTTTACTGGTGGGAAGCAGAGAGTAAGGTTAAATTTTGGGTGGCTTAGTCATTCAGTGGTTATCACTGCTGCCTCATAGTGTCAGGAATCCAGGTTTGATTCCACCCTTGGACAACTGTCTGTGTGGAGTTTGCACATTTTCCTTGTGTCTGCATGGGTTTCCACCAGGTCCTCCAGTTTCATCCCACATTCCAAAGATGTCCAGGTTTAGGTGAATTGGCCATGTTAAATTGCCGATAGTGTCCGTGGATTTGCAGTCTAAGTAGATTAGCCATGGAAAATGCAGGGTTACAGGGATGGGGTAGGTCTGGGTGGATGGTCTTCGGAGCATCGATGTGCACTAAATGGACTGAATGGCCTGCTTCCACACTGTAAGGTTTCAATGATTGTATGAAATGAAGTTTTTGCCAAATGGCAGAATATGACTGGGAGAGCATTGCAATGTTCAGTGCTGGGGCCTTAGCTATTTACATTGTATGCTAATGACTCAAACAAAAAGACAGAGAATAATGTACCTAACTTGCTAACAGTGCAAAGTCATGTCGTAATGATAGCAGTCAGTAGGACACAAAGAGGAGGTCAAGACATATAGGTGGGATAAGTGAGTGGGTAACAAGATGGGAAATATAGCATAATGTGGAGAATTATGAGGTTGCACATTTTAGTCATAAGAATATAAAAGTGAAATACTTTTTAAAAGGCATGACACTTTTATAATTATTGATGTTCAGAGAGGCCTGGGTATATTCAAATAAATAGCACAAATAGTTGGCATGAAAACAGTAAGCGCTGGAGAAGCAAATACAGAGAATACTGGAGAAACTCAGCAGGCCTGGCAGCATCCATGGAATTCTGAAGAAGAGTCAGACTGGACTCAAATATGACTCTGTCTCAAATTGCCAGCATTCACACTATGTTGCTGTTATTCATGTGTTGGAGAAACTCAGCAGGTCTGACAGAACTGGTGGAGACAGATTTAGAGTTAACGTTTCGAACCTGATATGACTTTTCTTCAAAACGGAAGGGGTTGGAAAAAGTAGTGTCTTATGCTGTTGATGGTGGGTGGTGGTGGGGGCCAAGTGAAGGAGCAAGTGGAACAGGTTGTGAGGCTGCCCAGAGCAAAAGACAAAGAGGTTGCTAATGATGGGGAAGAAGAGATAGAGATAGAAAATGGGTGTAAATAGAGATGTGAAAAGAGGAAAATGAGTCTGCTCTGTTGAGAGCAAAGTTAACAAGCCATAAACAAGACATGGCTGGGGTTGTGAGAATAATAAAGGACAGAAACGTCATGCTCTGAAGTTGTGTAATTAATTACTGGGTTCTAAAGGCTGGGAAGTGCAAAAACACAAAAAGGGACGTTGTTCCTCCAGAGATAGCAAGAACTGCAGATGCTAGAGTCAGGGATAGCAAAGTGTGGAGCTGGAAAGCAGCAGGCCAGTCAGCATCAGAGGAACAGGAAAGCTGACGTTTCAGGGTCCCTTTGTTATCACTTTGTTATCAATGTTCCTGTGGCTTGTGTTTTGTTAGATCACTGTCGAAAAACTAGGATGGAAATATTTGAAACTAGAAGATTGGACTCATTCTTATTGACAAAGCTGAGGTTTTAACAAAGCCATTGCCTAGCCCGTGTTTGGTCTCATCAGCCTGAAGGAGGCCACATTGATAGCAGCGAATACAGTAGAAATAAAATGCTGCTTCATCTCAGAGATGTGTTTGGGGCCTTGGAAAGTGAGAAGGGACGAGATGAATGAGAAAGTGTTATATCTTCTCCAATTACATGGGAAGGTGTCATGGGGGATGAAGGAAGTATTATGAGTGATGGAGGAGTGGATTGTGATGCCATAGAGGGAATGGTCTCCACATAATGTTGACAGTGGAGGGGAGGGGTAGATGTGTTTGGTGATGGCATCTGGCTGGAGGTGGCAGAAATGACAGAGGATGATCCTTCGAATACAGAGACTGGTGGGGTGAGAGACGAGCTGATGGAGAAATTGTTTAAAGTGAGAATGAGCTCAGCTAGGCAGAGGACAGTAGTGGATGGGGACTATTCAAATCTCTTTTAAAGGATGAATGGACAACCTTCAGGCTACCCTGATGGAGAATGGATGTGTAGAGGTGTTGCACATTCAATGTGAAGAGGAGGTGAATTGGGGCAGGGAACTGGAAATTATGGAAACAATATGATGCATCAAATGAATCACAAATGTAAGTGGGAACAAAGTAGGAGATAAGGGATATTGAACAGAGTCCAGGTAGAAAGAAGTAAGTTGGCTAAAACAATTTTGGGAAGAGGTATTAGAAGGTGGATTACAAGAAGAGATGGAGTCATTGGAAAGAGGAGAGCAGGATGAATCCAGAGGGGCATCTGTACCTGGGAGTTTTGGATCTTGTGTTCCTCATACTCCCCGACCACACAGAACCTATTCCTACCTCTTTCCCAAAATCCACAAACAGGACTCCTCTGGCAGAATCATAGTTTCAGGCGAATGAACGACCCAACTAGGAAGACACTGAGATGTCGTTTTGTTTTGTATCATTTCATGATAATGCTGCAATCATTTAGGACTGAAATAAGAGTAAATTCCTTCTTCCAAGTGATTGCAAAACTTTGGAATTCTTTATCCCAGAGGGTTGTGGATGCACTGGCATTTTATATATTTAAGATTGAAATTAAGAGGTTTTTCATTTCTCAAGGAATGAAGGGATTCCGGGAGCAGTTATGATAAACGTAGTGAATGATCCATCTTCCCCTCCTCTGGAGATCATCAGCATCTCAGATGCCAGAATCCTGCAAATTTGATTCAAGGAACAGCTGGTGTCATTGGATGCTGCAAAGGCTATGGGTCCTGACATATTCTGGCAATTGTGCTCTAGAATTCACTATGCCTATAGTCAAACTGTTCCAGCACAGCTACAACACTGGCATCTACCTGACAATTACCCAGGTGTGTCCCATACACAAAAAGCAGGACAAATCCAACCAGCCAATTACCACTCTATCAGTCTACTCTCAATCATCAGTAAAAATGATAGAAGGTATTATCAACAATGCTATCAAGCAGGACCTGTTTAGCAATTACCTGCTACCTGCTCACTGCTCACTTAGGTTGAATTCCAACTAGACCGTGGTTTCATTACAGCCTTCATTGAAACATGGACAAAAGAGTTGATTTCTAGAACGGAAGTGAGAGTTACTGCTCTTGATATCAAGGCAACTCTTGATAGAGTGTGGCATCAAGGACCCTTTGTAAAATTGGAGTCAACAGGAATAAGGCGGCGATCTCTTCTGGTTGGAGTCATATCCAGCACTTAGAAAGATAGTTGAAGTCAATCGAGGTCGGTCATCTCAGCTCCAGGACATCGCTGCAGGAGTTCTTTGGGGTGGTGTCCGAGGCCTAACCATCTTCAGCTGCTTCATCAGTAATCTTCCCTCCGCATGAGGTCAGAACTGAGAATGTTCACTGATGATTGTGCAATGTTTAGAATCATTCACAACTTCTCCAATACTGAAGCAGTCTATGTCAGACGTAAAAAGACCTGAAAAATATCCAGGTTTGTGCTTAAAACTGGCAAGTGGCAACATTTGTGCCACACAAGTGCCAGATAATTTCTATCTCCAACAAAAGAAAATTTAACCATTTTCACTTGACATTCAATGGCATCACCATCACTGAATGGTCCACTTCCAATATCCTGGTATTACTGTTGACCAGAAACTGATTGAACTAGTCATAGAAATACTGTGGCTACAAGATAAGTACAGTGCACTGGAGAAATTCTCTAAGAGTATTCAACACCTTCCAAATACTTGACTGCTACCATCCAGAAGGACAAGGATACCAAATACCGTGAAACCTGTAAATTCCCCTCCAGCCCACATGCCATCCTTGACTTGGAAACTTATCACTGTTCCTTCAATGTTGCTGAGTCAGAATCCTAGAACTCTTGCATTAACAACATTGAGTACACCAAATCAATTGCAGCAGATCAAGAAGGTAGCTCACACCACTTTCTCAAGGGCAACTAGAAATGGGCAGTATATGCTGATGTAGGCAGCCAAGCTCACATCCCATGATAAAATTAAAAATATCAGCCATGATTACATCGAACGATGGAACAGGGTTTAGTGTTGCATGGACTTTTGTTCTTATTTCTTATGTTTTTATTGCAAATTCTAGTTTTCATTACTTTGTTTAAAAACCTCACGTATTTCTTTCCATCACTGGCATACCAGTTATGCCTTACTCTCAGCATTTATTTTACGCATTTAAATTTAATTAAGGAATCACAATTATGCCTAAAATATTAACCTGAGAGCTGACCAATGCCTCGAATAAAAATGATCAGTTTTGTACTGCAGCTTGTTTAATTATTATTTCAACAATTTAGCATCAACAACAGGAACATTAAAAAAAGTTCTCACAGAAAATGATTGGTGTTTTAAAAGGCACTACTGCTTCCAGGGAAAACTTGGCAGCCAGTTTCATCTACTTAGATAATTGGAATACAATTTCTGCTTGGAACAGGAGTTTTTACGCAAGTGTTATACTTGGAAAATGAGAATCTTGCTTATTGAATTTGGGCAGGAAACATTTGTGATGTGAACTGTGCTGTGCATTGAGTTGGGTAGCTGCCAAAAGTGAAATACATTTAAGAAAATGTTTGGAAGAGTAAACTCCAAGTAGATGAGGTTTTGAAAAGCAATCATAAAATCGATTAATATAAATAGAATGGCAATGAGCTATAACTGAGACGGTTTGAGAAATCCAAATCAAGATTTCTTCCTTTAAATTTCTGTTTAAAAATTCCACTCTAATTTCTGAACAGGTGGAAAATTTACAGCAGGTGTAGTAGTATTTTTTGATGGTGCCCACACTGATGGGAATGGTTTACTTTCCCTCTTTTGACATAATAAGGCAATTGGTTGAATTTAGTAGAATTTGAAAGGTTTGGGGAGCAGTGTTCTTTCTAGGCTGCAAATCATTCAGTTGCCCAGTTGTTTGCATGTGGACATATTGGACTGCAGAGGTCCATATAGGGGCAGGATAAACTACAGGAAAAGTAGTTGATGAGAAAGTATGAAGAGGGACAACAAAACATGTACATTTTCACCACAAAACTACTTATAGTTTTACATAAGAAAAGCAGTTGGAGAATATTTCAACAGTAGTCATTTCTTTGCAGTTGCCCTACACTTTTATTAGGGTGACATTTTTTCCTGCATTTTCCATTGAAGCTAGGCACTTTGCCAGGCGTTATTGTGCCTACACGCGGTCAATGGAACATTTTGCATTCTCAGTGGGAATTTAACACCTAAAGTGGAAAGTCGTTCCAGTTGCAAATTACTTTCAACTCACCTAATTCTTTCTTGTGATGCCTGCAAATTTCTGGCTTGTGTTGTGAAAAAATTTTGATCGACAACATATGTATGTAGTGTGTTTCGTATTGAGAAAATATTGAAGTTTCTTCATTTATGGGCTGAAGAAAATGATCTGACTGTGTTAACTTTGGTCTTCCTACTTACAGCAATGACTACACTTCAAAAGCACTTAATTGGCTGTAAAGAAGTTATGGAGGTTACATGATTGTGAAAAGTGCAGTATAAACACATGTCTTTCTTCTCTTATTTCTTTGTCTGCCAGGCAGGCAGATTCAAATTGTCTTTTGAATCACTGTGTGATATAATTCAGCTGAGTGTTTTGCTCACAAAATGGGTAAGATTAATTTCTTTGTAGAACAAAATAAAATTACAGAGCAATAGCAATTTAGCGGGGACGGAAATACATGTGTATGAGCAAGAGACAGCAAGAGATAGTACGGTTTCAGACTTGGAACTATTGACGAGCTGCATGTAAATAGCACACAAAATTGCTCCACAATTACACTAACAACTTGTATTCATGTAGTATACTTTCAGATTTGTAAAACATCCCAAAGTGCTTCATACTGTCATAGAGTAATAGAGTCATACAGCATGGAAACAGAGCCTTCGGCCCAACTGTCCATCCTGGCCAGGTTTCCTAAACTGAATTAGACCCATTCATCTGCATCTGACCCATTGCCCTGTAAACATTTCCTATCCATCTACCTGAAAAATTTCTTTTAAATGTAAGTGTAAATTTAAATGTAATTGTACCTGCCTATACCACTTCCTCTGGCAGCTCATCCCATATAGGCACCCGGATACTGAGTGACATAATGGAATTTAAGATACACGCAATAGAGGAGTGAACATGTGCAAGTTTCTGGAAGCTGGAATACAGGAATCTGATCAAGAAAGTATTGTCATAGTCATGCATAGAGGTTACAAAAGACTGTTTGAGCATTTCGGCAGCAGATTACTAGAACTAGAGGTAAAGTGGTTGACATCATATTGGTGAACATAGACAGAGTTGGTGGCAATGCAATTAGATCATGGTAGATTCATTTTGGATCCCAGGCTATGAGCAGTCTCTCTCAGCCTCACGTGAATGCCCGCGATGGACATTTGACTCAAATTCTATTCAAGCTTATTTAACAAGTACCAATTAGAAAGTTTTCCAAAAACCAGCAACATTTCAGAGTGTTTTTCTTAAGAAATAGGGAATGTATTCCCTCTCACCTACCCACCCCTCCCTCCTCACTGACAAACCACCATCCCAACTCCCTACCTACACTCACCTTTACTGGTTTCATCCCCGTCTCCTTGACCTGTCCGTCTTCTCTCCACCTATCTGCTCCTCTATCCACCTTCTATCATCGCCTCCCCCTCTCTCTATTTATTTCAGAGTCCATTCCCCTCCCCTATTTCTGAAGAAGGGTCCAGACCCGAAACGTCAGCTTTCCTGCTCCTCTGATGCTGCCTGGCCTGCTGTGATCATTCAGCTCCACACCTTGTTATCTCACACTCCATCATCAGCAGTTCCTACTATCTCTGAATGTGTTCCTGATGCATTTAAGAGTGATTCAAGTAATACCATTGAAAACGGGATAACACAAAAAAAATGTCTAGCCTGGTCTTCAGGCTGAGAAGTCAACAGGTTAAGCTTTCCCATTTGTGGTTGAAGTATGACAGCCAGTGAGTTTCAGTCTTTGGTCTCTCGTTTTCTGGAGTGAATTTTCTCATGAAATCTTGTGCTTTTCACCTCATCAATTGTGCAACCAAACTGTTGGGCATGTTTCTCAGGGAAGGATGTGGTGAGAAGATGGAAGTGCTAACTAATGGCAAGGCCTTAGAACATGGAACATAGAACAGTACAGCACAGGACAGGCCCTTTGGCCCACAATGTTGTGCCGACCTATTATCCCACTCTAAGATCAAACTACATTCTGACCTACATAGTTTTGGTGCCATATTTACAGCCCAGCTGTGCACCCCACCCCCAAACACTGCAAGGCTGAACTATGTCTCACTCTGTGGTCTTTGAGCCTATTCACCAAGCTGATGTCCCAGCAGAAACTGAAGCTCACTCCTCACCTCTGGGGCAGAGATCTATGGCTGTTGGTGGACAGGGTAGTGGAGAGGAGGTCAGTCTTTTACCTTGCGATGATGGCGATGACCACAGAGTGAGATGCTTGACTCACCTGCACAAAAAAAGGACATGAATAGCTGTGCTCATGAAAAAATACAAACAATATTATCCCTGATGCATTTACTGCTCAATGACTAGGAGATGCCACACATGTCCCGAGTTGCTCCCTGATAACAGACACTGTCATAAAAATTCAGGGCAGCTGTGACCTTGACAGTCACCTGAATAGGATGGCCACAATCTAAGCACAAGTCATCCTCCAGCAAATTACCTAGTTCAGCGATGATGGAATTGGACATCTTGTCTTCACCATTCACCCCTAAAAATAAATGCTCCCTTCCACACCACCCCTCGCATATATACATTTAAATACGAAAATATGACAGCTGCAAAGTTTTATCTTTCAGAACTTGCTACGGAATCTGGTTAGCAAATGGGAACTTAAGTTCTGGATGAGAGAATTTTGCAACTGCCATATTCTCATACCAACTGTGCCACAATCCCCAGGCTTCAAGGATACAGATCTGCAGACTTTGATCAGACGACGTTTTTGACTCACTGGGGCCAAGTCTCTGTACTATAATTAAACTAGCCTCTTGACTGTGACAGTACCCCAATTGTCAGAACTCCCCCTTCACTCTACTAAGTCATAACTGTCTGTCAATTCCAAAATGTTGCAGGCCTGACTTGGTGTTCGTGTGGGTACGAGAACAGGCATGATGATGTGGTGAGGTTGGTGATTTGCCGATGCAATGTTATGTGGATGAAGAGTTGAGGAGCATGTTGCCATGGAGCACACAGAGACAATGTGCAAAAGAAGAAGTGGCATGATGGGCTGCTTAAGCATTCAGCAAGCTGCAGCCACCAGGTACCTCGTTTGGCTTTACCTGTTGGAGTTCTGTGCCAAATCTCAGTGAAGGAGAGCTAATTGGACGTTAGATGCAAAGACGATGAATTTGGGTATTAATGATATGTAATTTCATGGAAATAAAGCGGAGCCACTCACAGGCAAAATTATGAAGTCACCACTTCAAACTTAAGGGGAAAATTGAGAACATTTTTCTTGAATTTGAGAATTTGATCTTTTTTATGTGCTCACCCTATTTTGTCAACATTACTCATGCTACACCAGAGAAGTGAAAATTCTGCCTAAGAAAAAGAATTGGTGTTTAGCTTTCAGTTTCTTATGATATTTTTTAACACATAGATTTTTTGAAGCATGCATTTGTGTCTGTAAGAGCTTCCTTTAAAGACCTGAAAATGGTATAATTAGCAGAACTTCACCAGGGTGAATAATTTACTTAGTGGGCATGGCCAGTATTTTGAGCAGAGCCACCATCCAGGATAGTGTTTTTAAACCAATAGATTGTAGAAATTAGTTTGTCCTAAATATAACTTCACTGGAAGTTCCTTGATGTTGGGGGGGGTTGGGGCGGGGGTTGAGTCAGTTATTGCTAAATTGTGTTGACCAACTTAAAAACTCTAGGACAGTTTTCTTTTTCAAAGATATTTTCAGGGTCAGCCAAGATACTAGGAGATGTTGGTATTGCTGAACATTGTCTTAGACAATGTTCTGAATGTAATCAGTGTTATGCATTTTACATGTATTATGGATATTTCTGAGACATATTTCTTCATAATGCTAGTCCAAATATAGATGTTAATTCTTGCGGAATGTTGATATTGTATATGGGATGCAATTGCATTATACAAAGAGAAAATTCAGTGGGATGGATTTAGTTTTGTTCTTCACTAAATTGCAAAAATATCTATTTTAAAATTGTCAGATTTTCTGAAGGCCATGTTAGCATTTATTTGAAGCTGCTGGCAAGCTTTTGTTATTTTTCAAACTTGCAAGTATGCATCAAGAACAAAAAATATTTTTCTGGTTCAGTGAAGTATAATGAAGGAATTTTTAAATTCTGCATTAATAGTTTTCCTCGGGATATTTCTTATGCATTGCTACAGGGGCTGAGGTTCTAGACAGGGGCTTGCTGATAATATTCTTTGGTTATTGTGTCCTGTATTACTCAGACAGACACAAAGTATAACAAATATGTAGGATAACAAGGTGTAGAGCTGGATGAACACGGCAGGCCAAGCTGATTTCTGAAGAAGGGTTTAGACCCAAAACTTCAGCCTTCCTGCTCCTCTGATGCAGCTTGGCCTGCTGTGTTCATCCAGCTCTACACCTTGCTCTCTCAGGTTATCCAGCATCAGCAGTTCCTACTATCTCTGAACAAATATGTAGGATGCTGGTTGTTGGAGATCCATCAGTGGGTAAAGGTTTTCTGGCACTGTGCTATGTCAATGTTAACTTTCGTAACAGTTGTGATTTCAGTAAGGGAAAAAAGTATAAGACATATTTTGAGTCATGTGAATCAAAGATAGAGAGTTGGAACTGAAAGGAAACAGGCTCAAAGGACTCAATGTCCTAATCCTGTTCCTATATTCCTATAAAAGGAAGCAAATAAATGAATGAAGTATTTCCATCTCAATCCAATAAAACTCACAGACAAAAACAAAGGCCTATAATTTAATTAATTGAAAACACTAGAGAATGTATTACACAGGGTTCCTTGGTACTTCTGTCCACTCCTTACCCAACTAAAAAGTCAGGTCAGGGAAGGTGGTGCATTAATAAATGAATACTGAAATTAGTTGTGTTGTTTGACATAAGGTGCGGCTTTTGCTGCTGCCTCAGGAAGATGTCCAATGTCAGAAAGCTGCCAGGTGGTAATAGTAACCACGTCTGAGGGTAAAGATAGTCCGAGAGAAGAGATATAGTGGTAATGTCACTGGACTGGTGGTCCAGAATTACAGGCTTCTGCTCTGGGGACATGTGTTTGAATCCCACCATGGCCAATGAAGAAACTTGGAAACTAAAAATCCAGAAAGAAAATCTGGCCTAATGGTGACAGTGTAATCTCTGTCAGTTAGTTGTTAAAAGCCAACATGGTTCACTAATGTCCTTTAGGGAAGGATAGGTCCGTCCTTACCTGGTCTGGCACCGGACCCGAAACAATGTGGTTGAACCTTAGTTACTGTCAAGGCAATAATAGGTTGGCAATAAATCCTGACTTAGTCAGCAAAGATCACATTCCAAAAATAGTTTACAAATAACAAAAACCCAAGGTGAGCAAGGTATCACTGAGAACAGGTTAGCAAGCCCAGATACAGGCCCATGCAGTTAATAACTTCTTGACAAGAGCTTCAATCTACCATGGATAAAATAAGAACAGGGCGATGAGTCTCTTAAGTGAATGTTAACTGGCAACATTAGGGCCTCGAGTTGCCCTAGATCTGGCAGACAGCTTGTGCTTCCACCACTATCATAACATTTGATAAAGAGTGGGGATGGGCAGGCAGGTGATGGGCAGGTCATGTGCTAAATTTTAAGAGCGCCCAAAACCTTTCATCCCATTACTAGGAGAATGTAAAATACATCCTTAATCTTTACGAGGGCAAAACAAAATGAGTTACATCCTAAACAAGCTTTACCAAATTGTATTATAAATAGTCTACTTTGAGTTTCTAACATTGCTGATGCCTGATATTCATATCAATTATACAATATAATACTTTGAAAGGTTTTTTGTAACATAAAGATTGACAATTTAAGTTTGCCTCAAGGCAAATGGGACTAGATTTATTTACAATATCTGGTCGGCGTGGATGAGTTGGATTGAAGGCTGTTTCCCTGCTGTGTATCTCTATGACTGTATGATAAATGACATAGGTCAGAAATCAAACTCTATGGCTCTGAGGTGACTTCAATGAATAGTTAGCAGTGGTATGGGGTGCAATGGGGAAATAGAAGTGAGATGGTGGGAAATGTGGTATACTGTAGAGGAGGAAGCTGAAAATCATCTCAGCTGTTTGGAATTTATGATCTCAGCTGAATTGTACCTATTAATCTTACCTTCTATGTTTTGCATGTCCAAATTACTCAGCGGGTGTGATGCGCACTTACATACCCTAATTTCTTTATATTGGAAGGGACAGTCAAATGGAGGTGTTCAGAATCAATGGTGAACATAGAGCAATAAAGCACTATGATTCAATTATCTTTTCTGGAATTACTTACAGGCGCAGTCAGGAGTAAGGGAGGCATAGATTTCCCATAACAGAATAAAGAACACTGCAGTTCTCCGCAAGATGTGTGTATGGCGGTAGCTGTGATGGAGCAGCAGAACCGCTATACCCAGGGTTTGGATGCAAAGTATAAAACAGCTTACTGATCTGGTCAGGTAATTAAGGTACATTTGCTGCTCCTACTACTTCCTGTTCTTTTAGCTTCCACCATGATTGAATAGGTTTTGCCGGACCTCGCTCCTCACACCTATTAATTTTCAGCAGCTCTCAGCCTTTACTTCCTACGCATTTTATTATCATTCATTTATTCATCCACCACACTCACCCCAATTTTTAAACAATTACATATTTATGTCTCAAGGTCACCCTCACTGAATACCCTGCGTCCATTGCTAAATATATATCGTTCACTGGAACTGTTTCTCTGGCCCCATAAGGGAAGAGCACAAAAACCAGAGAGAAGGATAAAACTAGAAGTGGGTCATTGTAAATAATCCAGCTGACAAACACACAGGAGGTTGCCGTGGAGATAAGTGGCACATTTGCATTTCTTTCACACAAAACTGGAGAAACAGGAAACTCACCAAAAGCTGATGACAGTATTGCAAATATCTCTGACAAACATTGGCTAACTTTAGTTTGTCAATGACTATGTGCTTGTCATGATGGTGGCTTTATCACAGCCAAATGCCTTTCTTTTGTCTTCTAGAGTTTTCTTACATATGACAAGTGACATAGGACATTCAAAAGGACAATTCCTCAGAGAATCTCATACTTTCTAAGGAGAGAGAGAGAGAGAGAGAGATAACAATGTGTAGAGCTGGATGCACACAGCAGGCCAAGCAGCATCAGAGGAGCAGGAAAGCTGACGTTTCAGGCCTAGACCAAAGGGTCTAGGCCCGAAACGTCAGCTTTCCTACTCCTCTGATGCTGCTTGGCCTGCTGTGCTCATCCAGCTCTACACCTTGTTATTTCAGATTCTCCAGCATCTGCAGTTCCTACTATCTCTTTCTAAGGAGATATTGTTTGCTGGATCAACAGTAAGGCGACAGAGCAGACACACATACCTCGATGGCTCCAATTAAATGGCAGTGGCATTTTCAGTTGGTGATTTACACCTCACAAACGCACATGAGCCACTTTGTGACAAGGAGAACAGTGAAATGTCTATCAAGAGATGCAATTCTCTCCAAGTTCTGTTCAGACAGAGATGCTGAACCCCTGAGTCTGTTACTGACAAGAGTGCCAAATATCCTTAAGTACATGTTCTACTCAGAATGGATGGACGAGTCCAACTCAATTGCTCGTGTAGTAGTGGAACAGTTCATCATGAAAATGTCTGCCATGGAAAAAATGGAACCAGAACAAAACTAGCTGGAAAATTTCAACAGGTCTGGCAACATCATGGAGAGAAAGCAGAGATTTTCAGACCCACTTGCCCTTCTTCAGGACTGCTGTTCTGAACCCAAACTTTGCTTTCTGCCAGACCAGCTGAGTTTTCCAGCACTTTTTCTGTTTCTGACTACCATCATCTGCTGTTCTTTCTTTGTCTTATGGAAAAAATGGAAGTGGAGTGCCATTCAAATTACCTCCAATTCACAGCAATTGCTCCCCAAACGCCCTAGTCAGTGCACCCCGGTCTTAACCAATGCACAGGTAGAGATGAGCCAGTTTCTGTCAGGGCTCCTCGAAGACTCCAAGGCCCAAAGAGCTGCAACAAAAAATAAAGCTCAGCAGTCAGGGCAAGAAGGTGGGAAAACTCTCTCCATCTGCTGATGCCGCACCAGATGCATCACAGCGAAGACGTAGGAATTAGAAGTTGAAGAAATCACACTTCACTAAGAAAATTCACTGGTATTTGATAAAATATGATCTGTTAAGAGTCTTTTTTTGCATAATGCCACATAGCATGTAATAATTTGCAGGACATCCACATCTTGCCCATTATTGCATCCTAGGAATAAACTCAGCATTTCTGTTTCAAGATTAATATGAGGTAAAAGTTCATGGGCACGATGAATGGATGAATGGTTAAGGACAGTTTAATGTAAAGAGAAGGGCTTGGAACAGTGTGCTGCTATTGCTGGTGGGAGTGGACAGCAAGATTTCATTTACAGTAGGTAGAACTTTCTGATATTAGACTTTGGGCTAGTCTGTCAGTAGCTATCCTACCTTCATCCACATTCTCCTATCTTTCCTTCATGCTGTCCAACTGCAGGTAATGATAATCTCCATTGACTTTGTAATTCTCTCTGCTGTGCAATTTTGAGCCAAATATAACTCACAATTATCTTTCTGGACACCTTTATCGGTGATTACTGTCAGACACCTCCAGGCCTATCTTGAAACCCACAGCAAATTTCCAACTTGCTACGGCTTGCTCAATGACACAACTGGTGATCATATGACTTTTATTGAGGTCTCTGGCAGCTCTTTGCCGTGATTCCTCACAGATAATATGAGTTAATGTCGAAATGCATATGCCTTGCCTTTTACACAGCTTTTACATTACAGAAAGCGCTGCCAGACAGTGTGGCGGAGGCAGATTTAATTGTGATTTTCCAAGGGGACTTGGTTAATTATCTGAAAAGAAGGACATTTACAGGGCCACAAAAAAAGGTGGAAGAGTTGGATAGCCTGAGTCGCTATTAAATATTACGTATCGCTATTATATTAGAGACCTGCTATGAACACAATGGGCTAAATGACGTTTTATCTATGCTGCAGCTATTCTTTGCTTGTATGTCTGCTTCCTGAAATGAAAACATTGCTGCAGTATGAAAGCATCTTCCCAAAAACCCAGTGCAGAGCTGCAACCAGCTTTTCTTCTAGTTGTGAATCAGTAACTATTGGTGGAGAAGTTTTCCTCTCAGTTGACAAGAAGTTCTGGTTGTTGTGGTGCTGCTTGATTTAGATTACAGTTTATACAATCTGTTTCCTGAGTGAGTCTAACCAGAAAAGTGAATAGTACATTTTTCTGATTCTGTTGATCATTATCAACACAGGGGAAGTTTAAATTGATCGAGTCAATCAAAATATCAATGACTTGCTTCAGATATTTATGTGCAGCTAAATAGGTGATGCTGATGGGGGTACTATCTGGACCTGCAAGCAAACAAGTTGATAGTGGTGGTCATTTCCAAAGCCACTGGTAATGGATGGCCACGAGGTCCAGCAAAGAAATAATCTTTGCTGTGGGAGGTTAAAGGTGTCTGTCATCATTTGATAACACAGTGTGAGCTGGAGGAACACAGCCGGCCAGGCAACATCTTTCCCTGAAAACAGCCTCAGCAATGGGAGTCGCAACAATAGCCAGCATTCTTTCATTCGTGGGGTCAGAACATACAGACTACCTTCCCGTAAGTACATTAAACTCACCTGTGCCTACCACCAAACACAGGCCTCGTCCACCCCCAAAGTCCTCAACCCTACCCAGGACCTCCCCCACAATGTGCAAGCCCCATCTCTGAAGAAGGATCCCGACCCGAAACGTCAGCTTTTCTGCTCCTCTGATGCTACCTGACCTGCTATGTTCATCCAGCTCCATACTGTATTATCTCTGACTCCAGCAACCGCAGTTCTTACTATCTCTGTCATCATTTGACATGATAACCTCAGACTGGAAGCATTAGTATACCAAGAGATCAAGTATGTTGAGTTTCTATCTATAACCCCTGAGTTTGGATAATGTGTCCTGAAACTTTGGCCCCTCTACTGTATAATTCCTTCCTGTGCACCTCTCTCCTGTGAATGTGCTGATTCCACAATGATGCATCCTCACGTGTGGAAGATCTTCCTTTGCTCATGTGCTGTCAAACATATCCAACACATCTCCCATCTTGACGTTGTCATGTTTTAATCCTCAAAGATTGCAAAAAAAATCAAAATACACATGAGATCTCTCTGCCAAACAGTTGCTGGAGGGAACTGAGGCAGCAGCTGCAACAATTGAAGTTTTATTCAGATGGGATGATAATAAGTCTAAAAATCCATCTGAAAAGCTGTGCAAACATTTTACCACTTCTCTGGACAGTTTGGTGATCCCTGATGAGCCCACTATGCTGATGTCAGGTGTAAAAAACTTTAAAAATACATCAGTAATGTCTCTAAAGTCGTTTAATTATATCAATAAATACCCCCTCACATTCAGCTCTGAAATCCCTAATTTCAAACTTTTCTCAAAGCATCTGCCCATTAAGCCGAAGGTGTCACATTGCAGCTAAGTTGTTTTCCAGCCATAAAAGTCAAAATTATCTTTTCCTCCACCTGCTCCCAACTTACTTCCCCAGTCAAACACACACACCTATAAACAAATCTGGTATTGTTAAAGACTGCCCTTAAAATTTATTAATTTTATTTTGTCACATTAATTCAAAATAATCCTGACGGATGGGAGCCATTACCATAGACTATGGTAACACTTCACCATAGATCTACACAATGCAGTAACTCGGTAAATTTCTGGTCTTGGCAATGCCATTGGAATAAGGTCAAGGAGATTTTAGTCTTCCCAAAAGAATGTGAAAATATATGACAACAGAACCGAATTAATAGATGTCTTACAGCAGGTTGCTCACTTGTCCTTTTTGCCCTGGACTGTCTAAGATATTGTAAATATTTTTTATGGGAAAAAAAGGATAAAGTCTGAAGAAGTCATACAATGCAGTTTGTTGACCACAGTGTTCTGACTGTACTGAGGAAAATAAACACAAATCTACATGGAATTTGCTGTAACTATTGCTATCTAACTGATTTCAGTCTTTGGGGTGTTTTCTGATGACATTTTATTCCTTCAAAAAATGTCCAAAGTGTGTGTATTTGTGTCAATGCAATTAATTAATGTTGCTCTAGGTAATTATAAAAAAGCACAGGCAATTTAGAATATAATTATTGCTGCTTATTTCTATTCTAGGAAGTGAGAAAAATAACAGAATGACAAAAACAGCACTTATGTTCACATCTTGCCCTTAACAGAATGGAAAATCCCCAGGGGCTTCACTGGAGAACTGTAAAACAAAGACATGGCACCAACCACATGAGGAGATATTTAGGTCAGATGACTGAAACTTTGGTCAAAGAGGCATGCTTCCATTTAATCACAGGGCACAATCCCTCTTCCCAAACCTATAGTCCCCTCCCCTACCATCCCTCCAACTCCACATCCACCACCACAGCAGTGTGTGGAACTGCAAGAAAGAAAAATAACTGGGCAATTTGACTATGGAGAGATATTCACTCCTTTCTTATCAATTCAGCAGTTAATTGTTGGCCAAGAGGTCCATGGCCAGATGGCCAAGTAAAGGTCATTGCTCACCTCCAGCACTATTACCTGCCTTCCCAGTAAGCATGAAAAGGAGCTGATTTCCTGACTGACTTGTTGGGGAGATCTCCATTTGTCCAAATATTGGGCCAATCAGGGTCACAGATGCCAGGCAAAGTGGTGGATGTTAACAGTCATTCCTTTGCCCTAACCTCTGACCTCACTCAACACCACCAACCCCATGAACCCAACTACATGAGACCTGAAAGAAAAAGATTTACTCATTGGATTCCCTCAACTCTGGTCTTCCAGCAGCGTTCTGGTGGGTTCTGTTTGGCCAATGGGTTCTGGGGGTTGAGAACTTAATATTAAACTCTGTGATTCACTCAGAAGCTTGACTCTCACTTCTGAACAATTTGATTGGAGCTTGATCTAATGAGCTTTATTGTTGGCAGGATGGGTGATTTAGTCACCACTGAATATGCCTTGCCTCCACACTCTGCCCTCTGAATAGGCCAAACTTTGCCTAACAGCATAAGCAGTAAGTGATAGACAGAGCTAAGTGATTCCACAACCAATGGACCAGGTCTAAACTCTGCAATTGTGATACATCAAGTCATGAATGGTGATGGACAATTAAACAACTCACTGGAAGAGGAGGCTCCACAAATTTAGTAAATCCTCTGTATCTGCGAGTCTATGACTTGCAAATCCATTGGTCCTCATCAAAAAGTAAGTAGCAACAAAATTCAACGTCTGCAGGCATACCTGCATATCTGTGATTTTAACGAGCTCCTCAGTAGCCCATTTCATTATTTGCAGGGGTTCTCAGAAACAGAACCCTCGTGCATATGGAGGAATGACTGTATCCCCATCCTCATGATGGAAAGCCCAACACAATATGCAAAAGACAAGGCTGAAGCATTTTGCAACAATCTTTGGCCAGAAGTGCCGAGTGGATGGTTCAAGTCGGCTTCCTCCAGAGTTCCCCAGCATCACAGATGCCAGATGCAGACAACCCAATTTGTTCCACGTGATATCAAGAAATGGCTGGAGGCATTA
Organism: Ginglymostoma cirratum; assembly: GCA_024137785.1. Classification (NCBI taxonomy): domain Eukaryota; kingdom Metazoa; phylum Chordata; class Chondrichthyes; order Orectolobiformes; family Ginglymostomatidae; genus Ginglymostoma; species Ginglymostoma cirratum. The sequence goes on along the minus strand of JAHRHZ010000079.1, from coordinate 9,368,809 downwards.
GGTACTTGAAAGTCTAAGGGGCCTGGCAGCATTCCAGCAATAGTACTGCAGCCCCACCCAAGCCGTTCCAATACTGGCATCTACCCGGCAAATTTGGAAAATTTCTCAGATATATCCAGTATACAAAAAAGGACAACAAATCAAACCAGGCCAACTTGCACCCCATCATCAGTAAAGTGACGGAGATTATCATCAACAGTGTTACCAAGCAGCACCTGCTCAGCAATAACCTGTTTACTGATGCCCAGCGAACTGAAGTTCCCCATCTCTGGAGCCATGACATGGTGAGGCTGATACATGCCAGATGTCAAGATCTCCAGATGCTGGTTCATGCAGTCGCTGCCTGTGGAGTGTGCTCGTGCCTGGTGTCCAGGTTGGAGATTTGGAGGACCATGTGGTGAGCTGGAGTCAACAGATAACCATCAGACTTCAATCTGTCTGGAATTGTCACCATCTAGTTTCTATTTAGTAAGTGGGACAATGGGAAACTGCATATCATTGAGGCAATATTTAGTAATGTAATGTTAATGTATGCAAATAAGCTTCTTGTCATTCACTAGCGAGAATCTCAATTTGCTATTCAAAACTTAGTTGGAATATGAAACCTTTTGCTCTCAACATTGAGAAACATCTCACTGGCCGTTTCACACAATTTTCCCAACTTTCTCACCAAAGCTTACGTATTCAGGGTCTGGGAAGTTTCCACCAAGTCTGTTCACAACCTTAGCATCACAGTTACCTTGAAATGAGCTTCCAGCATCAACTCCCTGCTGTCACTAAAACTAACTATTTTTACCTCTGTAAGATCACTCAACTTCATCTGTTTCATCTCATGTGCTGCTGAACCCATTGCCCACGCCTTTTTTTCCACTGGACTAAACCAGTGCACTCCAGGCTTGTCTGTCATATCCATCTTCTGCCAAATTTAGGTTACCTAGAACTCTACTGTTTGTGTCTTAACTCATATTAAGTTCTATTCATTTTTACCCCTGTGCTTGCTGATATATTTTGACTCTTAATAAAATTCTCATCCCTGTTATTAAACCGGTTTATGGTCTTACTCCTTCCTATCTCAGTTATCTCTTACGCTGCCACAACTTTCTGAGAAATCTGCATTCCTCTAATTCTGGTCTCTTGGGCATCCTTAATGTTCAACTTCATCTGGAGTGTTGTGAAGGAGCTTTATAACTGTAAGTGGTATCTTTTTATCTCTTACGACTTCTATTTTTCTTATAGGATTGTATTTGTATTGGTGCAAATGTAAAATTTCACTTCCTATCTGCTTGGTACAAAGTGCGATGCGTGGTGGATAGAATCTTACAATACTGCAAAGCATTCATTTCTATTGTTCCTTTTCCAAAGGCACAATGTACATGAACAGTTCTGCAAGCGCAGATAAGCAAACCAGGCAAAGTCAGAAATGTAAATCTTTAGTAGTCTGATTTCCGAGTAAAAAAACAAATTAACACAAGAATGTCAGTTCTTAGTTTGATCATACTTCATAATGGGGAAGGACCCAAAATTAATCTGAGCCATGAGAGAATAGGTACATAAATTGCTAGGAACTGTTTTCCTTATGGAACGTGAGGCAGGCTTCACACGCCAGTTAAACATGTAGGATGTTTTTATTCACACCAGTATTCACACAGGAAAATATGTTGATTTCGTCTCTGTTTCTGGTGATATGTGGCAACATCTCATTGTGCTCAGTGTTGCCAAGTACTGTACGTTCCCTACTGATTTCTCTGCAGGCAGCTTTGAATATAAACATTTCTATACCAGATAGTATTTTGTAAACTTATTTGTCTTTTCTCCTTTTGAAAATAGTTCTTTGTCAGCATTCGGTGTATTTGTAACAAACTTTGGGGTTGAGTGTAACACCAAATCACACAGACCCCCAACTCTATACCCTACCTGTTACGGCACATTATTTGGTGGGGAGAACATTTAATCAGGCAGGAGGGTAGTGGATGGGGATCCTGCCTCTTTTCTGTGTCCAACTCTGTACAACCGTGGTGGGAGGAAGGCTGCCTTCGCACCTGAAAACTAACTAAAACCATTAAGTGGATATTAAATGCCCACATTAAGGCCTCTTGCTGCCTCCGCTGGAATTAAAACAGTAGTTTAGAGGGTGAATTCAGCATACAGGGACCATGACAAACAAGCCTGTGCAGGGTTCATTGTGGATTCCTGGGTGAGTTTCTCATTCTAACTGTTAGGTGCCTATAGACACCCCCAGAATCAGGAAGGGTGGGCAGGTTCAGCTATACTTGCTGCCACCACCTCTTGCCCACAACTCTCAGCCTGCAAGCCCACATCTCACTAACAGTAATAAGAAAAGTAAATCAAAACCTAGTCCCTCAAGACTATGTCAGGATGTGTCTTCTGGAATGTTCCATGCCTTTTCCACTATTCTTCAGTCAGGAGTTCTTTCTTCTTTGTGTCAGGAGTATTGGCTAAGAGTGCTGTGGTACATTCTAGATGGTACCTCCATAATCAGAGAGCTTAAAGATCTCTGCGAGAGCCAAAGTTTTACTTTTCCAATGACAGTTCAACTTCACGCTGATTTTCAAAAGTCCTTTTCTTATATGGCCTGGATGACCTGTCAGTTTTCTTATAATGGGATTGTTCCTAGGTTGTCAACACCATCAGATTTAAATTTAATTAGGTTTTGTTATCTAGGGTCTCATTTAAATTAATTGGATCATGTTCAAGCTGGTTGCCTTAACATCAAAACAAGCCTAGGGTGACAACCTCTCAGCCAATTGATACATATGTTTTAATTTTAGAACTGTCTGTGCATCTGCAGCTGCTTGTAGGCATGTTTTATCTCCAAGCTTAGAAAAGCACATCACTTCTTAAAGGGACCATACAGTCTTCCCCTTATCATTTTTACAAACAAATTCTAACATCCTGCCAGAGATAAAAGGTACTGCAGATGCTGGAGAATCCGAGATAACAAGCATGGGGCTGGATGAACACAGCAGGTCAAGCAGCATCACAGGAGCAGGAAAACTTGACGTTTCGGGCCTAAACCCTT
>JAHRHZ010000079.1:9308032-9365369 GCA_024137785.1 Ginglymostoma cirratum | reverse complement strand
GGCCCGAAACGTCAAGGTTTCCTGCTCCTGTGATGCTGCTTGACCTGCTGTGTTCATCCAGCCCAATGCTTGTTATCTAACATCCTGCCTTCTAGTTTATAAGTACTCTACCCAACTTCACAACAATAGTAGTGACTGATCATTCAAGTGGAAATTAGGAAATGTTCATTTTACATTCTGCATTCCTACTTCCTACTCTCTTTAGATTACAACTCACCAGTCCTACTTACTTCCTGAAAGCAGTGAAATATAGTGATACAGTGAGATGCATCTATCCAATTCGCAATATCAGACAAAAATTGCATAAACATAGGGATTCTGTGTATCCAAAGTATTGCTTCTGCAATAACTGCAGGCATTGAACTTTAGGGTGAGTTATTCATTATTTGTTGAATTTGAGAATTCATGGCTTTATCTATTTAAATTATTGTAATCCACTTTGATGCAATCAGATGACTGTGTCTTTGTCCTGTGTACAATGCATTCATTACTTTACAATTTCCATTTTATGTTATATTATTTTGCAACTAACAATTTTTTCTTTGTTAATCATTGACTGCACTTTTGATGCCCTGACGCACTGAAAGTTAGTACATAAATGCAATTGTTTCTTTCTTGATTGATTTATTGTCACACGTACCAAAGTACAGTGAAAAGCTTTGTTTACGAGCAGTACATATAGATCATAGTAAGGAAGGATGCACAGATCAAAAAGACTTAGACAGAGGCATACATGTTACATTGCACAGGGTATGCGTGAGGCGAGATCAAAGTTAGCAATATCAGCATTATTTGAGGCTAGAGAGTTCATTCATCAAAACCAGGATAATGGCCAGGAAGAAGCTGTTCCTGAACCTGCTCATGCGTGTGTTCAAGCTTCTGCATCTTCTGCCTGATGGAAGAGGCTGTAGAAGATCATTACCAGGGTGTGATGGGGTCTTTGATGATGTTTTATATTATCTCCTTTCCTCTGCTGAAAATGCTGATCTTTGTTCAGTTGGATTCATGATTCTTCAAGTCAAGTGGCCATTTTCAATGGTCCAGCATATGTTATTGTACATCAGATAATACATTACCCAATAGCTGCAAGCCATTACTCAACAGGAAGAATTATTTTACTGAATGGTGTAAACAATACATCTCTTACCAGCATCAGTGAATCTTTACTCTGCAGCATTAATTATGTTATTACAAATATTTTGGTTCTGCTACAGGTTTTAAAATGTAATGCTTTGTTGCTCTACAGATAGTAGGAACTGCAGATGCTGGAGAATCTGAGATAACAAGGTGTAGAGCTGGATGAACACAGCAGGCCAAGCAGCATCAGAGGAGCAGGAAAGCTGACGTTTCGGGATTGGTACTAAAGACAGTCAAGTGTTATTGCTTATTGTGAGGGATCAACAACAATCACTGAAGAAAAGTACCAGTAACGTTTAGAAACTATCACTCATCAGACATTTACCATTAGTAAAACATTGCTCACCAGCTTTAATGACAGCAATACAACAGAGGAAGTTCCCCCAATTTGATGACTTATGTTGCTTTCAGCCACAATGTCACTAAGAATCTCTGGTGATGTGATCAGATTCATCACTCCGGATCATTACGTGGTACTGAATACCATCAATAAATATGAAAAGGAATTGCTTATGATTCTACTTGTGGTTGAACTACCTGCAATGTGACTTTTTTTTTGCAGTAAACCTTCACCCAGGTATTTATTTTTATTCAACCAGACAATGTGGGCATCACTGGCTAGGCCACCATTTATTACCAGTTCCTGATTGGCCTTGAGAAGATGGTGATGAACAATCTTTTTGACTGCTGCATTCCATTGGTGTAAGGGCACCTATGGTACTTTTAAGGACGGAATTCCAGGATTTTGATCTAGTCACAGTAACGGATTGTTGATATATTTCTTGATCAGGATGTGACTTGGAGGATAGCTTGCAGGTGGTGGTATTCCCATGTATCTATTGCTTTTATCCTTCTAGATGACAGCATTCACAGGTTTGGAAGGTGCTGCTGAAGGAGCCTTGGTAATTTGTTGCTATGTCTCTTGTAGATTATGCTGATGTTACTATGCATTGATGGTGGAAGGAATCAATGTTTAAGGTTATGGATAACGTAACAATCAAATGCTGATGGTGCTAAATAGTGTCAAGATTCTTAATTGTTGTTGAAGCTGTACTCATCCAAGCAAGTGAAAAATATTCCATGACACTCTAATTTTGTTGCTTGTAGGTAGTGGACAGTCTTTTGAGTCATTATAGAATTCCCAGCCTCTGAGTTGTCCTTGTAGCCACGGAATTTATACTGCTGTTTTAGTTCAGTTTCTAGCTAAAGATAACCTCCAGGATGACGACAGTGCGTGTACAGCCAACGTAATGCTGTTGAATGTCAAGACAATTTAGTTAGATTCTCTGTTATTGGAAATGGCCAATGCATTGCACTTACATGGTCTAAATGTTATTTGCTATTTATCAGCTCAAACCTGAATGAGGATCAGATCTTGATATCTATGGGACAGGAGCTGCTTCAGGAAGTAAAGATTTTAGAACAGTGAGTGAAGTTTTTGTTTAGTGAATGAGTTTTCTCCCCAGGGAACATTGAGTAGTACTTTCTAGCCAGTGATCATTTTTTGTTTCTCTCACAATGAGCAATATATTTTGCAGGGACATTGTGCAATGTTTATTGAACCATTTTTATTTTGCCTAGCCTGTGAATAATTTGTTTTGGCCAGGCAGTGAGTGGTGGCTGCACATGCAACGAATATAATTGAAATAAAAGCAGTGAGTATCATTTACTATCTAAGCAGCCAGTAGCAATTTTGCCCAGGCAGTGAGTAATATCTGTTCCCCAGGAAGTGAAGAATATTTTTTGCCTGGACAGTATTATTTTCTACCCAGGCAGTAAGAAATTGCATTTGCCCAGGCAAATTAGTTAGCATTTGCTGCTTCAGTAACACTTTAGTCCAGGCAGAGAGTAATATTGTTTCCCAACAAGTGCGTGGAGGCAGCGAGTATTCACAGGCAGCGAGTATTATTTATTCCACATACAGTGAGTAGTGCTTATCGCCAGGTACTTATACCCTAGGTGGTGAGTATTGTTATTCTCCAGTCAGTGAGCAATATTTATTACCCTGGCAGTGAGTATTAATTATTGCCAGGCAGTAATATTTATGGTGATAACAAGGTGAAGGGTCTAGGCCCAAAACGTCAAGCTTTCCTGCTCCTATGATGCTGCTTGGCCTGCTGTGTTCATCCAGCCCCACACCTTGTTATCTCGGATTCTCCAGCATCTGCAGTACCTTTTATCTCTGGTATTATTTATGGCTCTGGCAGTGAGTAATATTTATAGTTCAGGCAGTGAGTATTGCTTATTGCCCAGGCAGTGAGTATTATTTATTGACAGGTCAGAATAATATGTTTCCCAGGCAGTGTGTATTGTTTATTGACCGGTCAGCGTAATATTTGTTTCCCAGGCAGTGAGTATTGTTTATTGACCGGTCAGGGTAGTATGTTTCCCAGGCAGTGAGTATTATTAATTGCCCAGGCAGTGGGTATTATTTATTGCCCCGTCAGAGTAATATCTGTTTCCCAGGCAGTGAGTAACATTTATTGACTGGCCAGTGTAATATCTGTTTCCCAGGCAGTGAGTATCATTTATTGACTGGCCAGTGTAATATCTGTTTCCCAGGCAGTGAGTACTATTTATTGACCGGTCAGTGTAATATTGGTTTCCCAGGCAGTGAGCAACATCTGTTCCCAACACTGAGTTACGACTGTGTTGAGTTTGGCTCCTTCTCTGGCCCTGGCTCTGACGTGACTCCCTCACTGAACGTCACACACCGGCTTGAGGGGGCGGTGCGCAGGCGCAGTGAGCTCGGCCTTGCAGGGGCCGGGGCCGGGGGCGGAGCTGGAGCTGAAGCCGGAGTCGTCAGTCAGTCAGTCCGTGGACGGACAGGGAAACTTGTGAGAGTTGGCGGACGATCAGAAGCGGTGGAAGTTCCCGGGCCGGGGCTGTGGGGGGAAGTTGAAGATCTAGTGTCGAGGCCTCGGTGTCGCTGCCTCCCGGTGTCCGGCTGTTAAGTGAAGGGCGGCGGGGTAGAGGAGGAGAGGCTGCTGTTTACCGAGGGCCGGGGCCGGGGCCGGGGCCGGGGGGGAGGGGGGTCTGGAAGAGCAAAGGCTTCGCAGAATCAAGTGAGAGCGGTTCCCAGTTTATCGAGGAGGCGGCTGTCCTCCTTCGGCCCAGGGCCTGTGAGGTGTCCGAGTTTCTGACAACTTTGGAGTGGACACAGGTAAAAGGATTTATTCCCTCTTCAGTCTCCCAGGCGCTGAACTTGTGACGGTCTGACTTCAACTCCTAGAATTTCGATCTGTGCGAGCGCAGATTTGTTTTTGTTTTGATCGGCAGCACAGGAAACAAGCCCTTGCAATTTCTTAACCAGATGTCTCTCTTTCTCCTCCCATCTCCTGTTTGTTTTAGGTGCCTTTGATGCAAACGCAGTCATGGTACAGAAATACCAGTCACCCGTCAGGGTTTACAAACATCCCTTTGAACTTGTTATGACAGTAAGTGGATTGTGTTTATTTTTGGATCACACTGTAGGCTTTTTAAAAACTTGAACATAGCGTGTAATTATGCCCTCGCATGTTTAAGTGTCGAATAAAATTGATCCCATATAATTATGTTTGATCAGGAAATAATAATAAAACATACCCCAAAGAAGTTCAGATTGAAGAGTTTAAATTTAAAATAAAACAGTGTTAAAAATGCATGTAACTATATACTTGAACGTAAAACTCCTGTAACGAATATACATTTGGGTTGACATTCTGCTTCACAGTCAAAGAACTGCGCTTTTTACTTGTATATAGACACCTTGATTGTATTGCTAACAAAATGTTAATACAGTTTATTGGAAAGTAGTGTAGAGCTGAAGTTTCTTATGGGGCCTTAATATTGTTACTTTTAACATTTAATATAGTTTAATCACCACTTTGAATCTGGACATACCTGCACGTGAGTTGGTCTTATTTGGAGACTACTGGAGGAATCATGCAGAATTGCAAAATGCATTGTTCTGGTTATACTGACTGTTTGATGACAAAACTGAGAAAATAATATCGCACTTGTTTAAGATTAGATGTTTGAAATCCTATTGATAATAGCATATTTCCATTATTTTTACAAGTTGTATAATTTCTGAGCTGTATATAATCACTAGTTCTGTGTCCTCTGATTTTAGGTTATAATCTGACTGTATTTACTAAAATAAGCGTTTAGGCCAATATGTGGTTCGAACTATCTAAATAAGCCAACAACAATTTATTTTAATAAAAGTTCTAGGGTGGAAGTTACAAATTCCAAGTTACAATTTATCACAATAAATACTTTTCTTAAAGTTGGAACGTGTGCATTAACATAAGATCCAATTTCCAAGTGTGAAAACCTAGTAAAGCTACTTAGTTGACAGCTTGAATTTATAAAGCTGCTTTAAGATAGAAAACATGCCAAGGAATTTCACAGATGGTGTTCAGGAACGAATGCTGATTAAGAGGAAGAATCTGATGTGGAATGGGCAGCTTTGTTGTCTTCAAAATGTTTGAATTGTTCAAATTTTAATGCTGGGCAGAAAAATGATCCACTTTTCATAGTCAGAACAAATCCACATTGATTAAAACAAAATAATAGGTGGGGTCATTGATCACGACTAATATTTATCTATATAAGTTATACATGGTTAAAGGGTAACTAACAAAAGGATTAATATTTCAGTTTTATGGAAGTCATGTGTTGTTTGCAGTTGATATTTCTTAACCAATTTGGGAGTTAGAATCCAAGAAGACAAATATGTTCTATTAGATCTTTGATGCTTTGGAATTTATTTCACATCACATGGCAACAAGGAAGTGTTAGTTTAACTGTGTTCTAATTTTAGCTGCCTGAAGTAACAAGATTCTAGTTCTACACTGAATAATCATTATCTTTCAGTGCAGCTGTCTTAAGCCCCTAAGGAACACATACTTAGTCATTTTAGATTCTAAATGAATTTCTCCAGATAGTGCATTTTATTTCACTGTTTGCAGTATTATTCAGTTGATCAGTAATTGTTTCAGGTCTTATAAAGTTTAGTGAACCAATGTTGTGTTCACAAAATCAGTAGATTTGTGTTAAATAATATCCCTATATTTTTATGTTGTCTTGTATGGAACTATATTGATATCTTCTGTGGAGAATTGGGACAAAATACAATTTAACAGTTAAGAATGGTTCAGTATGCTTTGCTTCAGAATATAACTTTATATAAGTGACTTTTCTTTATAATGAATTTTATTTCCTTTGCAAGTTAGTTGCCTGATTAATCTTGAATACGAAGTGACCAAGATTGCATAGGGTGCAATTTTGACTGTAGTGTTTCTACTGATAATAACACAGTGAGATTATTCTTAATATAAAAGATACTTCCTCTTGCAGAACAGAAGTGGTAGATGTTATATATAATGGCAGCTAGTGATATCACTTGCTGCTCATGAAACTGACTGAGAGGCACTGTTCTGTTGCTTTTGAAGTGCATTTAAATGGTTACGGAATATACTTTTGGGACTTGTGTGTCTTTTTATGTGGTTGGCCTGAATGGCTTTTTTCTTCAAAAAACAACATTCATTTATTCTCTGATCTGCGTAAGAACTAAGAGATCATAAACAGTAGGCTTCACTGTTTGTTTGGTCATTTATTTGTTACGCATTGACCATGGTAATGTCAATATGGTAATGCATATATGCCAGATGTAAAGCAAGACTTTAGTCTTTTCTGGAGCAAGAAAGTACACAAAAATACATTCTGCTGTATCCCCACTGTCTCAATGGTGCTCCCATTTCCAGGTGGTTAGTCCACTAAATGTGGTTATATGTTTGTTTTGCGACATCGTGGCCATGACAACACTTTAAAGGTAATTCACTGCCTCTAAACTCTGTGGGACATCTTGAGGTAGTGAAAGGTGCTACATAAATGCAGTACTTTTTTGTTTGCTGGATGCATGTAAATTATATGCAATTAAGGAAAAATAATGTCTTCCACGAAGTGTGTTGTTTGAATAATCTATGTGAGGGCCATATATTCAGCATTCTGTGGTTAGTACGTTGCCAAGAGAAATTATTCCTGGGAGCTTTTGTGTTTTCTGTGAAATGGCTTTTGGTTTAGGGGGGGTCTTTTGAATCATTTTGGATCTGTGCCTTTTGCAGTTCTGAGGAGGACAATAAAACATTTTTACAACAAAAAAGCTGCTTTTTGCTACAAGCACAGAAGTTGTCTGCTTTGACATCTTACAACTGCTAAACTCCCTGGTATAGGAAGTGGAACCACTTCCAACTGACCATGACGTTAGAAGGTTACTCATGACGCTTCCAAAACAGCTAAGCATCACCTTCCCCTCAAGATGCATTCCAATAGGAGGGCCACAGTCACTTTGGGCCGTAATGTCCTCATATAGGTTTAACTGCTTTTGACTCTAATAGCATCAGAATCTACTTGTCATGAAATTCAAGCCTTGGCAATTTAAAAGTGTATTTAAAGGTTGAGTTTTTTTTTGAATCTTAAGAAAACATTAAATTTTCACAACTGAGATGTTAGCAAGTCATGAGCAGATCACTTGTAGCATTGCTTTGGGGAATGTTAGGAGAGATACATTGGCATGAAATGGAAGTGTGGAGTGTATGAACAGGAAGATTCAGTAATCATTATGGTTCATCTTTGAAAATTCATCAATGAGGTAGATGATTTGGCAACATACAGTTACTGGCATCTTTTGCTAAAAGGACAAATGAATTCTGGTTCTGCCTCCTGGTTAGTAATGCTGCAGTTATGCAGGAGCCAGACTTCTGATACACAGATGAATACATGCACTGAGCATTTTAATTTTAGCATGAAGAGCATAAGTTATTTGTAGCAGTATTGTTGTTTTGAATAATTTGAATTTACAGCAAGTATAACAAGTACCATACAAGAAATTAAGTAAAGATTTGCTCAAAATATTGTGAAAACACAATTTGTGTAGAGTTGAATACCTTAGAATTGAAGAGTAGAAATGGCCCAAAATATCAGTAGTTATAACCTTTTTTTATGAATTATGTATTGCTAAATGGCAGTAGTTTGAAGAAAATTGGATATATAGTTCTTTTTGGGGTTTTATTTAATCATATGTTGTACTGTAGGGTTTTATGTTCAGATATGAAACAAATAGCCATTCAATTTGAAGGTTTATATTATAGTTTGTTCTGAATTTGCAACATCTATGTTGAAGGCAATAACAGTTTATAGCAAACCTGATGCCCATTGAAACTAGTCAGTTAATTATAACTCCCATCTGCTACTTACTTTTGTGCAGTGTTCTCATTATGCCTGAAGGGATCACCTTCTGTTGAGGTACAATTCATTTGGATACTGTCCTTTCTTCTGAATGTGTGTATATATCATATTATATGATCACCGCAGTTATGACTTGGCATCATTGCAGTCATGATTTGGATGCATATTTCAGAAGGGTTTGCAGATCAGCTGACATAATATAACAAAGAATGAGAATTGAACCTGGAATGTTCTAACTTTCTGCCATCTCTGCACCTCCAGTTCCACTGCTCAATGATCATGAAAAACTGAGTTGTTCTGCGCGACTAGGTTTAATGTGAAGTGACAGTATAGGTTTTTAAATTGGCCTGTTTCCTGTCAAGCCCAGGACTACCATCAGCTCCTTTTGATTGCTTATTTGTTAAACTTGCTGGAAGAGCTATTGCAATAATGGGACGTGCTCAAACCTGATACCATTTATGTAGAAATAGCTTATTGCTTGTTAATGTTGGGGCTAATTGGAACAAGTTAGAACTTATGGAATTGTATCAAAGAAGAGGTCTCATGCTTCAGGGTAGAAAAGAAATGCTGCAAATTAATATAAATGTGATGGGGGAAGGTGTAGAATTCTCTTAAATAATGGGAGTATCCTAATATTATTTTATGACACTATTCTACAAGGGATGGTTCATTATCCAGCAGAAGATATCAACAGATTTTAATTTTGTGAGCATGCCTAATTGAGTTTCAGAGCAATTAACCCATCTTTTCATACATGATTCCATGAAGATAGCATTTTTTGAGACACTTTAATTTTTGAAAGGTTCTGGTATGGTTTCAGGTTTCTGATTAAACAGTTTCTTCAGAAATGTTTGTTTGTCTGTCAAGCCAAACCTGTGCCACGTGAATAAAATCCAACTCTGTTTGCTTGTAATAGCATTGGTTTGCCTTGTTGCAAGTCTGAGCTGCTTTATTCTAAAAAGTTAAATTGTTTCATTCTGTTGACTTGTTGAAAATGAATTCAGCAAAATCTAATTAGCTTTGAAAACCCACTAATTTTTTTTCAATGTTATTGACGGTTTATTTTTATCACTATGCACATGACTGCACTGTCAGCTGACAAATAGCTACATATTGTCTGACAGCTGTTTACAATATTCAGCTTTATTCTGCTGCATGATGGGATTGCTGATTGCAGCATACACGCTTTATCACGGTCAGCAGCTTTTGTAAGCTAATAGCAAGTTTTGTAAATACTGTAACAAGAAAGGCAATTCAGCAGCCCCTGTAGCTTGTCTATTCCAGTAATTGTGTTGGCTGACTTACAGTTTGTAAATCACTCCTTTGTTACAGAAACAGTTTAAGTAAAATGACCTGGAAGAAAAAAAGGATTGCTAAGAGAAAGCAGAGCTGGTTTAATTGTTTGCTACAGTAAGACTATAACGTTGACAAAATTCTGTGAAATAATCTTTTAACCTGAAGTCTTGAAAAACTTGTGGACTTTGCAAATATTTTATGTGTTTGCATTATTCAGACTTCAGAGAGAAGGTTCAACCTTTTACAAGGGCTACTTCATAGATGTAACATTTGTAGCCTCTTAATTGGACCTAATGGGCAGGTGCCTCCTTGCTTTTGGAATGATATTATAGGAATCCTGGTAAAGTAGAATTTACTGAGGAGAAACGCTGCAAAGATGAGAGGTGCATTTTGCCAACTTGAATTCTTTTTGGGTTGGCCCTATTTTGATGCATAGAGTTATTTCCCTGCATAATTTGAAAAAAAAAAGCCTTTCACAAATCATTTATTTTTATCTGTTTTGATACTGAAAAGTTTCAAAATAAACAAAAGTTGGATTAATTTATTCTTTGCTCGGAACCATTATTATTTTCCACACAAACATTCTAAATTTTAGAATTCTCAGACCGGTTATCTTGCCTCATCACATCTGCTGTATAATCACATGGTACCAAGGAAATGAGGTCAGAAGCTCACGGCTGCAATTTCTGAAACTGTCAACAAACTGAAAGATCAGAGTATTCTGGAGTGGCTGCACATACTTTTTTTTTGTATTTAAAGCTATAGAACAGAACCAAGCCATCCAGCTGGAGTAAGTTCCAGTGCAGTTTAGGTTGGTGTTGTTCTACCAGCAGATTCTAAAGGCATGTTGAAGAAATCATATTCTTAAAGATGCCCAAAGGAAGATGTCAAAGCAGTGAAATGGCCATAGTGAATTGGTGTCACTTATACAGTACAGGAACAGTTAGGCAGGATATTTAATGTGCATCTGATTCTGTCGTGCCCATTTGTTCCTCCAACAATCTGAAATTAGGTGTTGAAATTCAAGTTTATTTCGGTATCTTTCTTGCCAGTTACTGCAATTTGGTCATACTTTTTTCCAGACATAAAAATGGTCTTAAAACTCTGTTTAATGGATGTGGCCAGAGGTAACAAAACTGAATCTGTCTGGATGCTACATTGTTTTTTACAGTAGCCTGTCTTTGTTCCTGTTTTTTATGCTGCACAGCTAAATGGTGGTCCAAGTCTATTAAATGTCTTTTGATTACATATATTATCTATACAGCTGTTTTGGAATCCAAATGACAGAGTAGTTACTTAATTGATGTTTTCACTCTGCAAAATCTTGTATGTGGAGATGAATCTGTGAGGGAAAGGCTTCAAAGGGTAACTTCATTGTACCTGACATGTTTGAAAGGACAGTCTTCATTTTCTCGATCCTGTCTCCTCTTCATTGATGACTTCTGTGGTGTCTCTTTAAGTGTCTGCATTCTGAATTTTAAGCTGAATTACAAGCGTCATCAGTGAAATGATGGAAGGTGTCATCAATAGTGTTATCCAGAAAGATCTGCTCAGCAATAACTTGCTCAGTGACGGCCAGTTTGGCTTCTGCCGGGGCTATTTAGCTGCTGATCTCATTTCAGCTTTGGTTCAAACATGGACAGAAAAGCTGAATTCCAAAGACGAAATGAGAGTGCCAGCTCTTGACATCGAGGCTGCATTCAACTGAATGTGGCATCAAGGAGCCCTAGCAAAATTGGAATTAATAGGGGGGAAAACTGTCCGCTGGTTGGAGTCATACTTTCCACATAGGAAGATGGCCATGGTTGTTGGAGGTCAGTCATCTCAGCTCCAGAACACCTCCACAGGAGTTCCTTAGAGTAGTGTCCTGGGCCCAACCAACTTCAGCTGTTTCATCAATGACCTTCCCTCTGTCATAAGGTCAGAAATGGGTTTGTTTGCTGCTGATCGCACAACATTCAACACCCTTTACGACTCCTCAGATACCGAAGCAGTCCATGCCCAAATGCAACAAGAGCTGGATAATGTACAAGCTTGGGCTGGCAAGTGGCGAATAATATTTGTGGCACACAAATGCCAGGCTGTGACCATCACCAACAAGACCCAATCTAACCACCACCCCTTGACATTTAGTGGTGTTACCAACACTTAATCCAACACTATATCAAAATCCCAGGGGTTACCATTGCCCTGAAACTCAACTGGATTCACCACATAAGCACTGACTGCAAGAGTATGTCAGAGTCCAGGAATACTGCGGCGAGTAACTCGCCTCCTGACTCCCCAAAGCCTGTCCATCATCTACAACGCATAAGTCAGAAATGTGATGGAATACTCGCCACTTGCCTGGATGGGTGCAGCTCCAAAAACACTCAAGAAGCTTGTCTCCATCCAGGATAATACAGCCTGTTTCTTTTGCACCACAACCACAAACACCCACTCCCTCATCACTTAGTAGCAGCAGTATGTACTATCTACAAGATGTGCTGCGGAAATTCACTAAAGATCCTTAGACGGCACCTTCCAAACTCACAATCACTTCGAGAAGGACAAAGGCAGCAGATACATGGGAACGCCACCACTACTTGCAAGTTCCCCTCTAAGCCACTCACCGTCCTGACTTAGAAATTTGTTGCCATTCCTTCATTGTTGCTGGGTCAAAATCCTGGAATTCCCTCCCTAAGGGCATTGTTGGTCAACCCACAGCATGTGAACTGCAGCAGTTCAAGAAGTCAGCTCACCAACGCCTTCCCAACAGCAGCTAGGGATGGACAATAAATACTGGCCAGTCAGTGATGCCTACATCCACAAATGAATAAAAAACAATTATGTAGTGTGCAGAGTTAGCTTGCTTCCAGCTTTTGTTTGCATTTTTGCTTTTTATTTCTGATCTATGTCACTAACAGCAATGTGAAAAAGAGAACCAAACATTGTAGGTCTTTGCCTGTGGGTACACAGCCACTCCCTGACAAGTCTTTGGCTGTGCCTCTTCATGCTGAAGCTTCAGAAAAACATGAAGGAGATTCAGACTCTAGGCATGCAGTGGATAGACTCACCAATGAATGGACATCCCCTAGCACTCAAGAATCAACTTGCCAGCTATGGGTAAATAGCTGCACTTGAAGGCTAAGGGAGTAAACCCTGACAAAGTGACAATGGGAGGCCAAAGGAGAACTGATAGCTAAATATGTCATCTTTCCAGCAACTCTGCAACCAAGCAGGTGTCAAACCTCTTACTTTGCTCTTTACTCTTACACTGAACTAAGGAAGTATTAGAATTAGGTTTATTGTCACATGTACTCAAATGAGTGCAGTGAAAAGTTGACAAAGTCAACTGTTATGGTGCCATCTTAGGTACAAGATACCAGGTACAAAATCTTAGGAGCAATTAGAAAAATAAAGAAACAAAAAATTCAGCATTACAGTCCTTCAAACAGACTGTGCTTGCCTTGCCTCAGGTCTGTGCCGAACACTACTTGGGGCTGCCTGCTGTCCTTGCCACATCAGGCTGCCTGTTCTCACCACTGCCGCAGATTCCAGGGGATGTCACTCTCTGCCATGTTGGGCTCACTCGCACTGCATTGGCTCGACTCCTCTGTACTGTGAAAATTCCTCTCCTCCACAGAAGGTTAGTACATTAAAATTTTTAAAAAGTGAAAGAAGAAAAAGTAAAAGTAGAGAGGAGAATCTTGATATTTAGCAGTCCATGGTCCATGTAAACTGAAATTATGGCAGACTTCAATCTAAATATATATTTGGTAAACTTAATTGAATGATAGTCCCTAGGAGCAAGAATGACATATGATAATAGCAAGAGCATGCTTGTGGAGTTTTTGAATATTGAGAGGCTGTTGCACCCCATGGTTCTACCTGACCAGAAACAAACCATCTGTTACTACCTATCATAGGATTTGGAGATTGATAATCTAAAATTGTGCACAGAGGATGAGATAATTTAAACATGACATTCTAACCGAACCTTCAGGGAAGCGTAACACAGTGAAGGAATTTTGCATCAAAAATGAAAGTGATGTCATTCCATCCAAAATTTGCTTCCAAAATTTAATCTAATTGAAGGAAATGACAAAAGTACGAGGGACAAATTTGGCTGTGGTAGATTAGGAGACTATATTTAAAAGAACAGTGATAGGTGGCAATGGCTAGCATTTAGAAAATTAATACATGGTTTACAACAACTTACATTGCTTTGAGAGACAAATCTAGGATTAAAAGTGGTCCAACTACAGCTAATAAGAAAAGTTAATGATTGTGTTAGATCAAATGAAGGAAGAAGCTTATGAAGCTGTTAAAAAATAAACTTGAGGATTTGGATCAATTTATAATTCAGAAATGGAGAATTAAAATAGAATTTGTAAGCAAGCAAGCAAAAAAGAAAAGAAGCTTGTAAAAACTTGTTTGGCATATTAGAGAGAAGAAAAGATTAGAACAGACAAATGTTGGTCCATTACAGACAGACAGGAAAATGTTAATGGGAACTAAGGAAATGGCTTACATTCTTCCCCAGGGAGGAAGATACAGAAAGCCCACTGGAAGTATTAGCAAACCAAGAGACTAGTCAGAATGAGGAACTGAAAGTAATTATTATTCGTGTGAAAAGTAGTACTGGAGGAAGTAATGGGGCTGAAAATTGATGCATCCTGAATCTGATGATCTACACTCCAAAGTGTAGGAAGAGTTGGCTGTGAAGATATCTGATATATTGGTCAAAATTTCATAGATTCTAGAACAGCTCCTACAAGTTTGCAACTGTAAGCCACACTATTTGAGAAAGTGGGAAACTATTTACTTATTAGCCTGACATCAGTAGTAGGGAAAATGCTAGAATCTATTATAAAGGATGTGATCACTGAAATTTTAGAAAATTCTCCTCAAATTGGGCAGTCAGAATGGATTTATTAAGAGACAAATCATGTTTTACAAATTCACTAAACATTTTGAGTACATAGCAATCAGAATAGATAAGGTAGAACCAAGTGGGTGTAATGTATTTGAATTTTTGGAAGTGTTTGATAGGATCCCACAGAGAAGGACGACTGGATCACATATGGCATGGGTTAAAAATTTGTTAATGACAAAAAAGAGAAAGTAGGAATAAACGGGTTATTTTCCAGCTGGCAGGCTGTGCCTTGTGGGCTACTGCAAGGATTAATGCTTGGGCCTAAGCTATACACGATTTCCGTATGACTGTTTTTGATATGGGACCAGAATAAGATTTTGTAGTTTGTTGATTTGCAGAAAACTGAGTGGGAATTGACTTGAGAAGTTGAAAAGAGCCTTTTAGGGGATTTAGACACGAGCAAGTACATGGTTTAATGGAATATAATGTGCAAAATTTTGATGTTCCTTACATTCATACGAAAAACAAGAAATATTTCTTAAGAGATGGAAAGTGTTGATGTGTAAAGGAACCTTGATGTCTTTGTTCTTCAGTCACTGAAAGCTAGCATACAGTTGCAGCCAGCAATTAGGAAGGAACATGGTATGCTGTTTTTTGTTGCAAGAGGATATTTATACTAGAGTAAACAAATTTTGCTGGAATTGTATAGAACCTTGGTGGGATTCAGCTGGTGTATTGTGTCCAGTTTTGGTCTCCTGATGTAAAGAAGGTTCTGTTCAGACGAAGGGTCACTGGACTTGAACCATTAACTCTGCTTCCTCTGCAGATGCTGCCTGATTTGTTGAATTTCTCCAGCAGTTTCTGCCTCTGTTTCAGATGTTCGGAATCTGCAGTTCTTTGTTTTATTGCATCTAAGGAAGATTAGACTTGCCATACAAAGACTGCAACAAAGGTTCACGAAACAATAAGAGGGTAAGCCTCTTAAGATGCGGAGAATGCTTTTCATTGAGGGTGCTGCTTCATTGGAATTCTCTACCTCAGAGCTGAGGAAGGTTAGTTATTGTATGTTTCTAAGGCCGATGAATGGATTTCTAGATGTTGAAGATATCAAAGGAGATAGGGTATGCAGGAAAATTGTACTCGTGTAGAAGCTCAATCATGAATTAGTTGGATGGTGGAGCAGTCTCGATAGACAGAATGGTCTGCTCCTGTTTTATGTTCCTAGATACTACAGTTTCACAACAGAGCATTAACGCAATATGAGAGACAGCTGTTTAAATGATAAACACAACTCAGTTGCCGTAGAGAAGACACGCTTTGGGAAGGACCATCATTTTCCACTGGTCAGCTTAGAACATTTCTGAGGAAGGGTCACTGGACCCAAAATGTTAACTCTGATTTTTCTTATCAGATGTTGCCAGACCTGCTGAGCTTTTCCAGCAACTTCTGTTTTTGTTCCTGTGTTTGAGGCCTGTGGAAAAAGTGCAAAATTTTTCACATTCTCCATGATGTGGGATTTTAAGACTGGGGGGCACATTTTTAAGATGAGAGTAAAGAGATTTAAAAAAGGCATGAGGCATATTTTTTACACAGAGGGTGGTTTGTGTGTGGAATGAACTTCCAGAGGAAGTGGTAGATGCGGGTACAATTACAATGTTTAAAAGACATTTGGGTAGATACATGAATAAGAAGGGTTTGGAGGGATATGACCAGGAGCAGGTAGGTAGGACTAGTTTAATTTGGGATTATGTTTGGCATGGAATGGTTTTACCGAAAGGTCTGTTCCCATGCTGTATGACTTTATGACTATGACTACGTGAGGTTTTATTATAAACTATTAATGCCAGTTAGGTGGTCTGTTTACAATGCACCCTACCTCAAATAAGTACTAATTTCTTAATATCGCATAATAAAAAGGCAATTCAGACAACCAAGTCTTGATTAAATGCTTGTATTTATTTGGTTGGCATTGACAAATGTTGCATTTGCTTTAAGTTGTGTGAAAGTCCCTTGAAAATGAGAATAATTGGATTCACAGCTGCTGTGGAAAAATACTTCAGTAAAATCATGAAGTTGGAAAACAGAGGCAGCAATCAGTGTCTTAGAACTGGCTAAACATATGGCAAAACTGTATTGGGGGCACTAAGGGAGCAATTTGCTCAGATCTTAAATAAAAACTGAAAGAACTGCGGATGCTGTAAATTAGGAACAAAAACAGAAGTTGCTGGAAAAGCTCAGCAGGTCTGGCAGCATATGTGAAGACAAAATCAGAGTTAACATTTTAGATCCTGAGGAAGAGTCACATGACCCAAAATGTTAATTCTGATTTTGTCTTTCACAGATGCTGTCAAATCTGCTGTGCTTCTCTGGCAACTTCTGTTTTTGTTGCTCTGATCTAATATATTGTTGAAAAATGTAGTGTTTCTTCCACAAATTTTGGCCTGTTAATGTATCATAGAAAAGTACAAATCTGGGTCTTTTAGCACAGTGGCTTTTCCCACAGATCTGAAGAATTATTTTAACCAAAATTTTAATTTTTCTAAGTGAATGAATAAACCTTTGGAAAAATCCACACTATACGTTAGGTTTTGAAAATACAGTATAGCACTCGGTAATTAAATTTAGAACAGGACGCGCTGGGCTAAAGGCGTTTTATTGCTTTCAATTTTGCTTTCAAATAAAATGCTAACATATAGCAAGATATGCAGTGTTATAATTTGAAAGTTTTAAAATAAATTGTGAGGATAGACGGTTCTTATTAGATTTTCTAGACTGAATATGTCATTATCACTGATAGTTTCAACAAAGGGTTCTGACAAACTCGCAGGTGGTTGAGGAGTGCTGTCCAACCCTAAGCTTATCCAAAGCTATTCTCTGGATATTCAGTTTTGCTCCCCATCCCAATGCTTTAAATTTTAAATTTTCATCCTTGTGCCTAGTTCAACAAATCCACTTCTCCTATCTCTATTTCTATATCCCTGTCTGAGGATGATGTTGTAAAGGTTCAATGAACTCTTGATTCCTTTGACTTCAGCCGAATGTGTATTTTCATAATGTTTTATTTCAAAATTGGCAGCTAAGCTTTCAACCTTCCACGCTGAATACTCTAATTACAATGATAGACTCTCCACCTCTTTTATTTCCCTCTTTCCTTTAAGAGTGATTGTGAAACTCACCTATTTGTCCAAATCTTTACTTGCACTACTTAATGCCTCTCTGCTTTTGGCTCCGCATTCGTTTTTATTTTGGGGTTTATTTATGAACTCAATGCTGTATCATTCATTTTACAGTAAATGACTCAAATAAAATTGTCTAATCTGTGTATCTTAGTATGACTGACCAAGTTACGTTAGGAACACATTTATCCTCCCGCTTTGGCCGAAGTAGTAATTGAGTAACAGCAGGATATTTAAGTTGTCTCTTGCACAGTTTAACCAAAAAATGAGTTAGATGTTGCAAAAGTCTTTTTTAAATGTTTTTCTGATGTGAATTCCGAGAAATTCAACAGAATGTACAGAAAACTAAATACTGGGTGCTTGAAGCATTATTAAAATTCAGCTAGATCAACAAAATCCTAGTGTAGTCAAACTGATACTACTTATCATGCCATTGCTTCCAGTATGATTTCCTTTAGCACAGACTGTTCCCTGTGTCATGGCTGACAGGTCTCTTAACTCTGTCTCATTCCCTGCTTTTGCTCTTGCTTCCTGTGACTCTCCCAGAAACATAATAAGGCTCCTTTTTGGCCTCATTTCCCAATCCCATGAGCCACAATATTCAAAATATTATGTCTGTCATTTCCATCACTTTCAGTGTAACACCACCACCTAATATATCTTCCCAAACTCTCCTTTGAGCATTCTGAGGGGACTGTTCTCATCCATTCATCAATCACGGTCTCTGCTTTCACACAAATACAGATAATGCAAGCCCTGCATATTTACCCTACTCCCTTCGTGTTATCCACAACTCCAAGCACTCCTTCCAAGTGTTACAGAGATGTATTTTTATTTAGTATAATGTAATCACTGTTTACAATGGGGTGTCTTTAATAGTGGAGAGGCCAAATATAAATTGGTGTTGTGCTGCAGAACAGTTGCCCAATTAGTCCACGTGTGATCCAGAATGGTTGGTTTTCTGTTGTTATAATTTAACCCCTGATTCCCATCTAACTGGTCTCATTTTTATATTGTTCAATAGAAACACGATGGAACCCAGTTAACAGCACCTAATTCTTCAATTGTTTGTTACTTTAGAGCACAACATTGACTATGATCTGAAATTGTTAAATTCAACGACCTGACTTTTTCAGAGATTTGCTGTTGATATTGATTCTGAAGTTACCATTTGCACCATTCTTAGACCCATCTTTTGATTGTTGCTGTATTACCATCCCCTGTTGCCCTGCACCAGAACCCTTTCATCCCTTTCATATCAGAATTTCTGATTATAGTTGCAACATCTGTTCAACAATAATCATTGTTTTAAAAAAAACTCACCTGTTGTTGTATGTATTTTGCTCTAAGCCAGGAAGGTGGGTGAGGGATTTTAGGGCAATTTAGGTTAGAGGGAGTTGTGGATTTGTTAGGATGGCAAACTTAACATGTAGTACAAAATAGCAGGAATAGGCCACTTAGCCCCTGAAGCCTGCTTTTCCATTCACTCAGGTCATAGCTGATCTTCCACTCGAACACCATTTCCTGCACTACCCTTGTATACCAAGCTGAGGGGAAAGTGTTGGTAGAATTAGATCAGGTTGAGAGGGAGGAGTTTGGGGAGATGGATGCCTCAATTTCAGAGAGGTGTTAGCAAGATAGGTCAAGGGAGTTGGGCTAAGAGGTGGGAAATATCAAGTCTAAATGGTGTGGGTGAGTTGCAAGGGTCTGCTTAACAGGGGTTATCCATGAGTTAGAGCGGATTTTAAGTTGTCAAACTTTTCCTGGGTAGCTATTAAGCCAGGTGTGTCTGAACCATCTGAACTCTCTAGCTCTAACGTGGCATTGGAACTTTTTTGGAGGGTTGTAGATGCTGGGTAATTGCCCATTGGAGGCTTCAACTTCTTTTGCAATTCCCACAGAATCAGCTTCAAGACGACTTTCACATGGTCTTGCTGTGCACTTCCTGCCTATGTTACTACAATAACCAGAAGATCTAGGCCTTTACCTTACCTGTCTTCCACCCTGTTTCAGACCTTTTTTTGTTTCTTTTCCTTAACCCTTTTTTAGTTTCTGTATTTCTTCTAAACCTGTTCGAATTTTTATTTCTGGTTATGATGAAAGGTCAGCCACATGAAATATTAACTTTGTTGTTCCCCATAAATGCTGCCTGACCATCTGAACTTTTTTAGTGTTCTGTTTTTGACCTATTTCAGATTTCCAGCATCAGTAGCATTTATTTTGGTTTGTTTTTCTCACATTGCACACATCAGAACTGAAGAAGACTTCTCCTAAAGAAGGGACACTGGATCCGAAGCATTTATTCTGATTTCTCTCCACAAATGCTGCCAGACCTGCTGAGTTTTTCCAGCAATTTCTTTATTTGTTTCTGATTTCCAATATCCACAGTCTTTTGTTTTTTGTACACGAGTTCCTGTCTGTGCCATCTTAATGCAATTGCTAGCCTACTTAAGATGGATTAGTGACTTAAAATTATTTTCAAATTCCTCTTTCAAACCCCTTCCTATTTTTCTAACCTCTTCCAGCTTCACAACTTCTCTAATCTGCCCTCTTGAGATCTCCAGATTTTAATCACTCCAGCGTTGGTGGCCATAACTTCTGCTACCTGATCCCTAAGCTCTGAAATTCTGTTCTTAAACTTCTGTAGCTCTGTGCTTCGCCTTTTTCCTTAAAACCTACTACTTTGATTGAGATTTAGTTCGTTTGCTGTTTAGTTTAGTGTCTGATTCTATTTAAGAATGCTGCCTGGATGTTTTACTGCATCAAAGGAATGGTATGGGTGTAGCTTTTTGCTGTTGGTAAAATGGTTCAGACAGGGTTTCAATATTGTGTTTATCAGCATGCTTAAAGAGAGAAAATTAGCCTTATCAAATTGTTCCTGCAATAACTTTAAAAGTATTATTTATTTGTTAATAAGCAGAGTAAGTACATTTAACGTACGACCCATGTCATCTTTGAACTGTACCATGTTAGATTTTGTTGTCCTCAATCTATGAATGTTTTGTTTAATCTCCAAGAAAAGTGATGGTATTAAATCCATTGGAAAAGGATATAAGCAAGAGTCTGTATTCTTTGATAGTCAAAAGTAACCTTGTTTTTAAACCTCTGTTGTATTCTACCTGTTAGGTTATTCAGTAATCTTTTTAAGTATTTAGTTGTGTAAAAATCAGTTAAAGCTGACAGAGTGGCACGATTTGGCTGCAAAACACTCTAGAATGTTTTTGCAGTTCAAGTCCAGAAACAATGTGTAGTTTTTTTTTCGGAAATGACTTTTAGACTTGGGTTACAGTGGATTACACTGTTATATTCTAATAAGCACAATGAATGAGAAAACAAAATCAGTGATTTGGCATTTAACAGTAGCTAATTGTTGTGTACTAAGAACTTAACTGGGCTAACTAGTATATTGATCTACACCGTACCCCTTTCTATTTTTAAGAACAATGTAGGATTCCTGTCCATAAACCTTACTTTCTGTTGTCGTTAATTATTTTTATTAATTTTTTGTTCAACATTTACTATTGAAAACTAAGTTCGCGCTTTGTATGTAAGGTGCTGCATTATTTCAGATTCTAGTCTGTCGTTAGCTCTATGGAATGAGTTTACACATCTTTCATCAAACTTATCTGGTGGCAAAAAAGATGGCCCAAAATTAGCATTCTCACCTAAGCCAAAATGCCCAGCATCAAGATATTTAACATTCAAAATCAGCTTTCCTGGACAGGATATGTCATTCGTATGGTCATCACTCGACTCCCAGTGCAGCTGCTCTTTTCAAAACTCAGTTGTGGTAGGAGACTCCTAGGAGGAAATCAGTAAGATGTCAGGATGCACTCAAAGCATTCCTGAACAGGTCAAATATACCGATTGACTCTTGAGAGACTCAAACTTGTAATTGATCAAAACGGAGAAGACTTATTCAGGAAGGCACCGTAAAGTTGAGAGTCTTAAATGGGAACTTGATCTACCTAATTGTTCAAAACACCAGATGTCCCACATTTGGCAGAGACTGCACATTGCACATTAGGTTTATGAACCATCTCAGAATCCGTTAGAACCAAAGTGGAAGCAAGCCGTCTCCAGTCCTGAGGGCCACCCTGAGTGTATTCATCAACTGATCATGGGAATTCAAAAGTTATTTTCTCTGTATTGATATCAAATTTTACCTTTGTTCAAGCTTATAGTTAATCATGAAACCCCCTGTTCCGAGACACATTAGAATGAATCGTGAAGATCATTACATCACAAACATAAAAGAACCAATGTTACTTGGTGTATTCTCAATATTCTGTTTAGCATTTTCTATAAATGCTAAGTTAATAACCAGATGATGTTTTTGCCTGGTAGGTTGAAGGAACTTGTGTAGCTTTGTGTACTTTAGGGATGAAAATGCAATATGGGGTGGGCAAAGAGAATAGGAAAAGCAAAGAACTTTAAGCACTAGAATAATATGTCTCATTGATTTGTAGTGCAGATGATTACAGGTGCCCCATTTTATTGTGTTTCTACAAAACCAGAGATGTTAACGCTTGACCAGGGTTTAGTTGTTTCTGAAATTGCCGCCTCAGTTGTTTTTTCAACCTTTGTGCAGCATAGCACCCTATGTGTTTGCCACCCTTTCAGCGGTTCAGTTGAAGAACCAATATGTTCCACTATTAATTTGTAGCTGACGATTTTTTAATGAGTTTTCTTTCTAAGTTTTGCTTAGAACCATGACCAGGAAAATTGAAGAACGTATCAAGTTGACAGGAAATAAAACAACAATGTGGTAAACAGAGAATAGGGAAAGTTTTTAAAATTCAGTGAAAGATGAAAATAAAACAAAGAAGGGGAAAATAAATTGAGAACAAATAGCTAGTAAAATAAGAACAGATAGTAAGAGCTTTTTAAAGTTTAGAAGAGAGGGGCCAAATTGAGCAGGGTCTCTCTGGAAGAGGGAATGAAACGCAACATTTCCAAGTTTGCTGATGGCACAAAGCTGGGTGGGATTGAGAGTAGTGAGGAGGATGCGCACAGGCTTCAAGGTGATTTAGGTAAGTTCTGTGAATGGGTAGACAACACAACAGAAGCAATGCAACATGGCTAAATGCAAAAGTATACACGTATGTCAAAAACAAAAGACTGTATTTAAATGGTAACAAATTTGGAAGTACAAATAAGCAGCAAGACTAGGCCGAGATAACAAGGCGTGGGGCTGGATGAACATAGCAGGCCAAGCAGCATTATAGGAGCAGGAAAACTTGACGTTTCGGGCCTGGACCCTTCATTCAGTCCTTTGATAATGCTCTGCCATTCAATAAAAACATGGTTGATTTGGTTATAACCTCCACTTTCCTTGCCTGCGTATCCCCGATTTATTTCATCCCTTTGTTAATCAACAATCAGTCTACCTGTGCCTTAAAAATATTCGAAGATTCTGCATCCTCTGCTGCTGAGGAAGTGAATCCCAAAGACACACAGCCCTCTGAAGGGAAAAAAATACTTCCTAATCTCTGACTTAAAACAGGCGACTCCTTATTTTTAAACTTTGATCCCAAGTTCTAGATTCTCTCAACAGGAAATATCTTTTTGACATCCGCCCAATCAAGCCCCCTCAGGATCTTTCTTACTTCAGTTAAGTCATTTCTAACTCTTCTAACCTCCAGAACAGAGAGGCCTAGCCTGTCCAGCTTATCCTTATTAGGCAATCGACTCAGTTGGGTGTTAGTGTAGTAAAATATCTCTAAGCTGGTTCCAACCCATTAACATTATGTAAGTACAGTCACCAGTGCTGCACACTGTACTCTAGGTACGCTCTTTCTATTGCCCTGTATACCTGAAGCATAACCCCCCTACTCTGGCATTCAGTTCCCTTTCCAATCAGTGTTGATGTACAGAGGTCTAGATGTCTTAGTACGCCAGACAATGAAATTGACAAGCAGGTGCAGCAAGCAAGTAAGAAGGAAAATGAACTTATTGGGCTTCACTTCAAGAGGATTTAAGTTCAGAAGTAAAGATGTGTAACTGCAGTTGTAGAGGGCCTTGGTAGACCACACTGGGAGTATTGCATGTATTTTTCATCTCCTTGCATAGGAAAGGATATACTTGCTGTAGAGAGATAACAAGGTGTAGAGCTGGATGAACACAGCAGGCCGAGCAGCATTAGGGGAGCGGGAAACCTGATGTTTTGGGTCTGGACCCTTCTTCAGAAAAAATCAGTTTTTTCTGAAGAAGGGTCCAGACCCGAAACGTCAGCTTTCCTGCTCCTCTGATGCTACTCAGCCTGCTGTGTTCATCCAGTTCTACACCTTGTTATCTCAGATTCTCCAGTATCGGCAGTTCTACTGTCTACTTGCTGTAGAGGGTGTGCAGCAGACGTTCACAAGGCTGATACCAGGGATTGTAGGATTGTCCTGTGAGAAAAGATTTTGTTCGACTGGACTTGTGTTCACTAGAGTTCAGAAGGATGAAAGGGGATCTGATTGAAGTGTATAAATTCTAACAGGGCTGGACAGACTAGACACAGGGAGGATGTTTTTCCAGGTTGAGAGGCCTAGAACCAGGGGTTATAGTCTCAGGATACAGGTTACATCATTTAGGACTGACATGAGGAAATATTCTTTCTATAAAGAGTAATGAATCTGTGAAATTCTCTATCACAGAACGCAATGGAAGTCAAGTTATTGAACATATTCAGGAAAGGTTTTTTAAGATATTGAGGGCATCAAGGGATAGGAGGAGAAAGTTGGAATATATAGTTCAGATAGAGGATCAGCCATGATTGTATTGGATGGCGGAGCATTCTCAAAAGGCTGAATGGCATACTCCTCCTAGTTTCTGTGTTTCTAATATGTAGCATTCCAGGATATTTGCTATTTAATCAACATTATGGAAACTTTTTGTTTTATGTCTCATGGGCAGTATCCCTTTAAGAGACATCTCATGGTATCATCACTGTATCGTAGCACGAGACTGAGGATGTAAAGTTCTTGGACTCCGTCTTGCCTTGGATCACTTGAAACATAACACGACTAGAGAATGGTATAACATAATAGACATGAGTGTGTCTGGACTATTAAGCTAAAGCATGTAAGGCATGTATATAATGGTTGAAGTGAATGTCTGTTGGATTTTTCGATATCATGCTGTCCATAATCAGATGCATATGTTACAGGAGATAACTTGACCATTGCCACATCAGGTAAAACATCATGTTGGAGGCTAACTCATACTAAAAATGGATTTAAAATGACCAGATTTTTAATGAATCCTCTCAGTTGTTTGAAAACTCCCAATGAAAGCAATTATTGTCCCTGCTCCTGACCATGGGTAACGCGATCCTAACAAAATATTTAAATTGCAGTGCTGAGTTCAGAATTACCGTTATTTGGACTAATTCTACAGGAACCCATTTCTGTGGATGTAGAAAATGTATATGACTGTAAAGTAAAGATAATTTTAAAAAGGCTGCATTGGCTTTCTGTCATGCTGTTGGTGCAACAGTAACAGAAAGATTAAACATTTGTACACCTGTCTGAGTAAGAAGCCTTACTGAGGCAGACATTTTTTTGCTGACAGTATAGTAGTTTTATGAAAAATTAATTTTGAGGCTCATTTCTTTGTAACAGTTGAACAAGAATACTTTTCGTTGTTGATTTTTGAATTCATTGTTTGATGGAATGTTGATGGATCATTTCAGAAGTGATGCAGTATTGATAGATGTCAGTCACTGGGACTGGAATGAGCTAAATGAAAGCCATTATTCAAAATGGCATTATTCCAGCGTTTATCGGGGTTTGTTGAGGTTATATTGAATAATCTAATTCAGGAAAACTTTAATTACTAGAAAAGGGACATAGGTGAGAGTACAGTGCTTCAATTAAATTATGCCTTTTAGATCTTTAATGTAGGTTGTTAATTTGCAATTAATGTAATTGGACAAAAGTATTCTGGCAGGTTTCACCAATGATTTTAGTTAAATAAGCTGATAACTGAAATCTACATTTTACATATCACAGCCTTATGCCTACAATGTTTGCAAAGAATTTTGTGTAGACAGGTGTCAGTAAGTATAGAATAGCCTTCAAAATTACTGGAAGTCCATGAGTAATGGAGAGTGATTGAAGGATTACGCCCTCAACTTCCAAGATCTGTCAATAATTGTGTCTTGTCACGAGATCTGTTCACCTGTGAAATTGTACCCCATCTTCTTTATTTGCAACTGAATCTATGGTAAAAATTCTGTAGCAAAAGAGATTTTGCTGTTACAGATTCAAATATGTTTTGGGTATGGTAGCATAGCTGTAACATTACTAGATTGATAATCCAGAGGTTTAGACTAACGATTCTGAAACTTCAACTCAAATCTTACCAGGTAACTGAAAGAATTTAAATGGAGGTGAGCACTCAGACGGACCTGGTTACACATGTGGCTGTACCCTCCCTAGTGGTGCACCAATATGATGATAGTCTGGCATCTATAGCCATTTTTTAAATTTGCAGTTTATAAACTTGATGAGACAATGCTACAGGATGGATTGGGACCTCTGTTAACTGTGACATCAAGATCCTGGCCAAATTACGCTCAAGCCTTTCTTTCAGTCTAACAGGAGATCTAATGGAGGCATCCAAGTTGTTCTAAAGTTTCTGAAGTCATACCAGACTTAAAACATATCACAGATGCAGCCAGACCTGTTGAGTTTCTCCAACTTTCTCTGTTTGCTTCAAATTTCCAGCGTCCACAGTGTTTTGCTTTTATCCAAATTATTCATTTAGTAAAAGAATTCAATTTATGAATATTTCGAAAGAATATCTGATGAGATCAGAACTTATATGTTACAGAGAACTGATAGTATGGTCCTTGTCCTGTCAGGTTATGTGAAACAGTGATAATTATGTGGTGAGTGGAATACTCTGATTTCCAAATAGACATTTCACAGCATAGTGCTGTTCTGAGACTTGCAGACCAATAAAAGACACCATTTTATAATTTTAAATCGAGTACAAAGATGACTTCGGAAATTGTATATAGACAAATCTCGAAAGTGGCAGAACAAGTTGAATAGGCTGTTAAAATAGCATATAGAATTTATAACTCAAAGTTGCGTAGCAGCTTAGCAGAAGATCTGCTAAGAGACCAGTAACAAGGCCAAAACTTAGAGATTCCAATAAAAATGCAGATGACGTGAGAACATTCATTTATACATCAAGTTATTGTGATCTAGAATGTGGTACCTGAAAGGATTGCGGTGACTGATTGTAATATTCAGAAGGAATCGGACAAATACTTTTTAAAAAATGGGATTAACGTGCCTGAGCAGGGATGGGGGATTAATTGGATGGTTATACAAAAGACCAAGCACAGGCATGATGGATCAAATGGCTTGGTTTCTGTGCAGTATCATTCAATTATTCTGTTTAATTACTGGCATTTACCATAGTCTCAGTGAACCACTCATGCAGCCATTCCCTTTCTTTTCAGCTAGAAAAAGAATGTATATATTAATTTGTAACATTTGAGTTATTATTTACCTTTTAATGGGACTTTAAGCCTTGGCCATTATGTGAGGCATCACCAAAAAGAGTGTAAGATAATGTAAATCAGCAAATAATGGTTAGGTAATTTACAAGTTCTTGAATTCTAAACGTGGCTACATTCCATATTTCAATCCAGTTTCTTCGAGTTTGCAAGAACGTTACTTATTTTAGTTCCCTGCTGAAGGTTAAGAAGAATTCATGTTCCTTGCAGATGTACTTGCTCAAGCTTGCAGGGAACTTGTATAATATAAATATTTCAATATGTATAATTTTATATAATTGCCTTGTCTCTAGGCTTATGAAAGGCGATTCCCAACATGCCCGTTAATCCCGATGTTTGTTGGAAGTGACATTACCAGCGAATACAAGAGTGAGGACGGGGCTATTCACATTTTGGAAAGGCGGTGCAAACTGGATGTAGATGCCCCAAGATTACTGAAAAAGGTATGGCTAAAACAATCAATTGAGTAAGTTCAAGAATGTAAATGTGCAAATAAGAAATGTTCAATAAGTAATTCTGGAAAGAGAAGTTACTATGTAGAGAAATCTACATAAAAAGATATCTTAAAATGTTGAACTATGATCTGTAACCTAGCTTATTCATTATTGATGCCCTACAGAATATTTTTGTTTTTTTTTTACTTTCTTGCACTAAATTACAAAGATATTGCTGCTGTGGACATTATACCACTTTTATTCTTACTTGATGCATTACAATGCTTATAATTTTCTCCAACTTTTGGTAATAATTAAGCAAAACCATTTTTTTTCTAAACCTCCTTTCTCGAGCAGACTCAATGTTCGCTGACAAAGGGTTGGCACAAGTTGTTATTTGAAAGCATCACCATCTGCTGGCAGAAAGTAGCGTTACAGTTTTGAGCTAACCAAAATCAAGTGCCTTGGGTAGACGTTGTAGAGCAGTAAGTTGTCCAGTTGCTTCAGACATCTGGAGTGCTTGAGCCATTCTCCAATTAATTGATATGTCCTGGATATGTTATGCTGTTCCCTCGTCTTTGTACAGGGAACATTCATCCATTGCTGTTGGGAGAAAAGGACTATCATAGATTTTCTCATTCAGAAATCAGTGTTAACTTAAGATGTTATTTCAGAGACTTTGAAGAGGAGAACTATGGGTAAATAAATATACAAAATTAGAAAAGGGTAGGGCAGAGGAAAAGCAATCACCTGTTTTCAGCATTTGAGGTTTCAAGACAAAGTGCCAGTAAAAAATGCAAAAGATTTGGATGGGACTGTTTCTTTGCCCAGAGTGATCTCAGGCTGTAGACTTCATTTTGAATTAATAAAAGCTGCCTCAACCATGTCAACATCCAAGGTTAGATAGGGCAGCCTGTCGAGGAATAATGAAAGTAATTCAAAGGTAAAAGAGATTAAACCTGTATAGAGAGTAAATGCTGAAGTAACAAGCATGGGG
Organism: Ginglymostoma cirratum; assembly: GCA_024137785.1. Lineage (NCBI taxonomy): Eukaryota > Metazoa > Chordata > Chondrichthyes > Orectolobiformes > Ginglymostomatidae > Ginglymostoma > Ginglymostoma cirratum. The sequence continues at coordinate 9,336,721 of JAHRHZ010000079.1, read as the reverse complement.
CTGGATGAACACAGCAGGTCAAGCAGCATCGTAGGAGCAGGAAAACTTGACGTTTCGGGCCTAAACCCTTCTGTGTTCTGTTTGGATCGAATAAACTGTTTTTGTAACTTTGACAATTTCTGTGTATCTGTTGGATTGATCCATTCATTGTTAAATTCCATGATCTATTTTGACTTTATCAGAACTTGAAAGTGACATTCTGTCATTAAATATTGGATTTGTTCTAACAACTGAAGATTACATGATTACTAATGAGAAATGTTGTGTTAAACTTGTACTGCACAAAAGCTGTAGCATTTTTTGTTATAACATTTCCACTCAGTCAGTCATATTTACAGGTTGGTGCTTGCTAGTAGTGTTTTTTAACATTTTCTGCAGCTATACTTGACCTTGATTGCTTTGGGGATTATTGATGTTTTATTTGTATGTTTGAAATCCCTGGAGGAGTAAATAAATAACATGCACAACTACTTTCATTGCAAGTGTAGTTATCCAAGTTAGTTTTGTTCATAAGCTCTGTGATTTATGAAATATTGATTGCCATCACCATGAAATATTTGATATTGTAATTATATTTAACAATTATACAGATGTATCTGACAAAGCTGTTTGATGTTATCCAGATTGCTGGTGTTGATTACATCTACTTCATTCAGAAGAACTCCTTGAATAAGCAGGAAAGGACATTGAAAATAGAAGCCCACAATGAAACATTTGCTAATAGAGTGGTCATCAATGAATTCTGCTGTTACACAGTATGTTATCAGTTGCAAAAATTTTGAATGTAATTAATGTAACAAAAATCTGGGCTCCCAGAAACTTTATCTCTTGAAATGAGGGAAACTAGAGCGTAATTGAAGAATTGAGGAGGAGAGCTAAAATTTCATAGCATGAGTACATGTAATGCCGTGTAAAAGTGCTGTTGTGTACTTTGTCAGTTTGTGTATAGATCTATCAGTTCCATTATCCTTGAGGTTCAGGCTGGCTGTTGGTGTTCAAGTTCAAATTATAGTTACCTTCATGCTCTGTAGCAAATACGTTCATGCTTTATAAGTCTTGCAGAGCACTTTCACCTACAATACTGAATGCATAATGTATAAATCACAAACAAATTCTCTGCACCAGTGCTGTTGCTGCTCATCCAGTATCTATCCCAAAGTGCACAGCAAATGTAGGAATACAGCCAGATACTGTTGTCCCCGTTACAACACAGTTTACACTGTGGCTAAGGAAACCAACAGACTATAAGGGTAGAAAGGTGAAAATGTACGCATTTGAAATATGGAAAAGGAATGAAAAGCATCTTCCAAATTTTAATCCTTTCACTGATTTCACCGATGATGACTCATAGCACAGTAGATATACAAATTAGGCTTTTTGAATACCCTAACCTTTAATATTAAATTTTAATCTCCTTTATAAGTAGGTTATATTTTGCACATTTCTTTAACGTATAGTGCTGCAAAGGTAGTGAAATTGCGAAAATTTTGAACTATATTTAACACTTTGGCTGCTGATGGCCCCAGAGAAATGAAACCTAGTTCCTCCAGACAGTTTTAACTTTTAATTTCAGGCTGAGATTGAAATAGTATTAACATCACAGACATATATCGAGGAAATGTTTGTATTGTGATGTTAATGCACACATTTCTAAAGTAAACACTTCTGTATGGATTGATTTTAACAATGTCAAAGCTTAACATTTGTCTTATTGCTGAATCATAATATTCTACTGTACGAAACACCCTTTGGTCCATCGAATCTGCACCAACATAAAGAAAACTCTAAATCAACTCAAGTTTTACTTTCCAGCACTTGACACATGATCTTGAGTATTCAAGTCCGCATATGAATACTTATTAAAGGTTATGAGTTACCTGCCTCAGGGCTATCCTCCCAGGCAGTGCATTCCAGATTTCCTCTGGGTGGGAAAAAAGAGTTTTCTTCAAATCACCTCTTAAACTACCTAACTTTCATTGTTATTGACCTTTAACTAAGGGAATTACTGCTTTCTATCCGTGAAACCCGTGCCCTTATAATGTTATACACCTCAGTCAAGTCCTCTATCAACCTTCCCTGCTCCTAAAGAAAACAAACTGCTCTTATCCAGCCTGTCTTCATGGCTAAACTGCTCTATCATAGGCAACATCCTGGTAAATCTCCTCTATTCCTGCTCCAGTGCAATCACATCTTTCTGATAGTATGGTGACCAGAACTGCACGCAGTACTTCAGTTGTGGCGTATCCAAAGTCATGTAAAACTCCAACATAACCTCCCTGCTCTTATAACCTATGCCACAATTGATAAGGACAAGTGACCGATATGCTTTCTTTAACTACCCTGTTAACCTGTCCTGCCAGCTTCAAGGATGTCTGGACAAGCACCTCAAGATGCCTGTGTTCCTGTGAGCTTCCTAGTATCCTGCCATTTATTGAGTACTTCCTTGTTCTGTTATTTCTTCCAAAGTACATCATCTTGTGCTTATCAGGTTGAAATTCCATCCTCCACTGATCTGCTCATCTGACTGATCTGTCTATTTCCTCTTGTAACCGAAGACCTTCTTCCTAACTGCCAACCACATGGCCAATGTTTATGTCACCCACAAACTTACTTATCCCCCTCACCTTTCCACCACCACCGCAGCATTATCCATATTCTTTATATAGATTATGAATACTAGGGGACCTAGGTTATGAGTTTCTTGCCTCAGAACTATCCTCCCAGGCAGTGCATTCCAGATATCCTCTGGGTGGAAAAAAAGTTTTCCATGATGTCTGTGGCATTGCCACTGGCCACCAGCTTCTACTCCCACTTCTGTCTCCTTCACTAAGCCAGTTTTGGATCCAACTTGTCAAATTACCATAGATCCCATATGCTTTTGCCTTCTTTATCAGTCTCCCATGTGGGGCCTTGTCAAAGGCTTTGCTGGAATCCATGTAAACTGCACTACCCTCACCTACATTTCTGGTCACTGCCTTGGAAAGTTCAATCAAATTTGCCAGGCTTGATCGTCTTCGTGACAAAAGCCATGCTGACTATCCCTAATCAAACCTTGCCTGTCCAAGTGGGGATTAATTCTTAAGAGTTTTTTAAATAGTTATCTTACCACTGAGATGAAACTCACTGGTCTGTACTTCCCTGGTTTATCTCAGGGACACCCTTTTTGAAAAGTTGAACCAGGCTAGCTGCCCTCCGGTCCTCTGTTATTTCCTGTCTGCCAGAGAAATACTAAAAAATTGGGTCAGAGCCTCTGTAAATTTCCTCCTTGATCTCTTTCAACAACCTTGGATGCAGTTCATCTGGACCCAAGGGTTTGTCCACTTATAAGATGACCAAAACCTCCAGTACCAGCTCACTCTATACGATAAAATTGTTCAAGAACCTCACAGTTCATCTTCCAGAGTTCTGTACCTTCCTCCTCCTCCTCCAAAGTATTTGTTTAACATCCTACCAGTGTCCCCCAGCTCCACACCCAAATTGGTCTGTAATCGGCCCTACTCTTCTCCTGGTTACGCTCTTCCCCCTTGATATGCTTATGGCATATCTTAGGATTCTCCCTAATCATGGCCACCAATTTTTTTCATGCCTCCTCTTTGCTCTCTTAGTTGCTTTTTTTTAAGTTCTCCCCCCTGCACATTTCCTTACTTGGCTAATTTTCCTCCTTAGCCAGTCCTGAATATTCCTAGATATCTATTTTTCTGGACTTGTTGCTCATACTTGGCACCCTAAAGAGAACATGTGGGCCCTGGCCTGTCACCATTTTCATTTTGAATGTCCCCCCCATTGTTCTGCCGTTGATTTACCAGAAGTAGCCGTTCCCAGTCTAAATTGGCTAGATCCTGCCTTATTTTAATAAAATCTGCCTTCCACCAATCTAAAGCTCTTTTTGTAGGCCATCCTCTTCATTTTTCAATAGAAGCTTAAAATATATGCTGTGGTGGTCATTATCACTAACATGCTCTCCCACAGCCACATCGAATGCCAGTCTGGCTTCATTGCCCAGAATTACGTCAACATTACACTGTCTCTTGTGGACCTTCTATATTTTGAGATGAAAAGAACTGCTAAAATTCCAAGTTGTTCCTGATGTGTCTTATTTTATGTGCTCATTGTCAGGTTCACCAAGAAAATGAAGATTGGACCTGCTTTGAGCAGTCAGCAAGTCTTGATATCAAGTCGTTTTTTGGATTTGAAAGCACTGTTGAAAAAATAGCAATGAAACAGTATGCCAGCAGCATCAAAAAGGTATGTTAATAAATGGTATTTTGGTATTTCAAGTAGATCCTTCAGACAGATTCTCCTTTGTCTTTCTGGCTGTAGTGGTGTTTGAATTGACTAGAAGTACTGTATCAATATTCACAATGCAGGAGGTACCTAGTCGAGAAGAAAATACCTAAAAGCAAGAATGTTTATTGTATAAAGATTATTTGGCTTGATGGTAATTTTCAATAAGGTTCAGTGAAATGTCTGCGTATTGGAGTCAAAGTCATAGATATATACACCATGGAAACAGACCTTTCCATCCAACTTGTCCATGCTGAGCAGATATCCTACATAAATCTCGTCCCATTTGCCAGCATTTGGCTCATATCCATCTAAACACTTCCTATTCATATACATATCTAGATGTCTTTTAAATTTGTAATCATACCCGCGCCCACCACTTCCTCCGGCAGCTCATACCATACACGCACCAGCCTCTGTGTGATAAAGATGCCCCTTTGGTCCCTTTTATATCATTCTCCTCTCAACTTAAACCTGTGTCCTCTAGTTTTGGATCACCCATCCCAGAGAATAGACCATGCCCCTCATGACTTGTAAACCTCTAACAAGCGTCCGATATTCCAAGGAAAATAGTCCCGGCCTATGTAGCATCTCCCTGTAGCTCAAACCCTCCAACCCTAGCAACATCCGCATAACTCTTTTCTCGACCCTTTCTAGTTTCACATCATCCTTCATCTAGAGAGAGACCAGAATTGAGCACAATTCTCCAAAATCAATGCCATATAAAGTCATAACATGACCTCCCAACTACTAAACTCAATGTACTGACCAATAAAGGCAAGCATACCAAACGCCTTCTTCGCTATCCTATCTACAAGCGACTCCATATTTAGGGAACTATGAACCTGCACTTCAAGGTCTCTTTGTTCAGCAACGCTCCCCCAGAACTTGCTATTAAGTGGATATGTACTGCCCTGATTTTTCTTTACAAAATGCAGCACCTCACATTTGTCTAAATTAAACTCTATCTGCCACTTCTTGGCCCATTGGCCCATCTGATCATGATTCCATTGTACTCTGAGTTAACCTTCTTCACTGTCCACTACACCTCCAATTTTAGTGTGATCTACAAACTTAGTAACCATACCTCCTATGTTCATGTCGAAATTGTAAAAATAGCTGACGAAAAGCAATGGACCAGCACCGATCCTTGTGGTACACCGCTGGTCACAGCACTCAGTCTTAAAAGCAACCCGCCACCACCACCCTTCAGTGATATGAGGCCCAGTGTATGGCCCAGAACATATCCCTGATCAATTACTCATTCAAATAGTGAGAAATTGCTATCCCTTATAGATGACATTTGAATGAGATTTCACAACGCACAGGGTCACTAATGTCTGGGAGTGTTGCTGAGACATCTATGGAATCTATCTTCACCTCATTTAGTATTTGATGAGTTCTGTGGTTGTAATCGATCACAGTCTCGCTGTTAACTTTGAAAAAATAATAGAATTTGTATATATATTTTGCTAACGTGATGATTGCAAATACTGTTGATTTAATGTAAAAAATAAGCTTTAGTGCATGGCTCATGCACAGTTGATGATTTATAATTGCTGTTGGCAATCCTTATTCTAATTTGATTTTAAATTTGATGTTCTGTGTAAGAACCATTTTTCAGAAATTTGAGACTGTTCTGTTGCAGTCACTTTAAAATGCATATTGGTAACCCCTCTTCACAATTACCCTGCTCACCTGTAGCAACTTGTGTCACCAGAGCTGCTTGAATTGCCCAAAAAGGTGGAAAGAATAGCCTGCTACTGATATTCTTGGCTCATAGCTCCTACTGAGAGATTTTCCAGAACTGTATTGTCAAGTGACTGACATGTTCCTGTGAATGATTTTTCTTTACGATCATGTATTAATCAATTGGTAAGTTGTCTTAAAGGACAGGAAAACAAAATACAACTTTGACCATTGTGATAGCCATCGACATCAAGATCACCTTTGACAAAACTCTGACAGATTTTTTTGCTGTAATTAGTAGGTTGAATAAGAAGGAGCCAGTGACTTGTGTATTCAGATTTTCAAAAGAGATTAACACAAAATTAGGTATCGTGGGATTAAGTGTAATGTATTAGTATTGATTGAGAACAGAAAACAGGAGTTTGAATAAATGGTACATTCTCAGGTTGGCCTCAACAAGCAGGATTCAACAAGGATTAATACTTAGATTTCAGTGTTTGTAATCTATATTAATGATTTAAATAAAGACATGGAATATAATGTATCCAGGTTTGCTGATGATGTATGGTTAGGTGGGAAGGTCAGCGATGGGAAATGCAGAGAACATTTGTACTCAACTGCTTTCTGGGATGAGGGGCTTGACAAAGTGCATAGAATCTAACACAGGATTACGGTGTCAGAGTGAGGCATTGACTAGTTACGATGGAGATGAGACAATCATTTCCTCAGAGTTGTGAATCTTTGGAATACCCTGAACTACAAAATGTGTGTATTCATTCATTTAGTATATTCAAGACAGATGCTTATAGATGTTGTTATACTAAAGAAATTTAAGGATATTGGGAAGAGGAGGTTTAGGCAGAAGATCAACCATGATCTGGATGTATGACATACAAAGAACCCTAAGAAATAGGAGCCCTTCGGTTTTTAAGATCTCAAAATGGTTCTGTCTCTGAAATACTTATCCAGAAAGGCCTTCTCAAAGGACCGAATCTCTAATTATACTTAAATCAATGAAATAGTGGAGAAAAATATTGGTATCAATAACTTATGATACGGTCTTCATATATCTTCTATTATTGTAGATTTGCTAAATTCTACTCAAACTGACTTCGATTCCACAATGCAAAAATGTTTAACTGTTTTATGTGATACTTTAATATTTCAACTGCTATGAATTATATTTTTGCCTTTTTTTTAAAGGGAAAAGAAATAATTGAATACTACCTAAAACAGCTAGAGGAAGAAGGAATAACTTATGTACCACGGTGGACACCAACAGTAAATACTAATGTGGAAAAGACGGTTTGTGTTCAGAAATTGACCTCCTCTCCAGCCGTGGCCATACCTGGCCGAGGTGATGCAGTTGTAAAGGAAGAACACGTTAACAAAGACTTAATTGCCGGTTCCAATAATTCACCTGATTCTCTCTCAGGAACACCTGAAGGTAAATAACTTAGGATCTCAGTGTTTTATTGTAAAATTGTACCTTTATTTATTGATGTTTATGGAATTGTCACACAGTCTGAAACTATGTTTTAATCTAATTTTATTGCATTTGTGTTCTTGGGGTGGAAAAAAGGTTCCTTTTTCTATGAAAATTTAAAGCTAAGTTGAGAAATATGCATTTTTTTATAATGCTCTTGAAGTAGATGTTCTTGTTAGCCTGGATATAAAAAAGCTGTTGTAAAGTATTCAGAAAGTAACATTGTCTTTCCATCAATCTAAAATAGATTTTTGGTAGTTAACTGTGTAATGGACTTCCAGGCGAATGAAAATAATAAATGAATGTATCATTTCACACTTTTATTATTCTTATAGATAAACTAGATGCTGATTATATTGAGCGTTATTTGGGTGACTTAACACCACTGCAGGAAAGCTGTCTCATTAGACTTCGAACGCGGCTTCAGGAAGCACATAAAGGCAAGGTAAGGATATAGTAGATGTAATGATCTGCTGAAATAGCAAGGGCACAAATTACTTTACCTCAGTTGGTTCATTATTTGATAGATATTGGCCAAGGCTCTGAAGATAACTCCTACTTTCCCTTCAAAATAGTGCCACGGAATCTTTTACTTCTATCTAAGAAGCCAGACTGAGCTTTAATTTAATGTTCCATTTGAAAAACAAACACATCTGAGAATGCAGCACACCCTCAGTACTGCACTGAAGTATGAGCTTTGATCCTTGTGCTCAAATTCTTGTGTGAGACTTGAAACCACTGTCTTCTGACTCAGGTGAATTACCAACAGGTCATGGCTGAACACAGCGAAGGTATTAGAAGTGCAGAAATGACCCATGCGAATCATTCCCGGGTTGAGGAACTTGTGTTCCATGTTGGGGAAGTTGGGACTCTTCCTTGGTCAGGGAAAGTTGAGAGGAATTTGATAGAAATTTAAAATCACAAGGGAATCATGACCATTTAGATAGGCAAAGCTTCCATTGGTGGAAGGATTAAGAAAGACAGTATAGAAGATCAAGATAATTGGTGAAAGAAGCAATGGCGACATGCAAAAAAATCTTTTCATGTATCAAGTAGTTAGGATCTGGCATGCATTGTCTGGTGTGGTGGAAACAGGTTCAATCAAGGCATTCATGAGGGAGGTGGATTATTATTTGAGAAAGAATGTGCAAGGCTATGGCAAAAAGGCAGGGAAATGTAATTAGACTTACTGCTTCTCTGGAGAGCCAGTGCTCTCTAATGATTGAAATACAATCTAAAGTGAGGTTTGTGTGTGTACTTTGTTAATATTTAGTTTCAGTATATCCTCTGTATGCGCAAGTTCACGACTTGCGAATTCACCTAACTGCACCAACAAGTAAGTAGCAACAAAATTCATCATCCACGGGTAAACTAGTATATCCATGATTTTTAGCCTGTATTTTCAATGGGTTCCAAGCTCTCAAGTTTCATCATTCACAGGGGTCCTCAGAAATGGAACCCTCATGTATACAGAGGAGTGACTGTAGCTTGCATATTTTGATACAAAGTTAATTGCTTCAGTTTTTTAGGAAATCATAATATGCTTGTGCAAGAACTAGTCACTTTCTGGGCTAAGTTTAGGCATTGAACTTTCTGCTTGTCTAGATGTGACTAGTTGAATATTATCCTCCTGTGGTGTAACCTTTCTATAATTCTGTTTGTTATCAGGGAACTTTATCTTTTCAGTGCACAGTAGGTCAAATGTTTTAGTTGTTTTTGTGTTAGGATAAACGTGACAATATTCTGTGCAGATAACATAATAAAATAGAAACTTGCGTTTTATATATCAAAATGGTAGATTTTTGAAATTTTATAGGAAATTTATTTGATTACTAATTTAAGTTTTAAAGAGAGAGTAAATGTAACTAGGTTTTCTCATCAAATATTGATAATGCACACAGTTTGACAACTGATTTTTGTTTATCCTGAATTGAGCTTATCAAAAAACGTGACTACTTCTCAAAAGTAACCAACAATAGGATCCTTGTGGAAATACTTGAAACAGAGAAAGTATTATAAAAACACAAGTGCTTTTTCTCCTTCCAATAATTATAATAGTTTTTTTTATACACAAGCTTGTCCTTTTCAGGGAGATTTAGTTTACATTCGTGGAGCTTGGATCTTTGAATTGGAGTTCAGATCAAAGTTCTTTGTGTATAATGAGTTGAAATGCCAGAATGCTGAATGCTACTGGATGTTTTTTATGATCTCATTAGCACAATCTGTCAAGACCACGATATTTCCCAGCTTCCATATGAAAAGCTTCAATTATTTTACCAAATCTTCCATCTGTAAATGCAGGAGAAAAATCCAAAACAATCTGAATAAGTCAAAAATTCAAAAGGCGAGAAGAATGGAGTGGGTGGCGCAATATAAGGAGGTCCCATCGAGGAATGTTTTACAGAACAATATGTGTTGAATGTGAAGTAACAGTGGCTCCCCTTGACTTCTCACCTGCTCAGTGGTGTCACTGTCCCTTTGCCCTGTATCATGCCTTTTTTCTTAAAGTTTTGTTTTGTGAATAATGCAATGTGACAATTCATTATTTTACTTGCACTGATAAATGTGACTTTTACTAATCATGTTGCATTTGGAACCATTTTAAAATTTTATTAATTGTATTTTATGAAATTCAATATTTATAATGCAGTCAGGAAACTACAATTTTAACTGTGAGATTTGGTTATGGAGCTGTGGTACTTGGATAAAAGTCTGATCAAGGAAATGTCGATAAAGGAGGTGTTGATTACATTCAGTCAATCAAAAAATTGCTTCCTTCTTTCATTTGAGTAAATTTAGTTATCATGTTTACAGATCCCCAAAGATGAGCACATCCTACGGTTCTTAAGAGCACGTGACTTCAATATGGATAAAGCAAGGGAGCTTCTGTGCCAGTCTTTGACGTGGCGCAAACAACACAAAGTAGACTACCTCTTGGAAACTTGGACACCACCTCAAGTGCTGCATGATTATTACACAGGAGGCTGGCATCACCATGACAAAGGTATGCCAGATTTACCGTATATACAGTGTGATAGTATTTTATAAATTTTATTTCCCTAAACAGAACTAGACTACATTCAGCATCTAGAAACTTACTGATAGCATTATGTTTCTTAATCAGATGTGAAAGTAACAGTGTATGTAGTTGAAGTGTTACTTTTAAGTGGCTAGTTTCAGCCTTGAATCATTATTGAAGCTTTCTAATGATTGAAATACAATCTAAAGTGAGGTTTGTGTGTGTACTTTGTTAATATTTAGTTTCAGTATATCCTCTGTATGCGCAAGTTCACGACTTGCGAATTCACCTAACTGCACCAACAAGTAAGTAGCAACAAAATTCATCATCCACGGGTAAACTAGTATATCCATGATTTTTAGCCTGCATTTTCAATGGGTTCCAAGCTCTCAAGTTTCATCATTCACAGGGGTTCTCAGAAATGGAACCCTCATGTATACAGAGGAATGACTGTAGCTTGCATATTTTGATACAAAGTTAATTGCTTCAGTTTTTAAGGAAATCATAATATGCTTGTGCAAGAACTAGTCACTTTCTGGGCTAAGTTTAGGCATCGAACTTTCTGCTTGTCTAACTTAGCTTCCATGTTTCTTCTGTCAAAGTTAAGGGAGTATAGCGTAGCTGGTTATGTTGATATTTTGAGTTATTGTGGACAATTTTCCACTGAGGTTACGGGGACTAAGCTGAGCTCACTGCTGGAAATGCATGTTTGTCATACTCTACATTTAAATGGGGATGCGAGTGGTGGGTGTTCAGCACTTCTCCCACTTGAAGTGATTTGGAATGCTCGCTTCCAGCATCGGCTGGAAAATTGGAAAAAGTGGTCTAACTTGAGCATTATAAAATATTGACACTGAGCCACATAGGTGATATTAGAGCAGATGGTCAAAGAGAGAGGTTTAAAGGAATGGCTTATTGAAGGAATTAGGATAGACGAGCACTGAAATTCAAGGAGAAAATTCTCTAAGAAGGTTGGCAGCTGAAGGCATGGTCACCATAAAGCAATTAAAATCGGGAATGCTGAAGAGAGTAGAAATTTGTAGAGTGCAGAGATTTTGGAGGTTTTGGGTTGCAGGAGATTAGAGATTGAGAGATCAAAATTGTGGAGGACCTTGAAAGTTTCATTATAATATGAGTGCTGAGTGTCTCAATTGGATACTCTTAGGACTAGAATCTTTCAACCTCTTCAGGAAGATTAATTTCTAATTTGGTATTTTGTACGTTATAGTTGAGACTGGCAAAACAGTTTAATGTTGTTTTGATTTTACAGATGGGAGACCCTTGTATATCTTAAGACTTGGGCAGATGGATACCAAAGGGCTTGTCAGAGCGCTTGGAGAGGAAGCACTGCTGCGGCACGTAAGTGTACTTTAATCATTTTACTTTCTTGATTAAATTGACTTAATGTGTATTTCTAGTGTTCTCTCTGCTGAATTAGTGAAACTCTACAATAAAAATACCATTTCTAGTTTCTAGCTAATTATTACTATATTTAAAGTGACTACTTTATACAGCATATAGAATTATATTGTTTTCACATTTCGGTTATTTGCCATTGTGAAGAGGTTTGAGAATGATCAAACTCCTATCTGATAGAAGAGCAGAGAGGAATGATGATTTTGTTCCTTTACTCAGGGTTAGAATCAAACTTGGATGCCAGAGGTGCAAATTGTCTACAAATCCAAACTGGATTCAATCTTTACAAATTTTATTCTGGTATTTTCATTATAGGAGCAGTAAGTACATGAAACGTTAATTGGCACAGCAGTTTTATGATGGACTGTTTAGAAAACTTCACCTAGTTGAGTGAATGATCTTTAAGCCATTACAGAATGTTCATGCATATATGATCACAGCAGGCTTTTTCCTTTCCCTAATTCTGCTAAAAGCTAAGTATACCAGAGCGTTATCTGTATTACCAATGAAATGACAAACTTGGCAAAGTTCGTTTAAAATTTCACCCACTTAATTGAAAGACTGCAATAAATGCAGACTTCTGTGCAACTGTAAATGAAGCGATGTACATAGTGATTTCAATGCTTTCCTATTAGCAACACAGTAGTGCATTTATTACTTTATCCCAGTATTCTAGATTGGGCTTCATTTGTACCATTTGTTTGGCTTCAGATAACATGAATTGTGTTGACTGAATTTCTGAAAGATAGATGCTCACCAGAGATCTTTAACTGCCACAATTCTATGATATTATTCCCATGAAATAAAACTGAAAATAATTGGAAAATATAACACACCACTATTAGTATAGTGTTTTATTTGTCAACTTTGGTAGAGTTTCATTATGCAATTTATAGTTTCCTGAGATTATACTTGAAAACTTTTGTAGCAGACTGAAATTTCTCAAAGTTTCTGGTATTCTCAAAGACCATGTTGCATAAGCCGTTGAAGTAATCTTGTTAGGCTTATAGAGATAGTAGGAACTGCAGATGCTGGAGAATCTGAGATAACAAGGTGTAGAGCTGGATGAACACAGCAGGCCAACTGCTCCGATGATGCTGCTTGGCCTGCTGTGTTCATCCAGCTCTACACCTTGTTATCCTTGTTAGGTTTATAGCTTGGTTACCTTAACAGATGTAATCAGTTTAGAGCAGAGCCATATTTTGGATTATTTCCAAGTGTACAGGTCTGAATCACTAGATTTACTGTTGCCAATTATGGATAAACAGTTGACAGCTTTTGATGATAGGAGTATGGAATTTTTGATGCCAAACTACAGTATAGGAAATTGTCTACCAGACATTGCGGTTAGACTCCCAGAAAGTAATGATCAATCAAAATGTAGTTGTGACCTTACGTTTTACCATGAGTTCTTTATCTTTCTCCATGTTTCATGCTATTTCATTGAGGCAATTATTCTATGTTTAACTAATTTCTGCAGCTGTTCTGTCCCCAACTGCCATTTTGAAGAATGTCAAAGATGGCATTTTCTGTGCACAAAGAAGCATTTTTTTCTGTGTTTAAAGAAGTTTTCTTCATAAAATAACAAATAAACTTGCACTTAAATTAATCTACATAGCATAAAATTTGTGAATCCAAGTATTACGCAGGGCAGGGGAGTTATACCAGAAAATCAGCATCAGTTGTAAGGAATCCATTAGTGCTGATCAGAGGGAGCCAGTAATAATTTGTAAACATAGAACATGGAACAGTACAACACAGTGCAGGCCCTTCGGCCCACAATGTTGTGCCGAACTTTTACCCTAAACCTAAGGTCTATCTGCCCTCCATCCCTACCTTATACTATCATTCATATGCCTATCTAATAACCACTTAAATGCCCCTAATGAGGCTGACTCCACTACCCTCTCCGGCAATGCATTCCACGCCCCTACCACTCTCTGAGTAAAGAACCTACCTCTGACGTCTCCCTCCACTCACTTTAAAACTATGACCCCTTGTAATTGCTACCTCCACCCTAGGAAGAAGTCTCGTCCACTCTATCTATACCTCTGATCATTTTGTACACCTCTATCAAGTCACCTCTCGTCCTTCGTCGTTCTGAAGAGAAAAGCCCTAGCGCGCTCAACCTTTCCTCATAAGGCCTTCCTTCCATTCCAGGCAACATCCTGGTAAGTCTCCTCTGCACCTTTTCCAACGCTTCCACATCTTTTCTGTAATGAGGCGACCAGAACTGGACACAATTCTCCAGATGTTGCCGAACCAGGCTTTTGTATAGCTGGAGCATAACTTCACGGCTCTTGAACGCAATCCCTCTATTAATGAAAGCAAACACACCATACACCTTCTTAACAACTCTATCCACCTGGGTGGCAGCTTTCAGGGAACTGTGGACATGAACCCCAAGATCCCTCCGCTCCTCCACGCTGCCAAGAATATTTCCGTTAACCCTGTATTCTGCTTTCAAATTTGTCCTTCCAAAATGAATCACCTCACACTTTTCAGGGTTAGACTCCATGTACCACTTCTCAGCCTAGCTCTGCATCCTATCAATGTCCCTTTGTAACCTAGAACAGCCGTCCGCACTATCCACAACTCGATCCACCTTAGTATCGTTAAGGCTAAATAATGTCTAACACACATGGTTGAATTTTTTGAAATGATCGGTATGCACTCAAGTTGTCAGGGATATTGGTGCCTCACAAGGATTTGTACTTGTGCCCCTGTTCACAATGTATATGGGACTAGATGAAGGATTGGAGAATACAATATCTGTTTTCACTACTTACCAAGCTATGTAGCGCAATAAATTGTAGATGGGAGCAGAAATTTGCTATGTGGCATTGATAGAATGAGGACAGACTGGCAGGTGGACTTCATTGTGGGGAAGTTGTGATGTCATGCACTGTGGATCAGAACAAGATCAATTAAACTCTTTACTAAATCATGGGGTGCTTGGAACCGTGTGGGAGCAGTGAGGTTCTGGAGTCCAAATGGAGAAACCTGTAAAATGCTAATAAAGTTTTGTGGCTTTTATCTCGGGAGTGCTCTATATACTGCAGTCGTGGCATACATATGAATGATCCCTTTAATTAAACACCCAAAGGAGTATATGGAACAAAATTTGACACTGGACTACAGCATTAGATCAGATGATTAAAAGTTTGGTAAAAACCATTGGTTTAAAGGGGTGTCTCAAACAAGAGAAAAATGGTGGAGACAGCTTGGAGAATTACTGAATTTAGGGTCTAGGCAGCTGAAAACACAACACCATTTCTAGATGTGCGAGGCAGGTTTTTCACACAAAGGGTGGTGAGTGCCTGGAATGCGATGCCAGAGGTGGTGGTGGAAGCAGACACAGTAGCAGCATTCAAGAACCCCTGGATGAATACGTAAATAAAAAGGGAAGAGAGGGATATGGATCCTGTAGGTGAAAACAGTTTTAGTATGAAAGGGCGAAATGTGTTGGCACAGACTTGGAGGTCCAAAGGTTCCTGTGCTGTGTTGTTCTTTGTTCACCCGCCTGAATGGAATTTGGAATACATGAAGCCAGCGTTAGAGAATTCAATCTAGACATTAGACCGTATTGTAGAGCTAAAGGAGGTTATAAAAGTAGGGACGAATTTGAAAATGAAGGTGGAAATTATTGTTTCAAGATTTTGGTTGACCTGAAGCCAGTATAGATCAGAAAGCACAATGAGAAAGATACAAGTGAGGGTACAAGAGCTAGAGTTTTGAAAGACCTCAGATTTGCATTTCGTGGAATGAAAGGCCAGCCAGGAGTGTGTTGGAATAATCAGTTATAGAGATCACAAAGAAACAGACCCTGCTTCAGCTGATAGAGTCACATGATATTACGGAGGTGGAAATAGAATTTCTTGATGAGTATCTGGATGATTGTACTGGTGACAAATATGTCACAAGTTTTGCAAGCAGTGTGGTTCAGCCTCAGAGGTTTCCAGGGAGAAGAGGAGTTGGTGACGAAGGAAATGTTGTTTGTGTTGAAGATAAAGGAACAGTGTATATTTGGGAAGCAAAAACATGCTTAGGAATTTTGCAAATAAAGAGAAATGATATGTCATTTTCCAAAGACCGAGGGCTCAGGATCAGTTTTATTTGAGGAGAGGGCTAACAGTAGTTATCAGTTAACATGGGATCCAGGAAAGAAAATTGAATGGCCACGAATTTATTAAATTAAGAGGTAGATGTAATGAAGAAATAATTAAAGGGCTTAGGTTTGAAGTAGCAGCCAAAGCACCTGTGGACAGAAGTAGGATAATCAAACCTACATAGTTGGCCAGAGTGCACATTCAGTCAAGGTACTAAAGCTTTGAAATGCATGCAGGATAGAGAGGACCAAACATGTCGTGGGTGGGGAGATATTTAACGTCAAAGTTATGTGAAGTTGTAGAAAACGGACAATAAATAGAAGAGAAATGATGCATGAATTTTCAAAAGTTTTAAATATTTTCTGCATCTATTACATTTCTGTTGCTGGAGCCAGGACTTCTATAGCTGCCTGTGGATAACACACTTGGGAGTCGATGCCAGTAACTCTTGACAGTTGAACTGTCAAAACAGTGGATCAAAGCTTGTCTTTAGCTCAGAGGTTGTGTCTCTAAAAAAGGCTAGCCAGAGATTGACAGATTTCTTAAACAACCACCTCTAGTGGCTTGTCTAAACAATCAGAACGAAAACAGCTTTCTTGCAATTGTTCTGAACTGTGGGCCAGATATGTATCCTTACCTATGTCAATATTGTTTCTTTTTCAATCTGAGGTGATTAGTAGTCAGCAGTGTTTAAATCCAAAGGACAAATTCATCCAACAAGTAGAATTACTAATGATCAATCCCACTGGACAGTCCTGTCCCCAGTGATGACAGATCTCAGATTTTCTATTAAATAAAACCACAGTTCAGCAGAAGAGACCGAGGATACTGTGCCTTTGTAATGATAGCTGAGGAGCACAAGTATAGATCAATGTTATGGTGACCGTTTTCAAATCAATTTCTGCCAGAAGGATGGAAGTAACATTACAGCAGTACAGAGGTCTGTTTAGATCCCATTTGGAAGACTGCATTCATTCCAAGATACACATACAGGTGGATATGTTAAGTTTGGAAGGATGTACTGTGCAGATTCACCAGAATGACATGAACACTAAAAGCATCAAAGTATGAGAACAGATTGCAAAACGTTTTATTTGCTAAATATAGAAGATTCAGATCTGCATCTAATTTTAAGATAATCGTAAGAGTTAATGGAGTATTTTCTGTGGTGGGGCCATCTAGAACAAGGGAACATAACGTTAAAATTAAAGCTACACCTTTCAGGTATGATTCCAGAAAACATTTTCTCACACAAAAAAATGGAAATCTGCTGCTCCCTTTCCCCAAAAAACTGGCGTGACTAGTTTGGGAGAAAATTCCAAAACTCACTCGGCTTTTATTTGGCAAAGGTATTAAGAATTACAAGACCAAAGTGGAAAGGAGAAGTTACCTTCAGGTAGGATCTAATTAAATGATGCTCAATGTGTGAATGGCAACAAAAGCAAATAGTTTTTCTTAAAAAGAAACTCTTATATGAGGGTATTTACAATTAAAACAGTAATTTGGAAAATAAGCTGAAGCTTTAAATGGGGTTACACAAACTTACTTCGTTGATGCTTTTGCTCTGAATCAGGTTCTTTCTATTAATGAAGAAGGATTAAGACGATGTGAGGAAAATACCAATGTGTTTGGAAGACCAATCAGGTAATCACAAGTTAAATCTTGGTGCCATTATCAATTAGTAAGGGAGGCAACAGACTGGTGGTGTTATCGCTAGACCAATCCAGGGACCCAGGCAACATTCTGGGCACCTGGGTTCAAATCCCACCATGGCAGATGGTGGAATTTTAATTTAATAAAAATATGGAATTAACAGTCTAATGATGATCATGAAACCATTGTTGATTGTCAGAAAAACCTGTCTAGTTCACTAATGTCCTTTAGGAACGGGAACTGCTATCCTTACCTGGTCTGGACTACATGTGACTCCAGACCCACACAAATATGTTTCACTTTTAACTGCTCTTAAGGCAATTAGGGGTGGGTAATAAATGTTGGTGTAGCCAGCGATGCTTACATCCTATGAATGAATAAAAGAAAACTTCCACAGTAATTAGAAAGGACATTATCTGAAGAAACTATTTCATCTTTGTATATTGCGTATCTATTACATAATATATATTATCTTTAACTTCATCAGTGTCTCAAATTGTTCTGATCTTAATTATTCATTTTTGTTAAATAGCTCATGGACATGCTTAGTGGATTTAGAAGGCTTAAATATGAGACATCTTTGGCGACCTGGTGTTAAGGCACTGTTGAGAATCATTGAAGTTGTTGAAGCTAACTATCCGGAAACACTGGGTCGATTATTGATCCTTAGAGCACCTAGAGTGTTTCCGGTACTTTGGACTTTGGTAAGTTGTGTTGCAGCATCTGAGAAATAAATCATGAATTGTTTCATGTTTAAATTATCGTGCATTGTAAATTGTGATATACTGCCCTTTTTGATTCCAGGTCAGTCCTTTCATTGATGACAATACAAGAAAAAAATTCCTCATTTATGCAGGCAATGACTATCAGGGGCCTGGAGGTCTGGTTGATTACATAGATAAAGAAGTGATCCCTGATTTTCTTGGAGGAGAATGTGTGGTAAGAATTCACAACACAATCAGCTTTGACTCTTAGGATGCTGTGTCATAATTCGTTAAAATTAATAACAAAGAAGCTCTGTTGGGTCTAAAATGAGAATCTTGCAAGTCGAAGTGGATGTCACATTGCATTTATATATAAACAGTTGTTTTTTGAGCTACTAATACCAGCAATTGAATATGACAAAAAAAGTTGCAGACTTTTCTAATGACAATCACCTTGAAATGTTGATGCTCCACATATACTGTCTGACTTGATGAGTTCTTTCCAGGTTTTTCTGTTCTTAATTTAGTGCTTCACTAATTTAATGTTAGTGCTTTACTGAAAGGAAAATTGAATGGAGTTCTTGACTCAACTAAATGAAACTATTTCAAAGAAGGAATTTTGATTTATTGTTATCGTTTCAAACTGATAAGACCTCTGTACGGCTGTTTGACTTGGAGTTTTTTGATTCAAAATAATGGAGGGTAGTTTGGATGGTATTTCCTCCAAGGCAAATCTGTAGGGGCATGTTAATTTTCATTGTTGTACATTTTCTTTGAACTAACAGGATTGCGGCATGAATGGCAAAACGAAGTGTTAACCAGATATTCTTGTCTACATTCATTGTATTTAAAAATAACTTCAAATTATTGCTGAAGGTTATTACTGGGGGTGGCACGGTGGCTCAGTGGTTAGCACTGCTGCCTCACAGTGTCAGGGACCCGGGTTCAATACCACCCTCGGGCGGCTATCTGTGTGGAGTTTGCGTGTTCCCCCGTGTCTCCGTGGGTTTCCTCTGGGTGCTCCAGTTTCCTCCCGCAATCCAAAGATGTGCAGGCTAGGTGGATTGGTCACGCTAAATTGCCTGTAGTGTTCAGGGATGTATAGGTTAGGTAGGTTATAAGGGGATGGGACTGAGTGGGATGCTCTGAGGGTTAGTGTGGACTTGTTGGGCCAAAGGGGCTGTTTGCACACAGTAGGGATTCTGTGATCTATGATCAAATATGCAGTAAATCTTATAGTCTTGTAATCTCTTTGTTACTGTCCTGCAAAGGAAAGGAAGGTAGCTATTTAGGTATTAACCGAACTAAGATTGAGAACTTAACACATGGGAAATTATGACCATATGTCTATAATCTACCATTTGGCAAAGTACATTTTTACTCTAATATTTTTTAAAGGACAGTGCTTGTAAGGAGTTATTTGAAAGCATTCTGACCAAAGATCCCAGTTATCCACTTCTTAGGTTTTTAGATTACAGGAATATCTTTTTGAGTGCTGTATGATTTAACAAGTTTTATTTAATAATTTATCTTTTTAGTGTGAAGTTCCCGAGGGTGGTTTAATTCCCAAATCGATGTATAGAACAGCAGAAGAACTTGACAATGATGATATCAGACTATTGACTGAAACTATTTATCAGTCAGCAAGTGTTTTCAAAGGATCACCTCATGAGGTAGTATTTGTGCTGTCTCTTTAGCTGTTCACATTTCTGTTCCTTAATGTTTGTATTGTTGTATTTTAACTTTAAACATCATAACCTGATGATTAAGATGAAATAGGGCATTTTATTTTCATATTAATTGCATCATATTTTGTTTTATTTGCATCCAGCTATTAATTGAAATAGTGGAAGCATCTTCTGTGATAACCTGGGATTTTGATGTGGTGAAAGGCGATATTGCCTTCAACATCTACCATTCAAAACGAGCACCCCAGCTTCCAAAAAAGGATACCCTTGGAGCACATGGGATAACAGGCCCTGGAGGAAATAACGTGCAGCTTATAGATAAATCGTGGCAACTGGGCAAGGACTATAGTATGGTGGAGCCACCACTCATTTGTAAAGAAGGCGAAAGTGTGCAGGTCAGTTTGGTAATATCAGAGAGCAGTATTGTGCGGCCAGCGTAACCTGGTCTAACGTTAATTGTGGTGTACCAGTCAAATCAATCCAATGTGAAGCACTCTAAAAGTTCTTCTTTGCTGTAATGTTTTGTTTATGTGGTTTTTGCACATTTTTGAAACATTTTTTAAAAATTATTTTGTTATGAAGTTATAACCAATTCTGTTTTGTCTTACAGGGTTCACATGTAACAAGATGGCCTGGCTTTTATATCCTACAGTGGAAATTTCACAATATGCCTTCCTGTGCTACAACTAACCTGCCTCGTGTAGATGATGTGCTGGCAACATTGCAGGTCCCTTCCCACAAGTGTAAAGTTATGTATTACACTGAGGTCATAGGATCAGATGATTTCAGGTACAACATATAAAGACACTATTGGGAATTCAATATGTCTATGTCTGTGTCTATGTCTAAATATGCTCAGATGTATATTAGATACAATTAGTCTTTACTGAATATGGATGAATTTGTTCATTCATCAATCTTCCATGGAAATTCTGCCTTGATTTTTGGATCAGGTTGGGAATTATTTCAGTACTTCTCTAAGATTGAGAAGAGTTGCACATTTGAACTGCAGACAATCTTCCTGAAATTCCTCAGTCCTGCACAAATCTTGTAACCCTCTACCTACAATGCATTTATAACCACTATCACTACCAACTTTGCCTCAGTAGGATGCAAAATTTAATTATAAGGAATTGAGTCAAAATCCATGTTTTGTTATACATGTTTTGGTGAGGTGATTGAAAATAAATTAAGTGTTTATTATAAACTTAATGTTTAAAACTGGTGGTAACCTGCTTTACTTGGGTTACTGAAAAAGTTGTAATTTTCCATGGTCACACTTTGAGTTGATTGTTTTTGGTTTGTTCCAACAAAGGAAAGGAAAGAGCTCGAGTTCCAATTTGCAAGTTACATGTTGGAAGATAGCTGAGTTGCACTTTACCGCAGTGCTAGTGTTAAGTGAAGACCTTTCAATCTCCTGGTAGACCATAAGGCTATAAGACATAGGCACAAAAATTAGGCCATTCAGCCCATGGAGTCTTCTCCACCTTTCAGTCATATCAGCCTTTCGGGCTGATAGGTTTCTCAACCCCATTCTCCTGCTTTCTCCCTGTAACCCTTGATCCCCTTGACAATCAAGAACCTATCTATCTTCATCTTAAATATACGCAATGACCTGGCTTCCACAGCCTTCTATGGTAGTGAATTCCATAGATTCACCACACTCATGTTGTCATGAGTTCTCTTGCATTGTCTAGTGTTTTTCTTTAAAGACCGATTAAAAGTGTATTGCATTAAATAAACAAGTCCGTTTTAACGTAATTTATCATCTGCCATCTGGTTAGGAAAACTTGCATCCTGCACACGTGAATTTCTGATGTCCCGTCTGAATGAATGAGAAAGTTACCCTTTTGACTCTGTTTTTGTATTAGATTGGAAGAGCATTAATCAAATTGCAAAAACATTTGCAAAAACATGGATAAAGTTTGCTAGATTACTATAATCAATTTTGAAGTATCTATAATTTGGACTAAGCTTTACTTTTTCAAGGTTTTATTTGTTTTAGTTCCATGAAATCAGTTCAAGCGATGGTGATACTTAGGGTACAAATTGAGGCACTAAAACAGTTTCATCTACTCCAATGTATATGGTTATGAGCTTTACATTAAAAAAAATTGAAAAGGGAGGTAAAAATCAAAATAATTACACCCACCGACTGGGTGTTATTTAAAATCTGTTTGATATTTAAGCAGCAGCTTTTAACTATTGATGGACTAGTGATTGGGAGTTTCTAACCCCCTTAAAAGATTAGGTCTGATTCAGAAGTTCAGACTTGCGATGGATATCAAAACTATTCTTGGAGAAAAAACTACTTAGGTGAGTTAGAAAAATATAAATTAAAAATTGTCAACAGAAGAACAAAGTAGAGAGTTTTTTTAAAACATTGGATTTTAATAACATGAATGTTCCACTAGAAACCATAATTTGAGTATGGACAAAGGACAGGGGTATGATTAAATGGATAATGCTAACAGGAGCCTGTATAATTTCAGTGGGAAGTTGATGCTGCTTTGGAGTTGTAAAATTCCATGTAAAAATACAGTTACAGTATTGTTTTGGGTGCTGAATAAAAGATTCCCAATAAGCAATGTCTAAATGAATGTGCAAGTTACTTTATGTAAATGAATGTTTGTATTGCATTGAAACCCTAAAAAAACGTATTTTTAATTTCAGGGGATCCATGACTAGTCTTGAATCTAGTCACAGTGGATTTTCACAACTCAGTGCTGCCACAACATCATCTAGCCAATCACACTCCAGTTCTATGATCTCCAGGTAGTGATTCAGAATGCCTGCAATTAAAAAAAAGTGCAAAACAGGACTTTTTTTTTGGTGGCAGCTGATTGGAATGATGGTGCAGCAACAAAAATGAGTATTTGACTTTAATAATGCAAGCAGTACAATCAGTTCAATTTCTTCGTATCCTTCGATTTCTCCTTACTTTATATATTTGAGTACATCTGTTGTTTGCAATCAAGATTTTTAAAATGTACTATTTCATGTTTTAGTCAGATGTCATGAATGTGTGAATGTTTACAGAACTGCATTTTCTAACAGACTGTAATATGTTTTAAAGATAGTACTGAACTTTAATTCTTACCTGTTTTGGAAATGTCACCATCTTTCCTGATTTCTTGAGATTGTTGTTACAATGCATGGAAAAAAGCACAAGGTCAAAGAAACAAATATCTTATTCTGAATTTGACACTTAAAAGAAAACAAAGTTGTATAATTGAAAAAAATGTAATTACAAGCACATGCGAGAGATAAAAAGTATGTCTTTTGCACTTGAACTGGATAAATTGCTCAGAAGCATAAGGTGTCACACTTTGAAACCATTGTTGCAACCTACTTGAACCTACTAGTTATAGCCAAACATTTCATCTTTGTTAAAGCTGTTTAACTGTATAAGACATCTATAATTTAATTATCTGCATTAATGTCCTGAAGCCAGTAATGTTCCTATCACATGAAATCATTGTGTTAACATTCCTGTTGTGTCTACCAGTACTTTATACATTGCATATCAATCTTTGTTTATGGAGCAATACATGTTACCACTGGATTGGTAATAAATCATTCAAATATCCTTTGAGCAGCCTCTTTTTAAATAATAAACTTCTAAATTAAATACTAATGTCTGTCTTATTTTGCATTGGTTCTATGTAATCACAAATTTTCATCAACTGCTTCTATACCGTTTCTATGAACTAACTGTTAGTGTGCATTTAGCAGGAAATGGACTTACCAGTGATAGCATGGCTTTGTGCACGGGAGGTCGTGCCTCACTAATTTGATCAAGCTTTTTGAGGTGGTTATGAAGATGATTGATGAGTGAAAAGCAGTTGATACTGTCTACATGTACCTCAGTAAAGCCTTTGACAAGGTCCCCTGTGGCAGACTGGTACAAAAGATGGAGTCACATGGTATTAGGGGTGAGCTGGCAAAATGGATATAGACCTGACTTAGTCATGGGAGACAGAGGTTAGCGATGGATGGATGCTTTTCAAAATGGACGATTATTCCACAGGGATCAACTCTGGGACCACTGCTGTTCGTGGTCTACATAAATTATTCAGAGGAAAAAGTGGCTAGAATAGCATCAAATTGCCTTTATTGTCACATTTCCAGTACAGGAATACAGTGAAAAGTTTTTACCATGGCCACCTTTAATGATGCTAGATTAGGTGTAAGTACCCAGGTACAAATCTTGGATACAAAAGATAAACAAAAAGGGAAAGTAGTACCATTACTTAGTATCTAAAAAATAAGTTAGAAATAAGGTAGTTATAACATAGTTAGAGGATTGACCGTACAGTCCAGTAAAGAATTTCAAATAGCAGCAGCTCAGCACGTGGTCTGACAGCCTGTACCAGGCCCCAGTCCACCAACTGTCCCGTTTTACTCCAAACCTCCAGTTCACTCTGCACCAGTGCTCAGCTGTGCTGATGTAAGTTGCACTGCTCCAGCATGCACTTCCCCTGGCACTCCTCTGGGACCTGAATCTCCCCTCTTGCTGGTCTAATTAGTAAGTTTGCAGACGATACAAAGATTGGTGGTCGAGTTGCAGATCGTGAGGAAGCTTGTCAGCGGATGCAACAAGATATGGGTCAGTTGGAAGCATAGGCAAAAAAATGGCAAGGTTTAATCTGGACAAATGTGAGGTGATACAGTTTGGAAGATCAAGTACAGGTGGAAATTATACAGTTAACTCTTAGTATTGATGTACAGAGGGATCTGGTTGTGCAGGTCCACACTGCTGAAGGTGGGAGCGCAGGTGGATAAGGCAGTAAAAAAGGCCTATGGTATGCTTGCCTTCATTGGAAGGGGCATTGAGTATAAGGATAGAGAAGTTTTGCTGCAGCTTTACAGAAGTTTAGTTGGCCACATTTAGAATATTGCATACCGTTCTGGTCACTGCACTACCAGAATGATGTGGATGCTTTGGAGAGGGGACAGAAAATGTTTACCAGGATGAGGGAGTTTAGCTATGAAGAAAGGCTAGATAGACTGGGTTTATTTTTACTAGAACACAGAGGGTTGAGGGGTGACCTGTTAAAAGTTTATAAAATTGTGAATGGCATGGACAGAGTGGAAGATATGAGACTTTTTCCCAGGCTGGAATGGTCAGTTACTAGGAGAGACAGGTTCAAGGTGTGAGGCAGGTTGAGTGGGGTACATTGCTGTAGTTTAACATAGATGTGCAAGGCATGTTTTTCACACACACGGTGGTGCCTGCCTGAAGCGTGCTGGCAGTATGTGTTGGAAGTAGATACAATAGCAGCATTCAAGAAGCACCTGGATCAATGCATGAATAGGAAGGGAACAGAGGGATATGATCCTGTAAATGAAGACAGTTTTAGTATAGAAGGGTAAAATTTGTTGGTAACAAGGCGTGGGGCTGGATGAACACAGCAGGCCAAGCAGCATCATAGGAGCAGGAAAACTTGACGTTTCGGGCCTAGACCCTTCATCAGAAATTGGGGAGGGGAAGAGGGTTCTGAAATAAATAGGGAGAGAGGGGGAGGCGGATAGAAGATGGATAGAGGAGAGGATAGGTGGAGAGGAGGCAGACAAGTCGAAGGGGTGGGGATGGAGCCAGTAAAGGTGAGGGGGGGGGGGGGGGGGGGGGGTAGGGAGGAGATAGGTCAGTCCAGGGAGGTTGCTTCAGGACGTGGTCGAGCAGTTTCAAGGCCGAAGAGATTAGAGAGAGTGAGTTATCACTGCTAAAATTTGTTGGTGCAGGCTTGGAGGGCCGAAGGGCCTGTTCCTGTGCTGTATTGTTCTTTGATTTTTCTTTGTATTTTTCCCTTAATATTACAAGAAATGCAAAGCTGTTTCATAGAAGCATTATTAAATGCAATATGAAACTGAACCATGATTAGTTTTTTTTTAGAAAAGTTTAAAGGAATGTGATTTTTTAAAATTCACTCATGGGGTGTGGGTGCCGCTGTCGAGGCCAGCTTTGTTGCACATCCCTAATTGCTGAGAGGGCAGTTCAAAGTCAGCCAAATCGGTGAGAGTCTGGAGTCAAATGTAGAGCAGACCCAGGTAAGGATGACAGATTTCCTTCCCAACAGGATGTTAGTGAACGAGATGAGTTTGTCCAAGAATGGCTTCATGGCCATTATTAGACCCTCAATTCCAGATTCTTTATTGAATTCAGATTCCACATCTGCTGTCATGGGATTGAACCCAGAGCCACAGAACATGAGCTAAGCTTCTGGGTTAATAGTCGGCTGATAAACCACCACTAGGCAAGTGAGATGTGGGGAAAACATTTGAGCTTGAAGTTTAGGCAACTGAAAAAACAGCCGCCCATGGTGAAGCTATTAAAATTGGATGCACATGCAGCCAGAATTAATTAGAAGACACCAGATAAGAGTTTCAGGGCTGAAGGAGATTGCACAGTTAAGAGTTCTAGTGAGACAATGGAAGGTTTGCAAACCGGGGAGAGCAATAAGGAAAACGTGTCAAGCATTGAAATAAAAACAAGTTGCTGGAGAAACTCAGCTGGTCTGGCAGCATCATCTGTGGGGAGAAAGCAGTTAAGGTTTCAGTCCTTTGACCTTGCAGAACTTGAAGTAGGGTCGCTGGACTTAAAACATTAACTCTGTTTTCTCTCTGCAGATGACGCAGCAATTTCTGTTTTGTTGCACATTTCCATGTCCACTGTTCTTTTGTTTATGATGTCAAGAGATATTGACAAGTTGAAGTAAGGAGTTTGGAGAACTAAATATCTGAGAACGGGGAGATTAAATAACAAGAATGTCTATGAAGAGTAAAAACAAAATAGAGCAGCAGTGGAAATAGATTTTTAGGATTGGCTGCAGGGTGACAGCCAGAGTGCCCACACAAATCAACGCAGAAGAGCTCAAGTTAGTGAAGAGCTAAATTGACCTGAGCAGCAGAGGATTTCTCTTTCCAATATTCCTATCAATATCTATATAGTGATATTTGGTAACGTAGTGAAAAGGTTGTCAGTTCTTTCATTTTTCATTGTTTTGTTGAAAGCAAACCTGCCTAAGGCAGACCTTTAACTTTTTTCAATGCAATTTAATGTGATATTTGACATAATTCACATGCAATTGCCAATACAATAATAGGCAAGAATAAATCCAAGAAGAGATTGTTAAATACATGCTTTCTTTCAAAAACTCTACTGGTGAAGGGATAACGTGATTTTTTTTTGCAGTAAGCCGAAGTGGACAGAGATAACGCCATTTTAAAAAATACTTTCTCATCAACCTGTCATATTTCTTTGTGATGTCAAATAATGACCACCAGATGGTGCTAAGTGTCTTCAAATAACAATTTAATAGAGTAACTTAAGGAAATAGATTTGTCAACCAAGGATGCCGAAATTTGGTCAGCAAATCTTAATTCAGTGTGGGAGCTGGCAAAATTAGGTAGGCATCAGAGAAAAGTAAAATTTGTCAAGTGACACTGTTATCTTTCATGCGCCACAAATACTGGGCTGAGGTTCAGTTTTTATTCAGATTTCCACATTTGAAAGTTGTGTGCTCATGATAGAAGGCACGGATGGACTGAGTTCACATATATCGCAAGTTTTGCAGCTTCAAGCTTGCAATACTTGCAGTTTATCTTCACTTTTGGCCAGCAAAATTTGTCAGTCAAGGATGAGTTATGGTTTATGTTTAATTGAGACTATTCTGTTCAGGAAATATTGCCTGGAGTTTGTAGTGTGACAGGCAAAAGAAGTCAAGTAGGTGGTATCCCCTTTGTCATGCTTGAGAGCTAAAGAAAATGCCTGAAACTTGAAAGTCATTGAGCATGCAATTCTGTTCTCAAGTTTTAGAGGGTAGCTTTCTTTGTTCCTCATAATATCCATTAATAAACAAAAATGCTTTCTATTTTAACAACTTTCAGGTTACTCTTTGAAGTATGTCTTGTTTTGTAGGCAAATGCTATAGCTAATTTGCAGACAACAATTTAAATGAAATGATTAGTCAATCTGTGTTTGGCGAGTAATGTGAAAGTTAAGACACTGGACTCCTTTTACATTCACTTGGACAAAGAGAGAGTAGGCCTTGTTTAAATATTGTGCATGAGAAATGGCAGTTCTGACAATGCAGTATTATAACCAGTTCTGCAGAGTAGAACAGCTTCCCTCTTTCCCACTCCACATTTAATCACAACAGTTTTTTTTTAAAAGGCCCCTTGCCACACCTTTGTGAGTGATGAGGTGTTTACATGCTGTGACTGTAAGAAGAAATCCTTGTTAAAACAAAGAAATGAGAAAAAAAATGCTTCAATTTTCACACAAACATCCAAGGTTCATAGATGCACATGAATATAGAAGTCACAAAGTGGGAGGACAGGGTAGATCTTGTTTTATTTTCAAGTCAGAATTCAATGGTGTACAGATCTTAAAGATGATTTTGGTTTCGGAATGGGGATTTGATGTTTTCTAGGTTCAGTGCCAAGTGTTTTCAAAATGTTGATCGATATATTTTCTTCTGGAAACAGTAGCTGATTCTTAAAATACTGCTTGTTGTGTGCAATTGATGACCAAAGTAGGCCTCGAGCTGGCAGGGTGGGTGGAGAGAATGTATCCTCTTAGATGTCCTGCTTCTGCAGTGTCTCCTTCCACTGTTTGGAAGGTTTAGTTGGCACATCA
>JAHRHZ010000079.1:9270355-9307632 GCA_024137785.1 Ginglymostoma cirratum | reverse complement strand
CAGTTAAAAACACAGTTGATCATCTGGACATTGATGACTTTTTGGATTCGTCTTTGTCTAGCATTACCATCCAACTTTGCTATTATGGATAGCCTTACCAGGAGCAAGGAGTTTACAATGGCGTTGCTCACTAATGACACCAAGATATATGGGGATAACATCAGAGGATGCATTTAGGTAGATGATCAGCCTATGACCTTGAATGGCGGAGCAGTCTCTAGAAGCTGTATAGCCTACTGCCTATGTTTCCGTGACTCTGATTGGACAAGGCATTGCCTTCAGCAATGATCCAGCGAATGGCTGTCACCTATTTCGGTGATTTGAAGTGCACATATATGTTCTTCCTGCCTGCAAAGAACAGGGTCTTGCATAATTAATATTTCTAACTTCCAGTCTGCCCAAGTACACAACACTGATAATCCTAAAAAGTTGTCAGTATAATTCTTCACATACTCTTGTGTTGCAGAAATTTCTGGAATTGATAGTTGCCTTGCTATTTTCTGCCATCCACAGCGAATGACCAGACAGATATGTTCAGAGTGTTTAAAACAGCTTAATTGCTAGCTATAGTAAGGGGCTACAGAGTACATAACATGTTACTCACTGGAGACACCGAACAAAGGATTTCAGAGGCAGTTATACTCTCAGATTCAGTTACAAATGACTAACATATACCAATTAAGAGGTGTATGGTTATCTACCGTACCATTGTCATAACTATTGATTAGATTTATATCATGCATAGAATATGAGTACAACTAACCAAACATAGGTATGCCTATCTAATTGTAAGACACACACATACTACCAGGTCTCATTGCACTACAGGCTGCAATTTGTTTTTAACATGACAGTTTTTGTTTGGCTTTGTATATCAATCATCCTTCCCTGTTCGATGTCCCTGGTATTTTAATGACTTCTTTCAGAGCACGGAGGTTCAATGGATAATCAAGTCTTAGTGGAACTGTGATCATTATAATTTCCTTTGCAATTTTGCAGACAAGTTGGTTCCTTGAGCAAGTGGTATAGAGATCCCACATTTCTTCCCATATATTGTTTCTGTTCCTCGGTACTGACAACAACAGCTTTATGTCTTTATCCACAGCTATCAGCTTGCCATTAAATATTGCTCGGCAAAATTGATTTTTTTTTAAACTTTTGACTTGGGATTGTTTAGTAAATGTTGTCCAATGTTGGACACTATGTCTTTTTCAAATTTATTGGATAGAGTTGGTTTGTTGAGAATAGGCAAAGGGATATACCGTTGGTTACAATCTACCAATCTTTGGAATGTACAACCCAAATACTCAGCATTACATCAGCACCGACATTCATTTACCACATTACACCAGCACCGACATTCATTTACCACATTACTCATCTATGTAATTGGCAGATTATCTCATTGGTTTGACAGCAGTGTCTAGTTAGTGATCCATGTTGCTACTACAGAGGAGCAGCATGAAACAGCTAACTTCACCTGTTACTCGGAATACTTGATATACTTAACCCCTCCAGGTTAATCTGAGGTAATCTGGGCACTTTCCCGGACCAAAAGTGACATCATTAAGTCTGTTCATCAGTTTGTGATGTACAGTGAGACATGATCGGTTTGGGATTGCCATTATCCCACAGGATGGCTTTGATATGCCATATGTCTTCATCAAAAATTTGCATGGCCCAAACGGCTCACGCCCTATTTATGAGGTTGCTGAAATTGCCAATGTTACACTGTAGAAATCTCTGGGTATATTGAGGTAGACACTAGTAGGCAACACCCCAGCCAATTTTGCAACTGGGACATCAAGGAAAGGGAGCTCATTTGCTCTATTTCAAGGTGAATTTCCCTTTGCCTTGGCATTTTCAGTGAATTTTCCTGACGAGTGCAAGGTGAAAAGCTTCAAAAAATGTCTTTGTGTCAGCGATATTTTACTGAGACACGTTTTCACACGATAAACACACAAAATTAAAATGGCAGTATTAAACAGCAGGTCTTGTCAGCTTCTGAAAAAGGAAGATTTGAGTTTAATCTAGATATGATTTCCATAAATAAAGAAGTGACAAAGAAATGAGTTTTATTGACTGAGGTCCTGCTTTTACATAAGAAATAGGAGCATGAGTAGTCCATTCAGTCCTTCAATCCAGTTATTGTATTTAAAGAGATCATGCCTGATTTTGTATATCAATACCATTTTCCTGAACTGTTCCCATGTTTCATATATCTTTAATATGTAGAAATCTATCAATTTCAGTCTTGAGCAAAGTCAGCGACTTCCTTTACAGCCCTTTGGGCCAAAGAGTTCTAAAGATTTACTACTCTCAATGAAGAAATTGCCCCTCATCTCAGTCTTAAATGGCAAGTTTTAATTTATCTTCAGAGAATAATTTAGGGCAGCACGGTGGTTCAGTGGTTAGCACTGCTGCTTCACAGCGCCAGGGACCCAGGTTTGATCGCAGCCTCAGGTGATTGTCTGTGTAGAGTTTGTGCATTCACCCCGTATCTGTGTGGGTTTCCTCCAGGTGCTCCAGTTTCTTCCCACAATCCAAAGATATGGAGGTTAGACAGATTGGCCGTGCTTAATTGTCCATTGTGTCCAGGATGTGTAGGCTAGGTGGGTTAGCCAAGAGAAATACAGTATTACAGGGATGGGGTGGATCTAGGTGGGATGCTCTTCAGAGGATCGGTGTGGACTCGATGGGCCAAATGGCCTGCTTCCACACTGTAGGGATCCTATGATTCTAATAAATATACAGGGAAATCAGCCTTGACTTTGTTCAAAGTAGTGTGGACCATAGAGGGTTATATAGTATGCAAAGAAATGGAAAATAGGTTAGTCAGACAATGACAATGCACTGAATGATCTAAAAACTAAGATGATGGGAAAAATGAGAAAATTTAATTTAGTTTGTGTTGTATTTAATTATCTTTGCAACCTAATCGATTGTGGTACAATAATATGTCTTGAAGTGTCACATAGCTGAGCAATGTCGCATGGCAGGTTTTCATTCAGATGCAGATCATTATGACCTTCCAATTTGGTCACATTTACCTGAGCACAATAAATTTACATCTCATTGTGTTTAAAGTATATCATCCGTTTGGGACTCCTTAATTTAATTGCTAAAAATCACAGTTCATCAGCGTCAAATTAATCTGTTGAATCATTAAATTTATAATTATACCACTCCAGACTGAATTTCATTTATTTCGAAGCTGTCATTGAAACGATTCTGAGCCTACTTCCATTGTCTTATTAAAAACACAAATTAAGGACTCCAAAATATATGAATTGACAGTAGTTACTTAGATGAGATAAATGAGAATTCTTGAAGAAATGACACAATTAACAGAAATTGAAATTTTGCATTGCTTTCCTGTGGCTAACTTTATTAAATGCTGGGTTTTTCTTGCGGTTTCTGGTACAAAATTGACCTACTTTAGGTTGAGATTTCCTTCATCATCTTTTTTGCTTATTGGCTTATTTGCATTGCTGATGACACCTTCTAAAGCCCATGCACAAGTATATAACCATTGACTCTATGTCACACAAATGCTATTTTAATTTACTATACAATTACTTATTTCCATTTTCACAACAGTAAATTTAATCTGATAAGTCAACCTTTTTGATGATTCTAGAAGTACATTGCAGGACTATTTTCCCCTTTAATTTCCTCTTCTTAACTCATTGATTAGTGAAAACTGAAAGAACTGTGGATGCTGGAAATCAGAAAAAAAATAGAAATTGCTGGAAAGTTCAGCAGATCTGGCAGCATCTATGGAGAGAAATCAGAGTTAATGTTTTGGGTCTAGTGACACTTCCTTGTTGATTAATGCTTGGTTTCAATTCTGGAGGTTGCTGGCATAATCTGATACATTTCTCAAAATTACATTATATCATGTTGGAGTCTATATCCTACTCATCATCAAGACTTGTGTTTCTAATATTTACAAGTGCCAGCCCCATTTCCAGTGCAGCTACCTCAAGACCTTCAGGCTCAATGGTCTCCATTATAGTTACCCATTGTCTACCATTCACAAATTTCATCATATTCAAATCTCTGCTGCACATACCTTGTCCTGTGCTAAGTCTTACATGCCCTTGTTGATCCATGCCAGCTTTCCCTTCTTTCTTATTTGCCTGATCAGCGTCAGTAATAAGATACACAGATTCCCAATGGAGGAGTTACCTGTGCAAACCCCCAGAGCAGGAATCTTCCCAGCTGAAACTACACAGCCCAGACCAGGAATCCAGACGGCCAGCAGTGGGGTGGATCAATTTTGAAGCCATTCTCTTTCTTGTGACATAACAAGGTGTGGAGCTGGATGAACACAGCGGACCAAACAGCATCAGAGGAGCCGGAAAGTTGATGTTTCAGGCCTGGACCCTTCTTCAGAAAAATAGAACCCTGCGAGTGAGACGGCGAGAAACTTTTCTGTTCGCGATCCATGCAGATTTCAAGAAGGGCCTATCACAATCAGAAGTGAGAATCTGGTTTTGATCCATCTGCAGTCTGACTGTTGTCTGTGCCATTGTGCTCCATTACGTCTCCTCCATTGCTGGCTAGTTGGATGAGATAACATTCACCTTGTTCCACACATCTTATTGTAACCAGAGCATCACTTTCATTGGTTTTGATTTCTTCACAACTTGTCCCTCTCATCCCCAAGGATTTATCTATGATCTTCTAAGTGAATTTACGGAGAAAAGAAAATGGCAGCAGAAACACAAACCCTAAACTTTGGGCCTGAATGTCTTCGTGCATTGTCAGGTGGTGGGAGTATTACCTCCCGACCCCTCTCGCTAGCATTTCCAAAGTATAAGTTAGCAGATTACCATTATGGAAGAGAAGAAATGCTAGCACTTTATGTAAAGGATCTCAAGATTCCCATGGATCTAACTGATAAGGAGTTTCTTCCTATTTTACAAGAGGAGCCCCTACCACCTTTAGCACTTGTACCTTTTACAGAAGAAGAAGAGAGAAATTTTTCTATGTCTGTAAATAGTACAGCAGTACTAAGGTTAATGGGACGAGGTAGAGGAACAGTGGTTGGGGCATCAAGAGGTAGAAGTTCCTCAAGAGGTAGAGGTTGAGGGCGAGGTGAAAGTGGTTTTTACCAATGAAGTTTTGACGAAGGTGAAGGGGGTTTTGGTCGAGGAGTTCGAGAAATGCACAGATCACAGAGTTGGGAGGAAGGGGGAGAGCGGCGGTTTGAAAAACCAGGGCGAAAAGACCCAGGTTCGAGTCATCCTAAGGACCAACACTCCAACTTGGGTGCTCCAAATGATTTCCACTCATCCTCTGGGTTCCTTTTAAAGTCGGGCAGACCATCTTTTGAAGAAATGGGATCATCAACAAGGAAGCATGAATTCACCCATTCAGAGAGTGAGAACTGGCGAGTCAGTAGAGATGAGCAGAATGGTGAGGATGACGACGGAGGTTGGCATTTAGCAGGACCTCGCCGAGAAGGAGACAGATGGCAGCCTCATAGTCCAGGTTGGAGAGAGGTCACAGAACGCAGAAGACGGTTTGATTTTGAGTACCGAGATAAAGATGATGAACGTGGTTATCGACGAGTGCGTGCTAGTAGTGGTAGTATGGATGACGAAAAGAATAGCCTGCCAGAATGGTGTCTGGAGGATGCAGAGGAGGAGATGGGAATATTTGACTCTTCTGGAGCATTTTTGTCTTTAAAGAACGCTCCTACATAACCCATTCCAGAGGAACAGGAATTGGATTTTGAACAGATGGAGGATGGCGAAGAGAGGTCAAATTCAGAGGACAGTGAGAAGGAAGAAGCTAAGGAGCCTGATAAGAGAACCAAGGAGCAGGCTGATGAAGAAGCAAATAAAACTGATGAGACCAAAGATGTTTCCTGTACAATTTCTTTGCCATCTCCTTTGGAGTCTCAGATAGCAATAGTTGCCAGCCCACCCGAAAGGGAAGATGCAAGAAAAAACTGACAAAACTGAAGATGTACAACAAAGATCTGCCAAGGAAGTGATGGATACCTCAGCTCCATATCAAAAAACTTTAATTCAATCTGTTAATAGCACTACTACTACAGCTGCTATGACTACAGTATCTTCTTCACCTACAATCGCAACAGTTGCAAACCGGAACATACCTCAGCATAATGAATATTTCTGAAACAATTTTAACTCCACTGCGAAGCCTAAGTCTCTGACATAATTTTAACCCCACTGTGACGCCTATATTTCTGAAACAATTTTAACCCCTTTCTTGTGACACTAGGTGCCATGCTCCAAGTTTTAAATATCCTAAAGTCATGTTGCCAGTTGTTGAGAGAAGGTAAGTGTGTATGATAAATGGGAAGGGGAATAGGTTAACAAGTTCTTGAGGAGGTAGCATGGCAAGTGGGTCAAGGGCAGGGTGCCAGGTTGGTGAGAGATTGGGTGTCAGGTGTTGTTTGATGAATTCTCACCACAGCTTTCTGTGCGGTAAGATCCAATGATGGATTTGTTATGGGCCATTCCATTTTCTGGTTGAGCTCTACAGGACCTGCTTGATTTCACGAAGTAGAGTCATTAAAATGAGAACATGTTCTTGTCTGATACAAGGTGTAATTTACTGCACAATAGCAACTAGGTCCAAGTTATGCTGGTATGATAAACATTGTTACTCAGTCGATGAGGGAGACCTCAATTTCAGGCCTTATTGCTTTGAAATCCAAATCATTTCCCCACTCTAATTCATTTAGAATAGGGCGTGTATAATACATTCCTGAACATTAGTCCTTTCAGACCCTTATACCCCATACAACATCTCCCCCGAATGTTTTTTCTTTATTTTTGACATTCTGCATATAACTACATGCATCACAACACATCTCCCCAAAATCACTGACTTCACAAATTCAGGCAGTCTAAAGGTTTCCCTGTTCTCCCATAACACATTCTCTTCAGACTTCAGAAGATTGGTAGGTCTCTGGGTTGCTGTCTATTGACCTTTTAAACTTCATTGCCAAGAAATTAATCAATGATGGTCTTTGTTTGGTTTGTCCCAATCAAGCATTGGCGGACAGTTGATTCATGATGGGAGGAGGTTCTTCCAGTTCCTTCACATGACCCTTTGAGCTTTGTGAACAATACACAGTCACAGCTGCTCTGCTGCCTCTTGAATCGCTGAACCATTCCTATGAAGGTCCATAACCATATCCGTTGTCTTTGGCTCAAAAGTGACAACTATCTTGCACAGTCATATCGATATAGAATCAAAGAGTCATAGAATGCCTACAATGTGGAAGCAGGCCGTTTAGCATATCGGGTCCACACTGACACTCCAAAGAGCATCCCACACAGACCCACCCCATCCCTGTAACCCTGCATTTCCCATGGCCAATCCACCTAACCCACACATCTTTGAACTATGGGAGGAAACCAGAGCACTTGGAGGAAACCCACAGAGACACAGGGAGAATGTGCAAACTCAGTGGCTAACCTGTTGTTTAAGGTAAGACTGCTCCTAATATAGATCTTGATAGGCTCATGGTTCTAACTGAGAGGTCACATTATGATATTCTTGTTCAATACCTTTGAGACCATTTGGAGAAGATTGAGAGCAAATAAACAGATTCCAACTCAATAGTGCATTTCTTTCATTTTGAAGTATGTTTTAGTTCTCTACAATCCACCACATTTTGTGTAGCAGAGTTCCTTATACCATAACTTTAATCTTATCTATTCTCCCTTCTGGACCGTGTACTGCTGTGGCTGTAAACATTATTTCCTTAGCTATGGTACAGTATTTGATAATATCAAACCCCTGTATAGTCCTAACCAATCAGTCTCTCTTTGTCCATCAGTCCTGCCATACCAGGAATCAGTTTAGCAAACCTTCATTGTACACCCTTCCTCAGATAAGGAGACCAAAACTGCACAGAATTCTCCAGATCTGGTCTTACCAATGCCCTATACAATTGTAACAAGACATT
This sequence comes from Ginglymostoma cirratum, assembly GCA_024137785.1. Classification (NCBI taxonomy): domain Eukaryota; kingdom Metazoa; phylum Chordata; class Chondrichthyes; order Orectolobiformes; family Ginglymostomatidae; genus Ginglymostoma; species Ginglymostoma cirratum. Next base: position 9,299,675 of record JAHRHZ010000079.1, on the reverse strand, counting down.
CTTGCTCCCGTACTTGAATCCTCTCGATATGAAATCCAACATACCACTTACTTTCTTCACCACCTACTGCAACTGAATGTTTGCTTTCAGCAACTAGTATACAAGGACTTCCAAGTCTCAATGCATTTCCCCCTTTCCCACTCGATCGTCATTCAGATAATAATCTGCCTCCCTGTTTTTGCTGCCAATGTGGGGCTGACTGTGTCCAAATCCGTCACTGTTTTCCAAGTGCACTACTATTAAATCTTTTGTAATGGACCCTAGCATTTTCCCTACTGATACAAAGTTAATCGGGCTATAATTTCCTGTTTCTCTGTATTTCCTTTTTTAAATAGTGGGGTTAGCTACACTTCAAAGCTTAGGAACTGTTTCATTGTATTTGGATCTTGAAGAGTGACCACCAATGCATCCACTATTTCTGAGGCCATTTCCTTAAATACACTGGGGTGTAAATTATTAGCCTCTGGGGATTTATTGCCCTTTAATCTCATTAATACTCCCAACACTGTTACCCTACCAATATAACTTCCTTCAGTTCCTCTCTTTCACCACACCCTGTATTGAAATGTTACTTGCGTCCTCCTTCATAGACACAGAATTATAGTATGTAGTTACTTTGTTTACCATCTCTTTGTTTCCCATTGTAACTTCTCCTATTTCTGACTGTACAGGACCTACATTTGTCGCCACTAATCTTTTTCTCTATATTTCTTCTCTTAATCAATCCTTTGGTGCTCCTTTGCTGAAATCTACACTGCTCCCAATCCCCAGGTCTGCTGTTGTATTCTTTTCTGGCCAATTTGTATGCTCCTTCCTTGGATCTAATACTATGCTTAATTTCACTTGTTAACATTTTTCCCATTTTTTTGTGCCAGACAGAAATGAACAATTTTTGCAGTTCATCCATGAACCCTTTAAATGCTTGTCATTGCCTATTGACCATCAACTCATTAAGAAACTTCAACCAATTTATCATAGCCAGCTCACACTTCATACCATTCTTTATTTAGATTGAGGGTGCTAGTCTCAGAATAAAATATGTCACGTTCCACCTTAATGAAGAATTCTATCATATTATAGTCACTCTTTAAGGGGCCATGTACAACTAGATTGCTAATTATTCCTTTCTCAAGTCAAGGATCATGATCGACAAGACATGATTAACTATACTCCTAATTGTATATGGAAGTGTATTAATTTGTTTAGGTTCTGATCAGTATTTAGTTTGGAAACAATTCTATGTCTTAAGAGCATGTGAATTTATGAGACAGGAACAGGAATAAGTAATTTCAAGTAATCTCAAGACTACTCTGCTATTTAATAAAATCATGGCTGATCTAATTGGAATCTCGATGCCCTATTCCAACTTATCCCTAACAATCTTTCAATCTGTTGCATACCAAGACCTATCCATCCCTGCCTTAAAAATGTTCAAAGACCCTGCTTCTATCACCTTTTGAGAGAGAGAGAACCAAAGATTTACGATCCTCTGAAAGAAAATGTTTCCCTCCTTTCTGCCTCAAGGGGTGACCTCTTAAATAGACAACAACAGGAGGACACAGTACGCCCTAACACAGTGGCCACACTGCCCTACATCAAGAACATATCAGAACGGACAACAAGACTCCTACGACCACTAGGAATCATGGTAGCCCACAAGCCCACAGCCACGTTATGACAAACACTTAAGGATTAAAGACCCCATACCCACGATATGCAGAACCAATGTGGTTTACAAAATACCATGCAATGACTGCCACAAACATTATATCAGACAGACAGGAAGGAAACTAGCCATCAGAATGCACAAACATCATCTAGCAGCAAAACAACACGACGAACTTTCCCTAATATCAGTACTCCCAGACAATGAAGGCCATCAGTTTAACTAGGACAATGGAACCATTGTAGCCCAAGCCAAACATAGACATGCATGGGAATGCCTAGAGGCATGGTTCTCAACCCATAATACAATAGAATCAGATCCCATGTACAAACCCATACAGAACACAACTGGAAATGACGCAACCCATTATAACTGACCAGACAGTATAAATTCCAAACAGAGTAGAACACCATCAATTCATCGGAGGTCTCAATGATGATGTTACCTAGCATGGTGACTAAGCGTCTGAATGAAAACAAGCCAGCTCGGTGAGCAAGTCAATAACCTCATCCACAACCCGAGCTACAGATCTTTGCAAAAACCTTAAGGGTGACGTCTTATTTTTAAAAAAGCAACCTCTCATCCTGATTCTCCGACAAAAGGGAAGCTCTATTCCACGTCCACGTTGTCAAGCCTCCTCAGGCTCTTACATGTTTTAATCACCTTTTATTCTTCTTAACCCCGGCAGGATACAGAAGAGAATTATTGCAACACAGAATAAGGCCACTCAGCCCATTGTGCACAGTTCTATTACATGGTGACAGTCTCCCGCCTTTCCTCTGTTTCACTATACAGACGTTCTGTCTAACTAATTGTCCAATATTCTCTTGAATGCTTCAATTGAACCTGTCTCCACCACATTTCCAGGCAGTGAATGCTATTATACCTAATTAAAAACATAATTAATAAAACTTTGTAAAAAAAATTCCAAACTAACCCAGCCTGTTCCACTTTTCTTCTAAATGTAATCCTCCTACTCTAAGTATTAATCTAGCAATTAAACTAGCCTACATATCCAATTATGTGTTCTATTTGGCCAATCTTTGAATTTAAAACTTCCTGGCAATATTATTCTTCCTGTCATGTCTTCCAAATGTGATTAATTATTTTCCTTTCCTTAAAGAGATTTTAATTCTGCAATGCTACTGTGGCATGTTGCTGTACTAGAGACATTTCCTATTATTTTGTGGAAATAGCAGAATCCCGCCTTCTTCATGTAAAGTGGAGGATTTTCATGTTTCCAAGAAAAATGGATGATTCCCAACTTTTATGAATAAAATGGATGATTTGTGTCTTTTTATGTGTCTTCTCTAGGTGAATCCCATCCTCATAACTGATTTCTCTGGATGATTCCCATTGTCTACAGCACTAAAAAGAATCCTTATGATTGTACAGTATTTTCGTGGACGAGTCATACTGTCTTGTAGTTTGAGTAAATGCTTCCTACTTTTACTGTGGTTTAAGTAATGAATCATCTGCCATTTTTGCAGCCTCAATAATCTTTCTCCTTCCATTACACCTTGTCTGTTTAGACTTCTAATTTGCCCTGTTATTGCTTTAATTCTAGCTTTGCAATGTTCCCAAATGGGTGACTTTGTTTTAACTGGATCTTGTTGTTCTTGATTTCCCTTACTATAACCATGGCCCTTGATGGTCATTTGCTATGGCAGCAATGCTAGTTTTGAGCTGTTAGAACTTAGCTTACTTCCAACTTTCCCAACCCCTGTCCGGCTGTTCCTTGACTCAGGACTGTTCCTACAGAACCGTCAGCACCTGATGCCATCTATAACTGTTTAAGTGTTCCAGCTCCATGGAGTTTGTAGCTCACACTCACTGCTGCACACCCCTTACCAGGTCTGCAATGTGTTTCACCATCCAATGCCAAATCATATTATTTTTTTTCTGTTGGGTTCTCAAATGGTCAGCTCTCCCAGATGAGTGAGCAGCCATCTTAAAGCTGTCTCTGAAAATCTTCACAGTTTTCAGCATTTTACAAGCTGCAACTAAATTGAGCTCCCACCACGTGTTCACCACATTGTAAGATGGATCCCCATCACATCTCATCAAGGTGTAAGATCCATCTGATAGATTTGCTGCCGCCATCATCTTATTTGTTTGGGATCTACAGGCCCCACTTGGTCTAATGTGGTTGAGGAAAATCACCTAGACTAATGAGGAGGCATTAACTTTAAACAATAAGTAGTTTAGGTACAAGTTACTTTGGTGCAGTAGAAACATGATATAGCGTCCGGTGAAATGGGGTTTGGGTCTTGGTGCCCGGTGCCCATGGGATGTCAGGGAATACAGATCAGTGGTGAGTCAGGGGAGATCAGTTCATAGTTCCTCAGCAGCTGGACCACTTTTTAATCTCTCTAAATTTTCCTGGTTAAGCCAGTCAGAGTGTCATTGAATCTGACTCAGAATTGAGAACCTCCTTCAGATGCTTCCAGATATCAGATAATTGCCCATTAGAAGTTTTAACTCCCGGGGCAATTCCCATGTATTCAGTTCCATTGACACTCTGTACAGTTCCTTCATGTGACTCCTGTCTACACTGTTACAAAGAAAATCTTCTTATGGGAAGATTTGGGCCACTAAGCACTGCGCTAATTGTTGCTTTCCTCGCTTGTCTTTATCGATCCCATAGTCTTTCCCTGTCGCATTCTCTCTTTCTCTTCTTCTTTCTCTCTGTCTGTCTCCCTCTCTTTCTTTCTTTGTCACCTACTTTATCTCTCTTTCTTTCTTTGTTTCTTTATTTCAACACACTATACTTTATATGTCTCCGTCAATTGGATTCTTCTGGGCAGTGGGGTGTTAAAACTCCTCTGAACGTGTGCTGAAATCTTGTACTTATCCTTCATCGACACACATACTCATTCTACATCCAGCCACTTTTAATTTCTGTTAACTGTTATAAGCTCATTTCTTAGTATCTGAAAGTCCGACCTCCTGTTTTGTTTTTAAGCTTTCCCCAGAATTCCACTTTCAAGTCTATTGGTAATGCCTTCAAACTTGACGGATTGAACGGTGAAGTGATCAATGTAACAAGATTTTCTTCCTGTAGTGTGCAGTCATGTTTAAACAGTTCAACACACCAGCAAAATGGTGTAAATGACAGAAATCTGAAATGGAAGCAATAAAAGTAAAATGCTATTTTCAGCATTTTCTGTTTTAAATTTTAAATATTTGAAACTCAATAAACTAAGTTTAGCATAGGGGCTATAGTACACAGTGGTTGAAGTTCACTGATGTTCAGAGCACACAGAAGTTTTTACATCTTAAGAAGTTACAAGGAAGTGGATGCTTCTTGTTAGAAATTTCTTGTTAGAAATTAATTCAATACACAACTTCATATCCATTCCACTTGATCCGTAAAACTACCCAATAACATGAAAAGCTTTCATTATTCCTCAGAATGATGGGCTGCAGTGCCAGTGATTTGCTAAGTAATATTCCAAAACTTGTCTGTTGTGCGTTTTACATATCTGAGAATTATCAGAAATTACATTAGTTTCTAAATGTGCAACAGGTTTATTTGCAAGTCTTAAAATACCTCTGCAATCTGTTTCTCTCAGCACTTTCTCTACAGAGAGTATACAGTATTCTGCACTCTGTTTTGCTACCCTGATGCACTTTGTATGGTATGATGTTTGTATTGCATATAAAACAACACTTTTCACTGTATCTCAGTACATGTGACAATAATAAATGAAATCAGATCAAATCAATGACAAAATCTCTGCACTCACGCATGTATCAAGTTTCTGTGATGTCTGCGCTCACACTCAGGCTTAACCAAATTAAACATTGGGAGTTAATCAAACTCAGAGCAATTGAATGCAATATTATCAACTACTCTGAAACATGTGAATTGTTAGCACTGAACAGATTTTCACCATGCTCATTACTGCCAAATCTTATTACTTTTCTTAGCATTCAGTATGTGAGATAATAAAAGGGGGGAACCATCTATATTCCATAAGAGAGGATCTGAGAGTCTGTACTAAATACAATTTTTCCTAAGTTTCATTAAATTCTAGATTGGCACCATTAATCCACCTGGAGCTGCCTATAGGCTGCAAAATGTCAACATAAGCTTTTTAAATTGAAGGGTAATGGAAAGTCTAGCTTACAAATGCAATAAATCTATGAATTGTTTCAAACAGTGTTTGCTTAAAACAAATATATATTTTTTAAAATAATTATTTGAGTGATTTTTGTTTTATTTATGTTAATTTTACAAATAGAATGATGTAATATTTGACATTTTTTGGCTCAGTAGCCAAGCCAGATTTTTTAAAAATGAGACTTTGTACAATTGAGCTTTTTTTTAAATTTTTGATGTGTCCTGTGTGTTCTGCATTGTATTTTGTTATTAGTGAATAAATGTTTCACAAACACCTGAATTTACTTCGTTATATGATCCATTCATTTAAGATTGAAGCTCATCTCTCAACAACCGACAGCAACTCACAACGTGAGCATCACATTCATTAATCCACCTGTACTCATAGCACTGTGCATCATTGCATAAGCATTTGGAGATTAAGTTTAATTCAGTTCCCTTTAACAGCACTTATAAATACATTTGCTGACATTCTCCTGGGATACCATGCTTTAATTTTGCTGAAGTTGATAAAATAAAGGAGCATGTATTGGAATGTTTGATAGCTCCCATGATGGTAAGGCAAGTCAGTGGGAGCTTTTCTCTCTCTGCCTGGGTCATCTTTATAAATGAAGTGATCTTTTAATGAGTCTCCAGTGATTTCCAGCACAGAAGTTCTAAATTTGTGTCATTCACATAACTTCCATGCGAGTTCATTAGATTGGCTCTGTGCAGGTAGCAGTTTTTGCAATACTGTGTTTTATATTGTTGGAACTGTGTCTCTTTGACTCATTAAATTCTATGTTTGAAGAACAACGTAGAACAAGTACTAGCTGTAAAAACTGTGTTGTATAAAGAACAGAAGAGTTTTTGATAATGGTATTCATAAGCAACAAAAACAAATCAGTAACAACAATTTATTATTTATCAAAATGCTGAAAATATAAGCTATGCAATACTCCATTGTTAGTCCATACAATATCAAATGGTAGAACACTGAGCCATTTAGGCAGCAATGCTTCGCATCCTAGTCTGTGTTGTGTCAATTGCTGTGCTGCCAAGCATTTTTAAGGACAATCATTTGTGTTACTGCCACAAACCAGGGAATGATAAATTAGCTATAGTTCCTGGTCCTAACTGCTGTTTGGTTATGTCAATTGGAAATTACACATAGGAAAATGTCAAATAAGACTAATTGAATAGGCAACGAACACTGTTGCAATGCAACTGAAACTGAATACAAGAAAGGCCACACATTATTTTAGGAGGGGGATAATGGAAAATAGACAAAAATGTTGTATTGTCAATGATATTTTTAAGGGCTTTAATGGTTTTGTAACATTTGACTGTTTCTGTTAATAAAATATAGAAAAATTCATAATTAACTATTGAAAATTTATGGAAGATCTCCACATTCAGAGTTTCATCAATGAGTATTTCTCAAAACTCGAATCGTGCAAATATCAGCAAACCTTCTTATTTATGACCACATGAAGGAGGGAAGCTCGTTAAAATTAAGCAATTGAAAATGATTGGAACTAGGCCAGTACCCTGAAGAACCCCTGCAGTGATGTCCTGCAATTCCAACAATCACAATCATCTTACTTTGCGCTAGACGCGATTCCAAGCATTAGCATCTTTTCTGCCCATTCCCAGAGACTTCAGTTTTGCAAGGGGTCCTTGATGCCATGTTTGGTGAAATACTGGCTTGATGTTAAGCACAGTTGGGCTTGCCTCACCTCTGGAATTTCTGAAGAAGGGCCCAGACCCGAAACATCAGCTTTCCTGCTCCTCTGATGCTGCTTAGCCTGCTGCGTTCATCCAGCTCCACACCTTGTTATCTGGAATTCATCATTTTTTGTCTGTGTTTGAACCAAAGCTGAGCAGTCCTAGCAGAACCGAAGGTGAGCACCAGTGCACAGATTGCTGCTGCGCAAGTGCTGCTTGCTATCGCCACCAACAATTTTTTCCATCACTTTTCTGAAGATTGGACATAGACTGCTAAGGTAGACATGAGACGGATTGGATTTGTCCTTCTTCTTGTGGATATTACAGATCTGGGCAATTTTCCATGTTGCCAGGTAGATAACGGCATTCTGACAGCATTGAAATGGCTTGGTTTGGGACATATCAGAGCACAACTCTACAGCACACATCTTAAGTACTTTCTGGTGGAATGTTATCAGGTTCCATTTCATTTGCTGTATCCAGTGCCTGCAGCCATTTCTTAATCTTAAATCGAAATTGTTGAAGATGGCATCTGTTATGCTGTGCACCTTAGGAGGAGGCTGGGATGGATCATCTACTCAGTACATCTGGCTGAAGATGCATTAGCTTTGACCTTTGCACTCATGTGCTGGGGACGCCATCATTGAGGGTGGAAACATTTGTAGACCCTCTTCCTCCATTGCTTTTAATTATCCACCACCAGTTATGACAGTACACAGATGGACTGTAAACTTGTAATAAATCTGATGTTTGTGGGATCACGTACCTCCTCCTACTGCATGCTGCTTCTGCTGTTTGGTATACAAGTAGTCCTATTTGTAGCTTCACCATCTTGACACCTCACTTTTAATTGTGTCTCGTTCTGCATCTGCCATATCCTCCTGACCACTTCATTGAACTAGGATTGATCCTCTGGCATGATGGTCATAGTAGAAATGGGGATATGCCAGGCCATGACGTTACAGACTGTGATTAAATACAAGTCTGCTGCAGCTGATGGCCCACGCTGCCTTGCGATGCTAGATCAGTTCAAAATCTATCACATTTTGCACAGTAGTGGTGCCACACAGTCTGATTGAGAGTACACTCAGTGTGAAGACAGGATTTCATCTCCACAATTCTGCGTGGTGGTCAGTCCTATTGATTCTGCCATGGGTAGTTACATCTGGGACAGGTAGATGGGTGTAGAGAATGTTAAGAAGGTTATTGGCTCTTTTTTGTTTCTTTCACCACCTGCTGCAGGCCCAGTCTAGCAGTATATCCTTTAAGATTTAGTCAGCTCAGTCAATAGTGGTGCCACCAAGACATTCTTGTCGATGGACATTGAAGCTCCCTCACCTAGAGTACATTCTGTGGTCTTTCGACCCTCAGTTCTTGCTTTCAATTGACGTCCAACGTGGAGAAGTACTGATTCACCAGCTGAGGAAGGTTGATGGCAATCAAATGTCATGGGGGTCAGGAATCAATGTTGAAGACTCCCAGGGTAACTGACTGCCAACTGTTATGCCACTGTCTCACAACATGTGATGGTATATCCTACTAGTGGGTCAGAACATACAACAGGATGGTAATGGTGGTGTCTAGGACTTTGCCTGAAAGGTATCCTTTCATGATGATGATTATGTCAGGCTGTTCTTTGACTAAACTGTCGAACAGCTCTCCCAGTTTTGACACATGCCTCCAGACGTTAGTAGGTGCAGTTGACAGGGTTGACACTTTGCTGGCTGTCCCATTGCCGGTGCTTATGTTGGTGCCAAACAGTCTGTCTTTCATTCCTTTTATTAGGCTTTCTCACAACTGAGTGGCTTGCTTAGCTATTTCAGTGTGCATTTATGAGTTAAACACATTGTTGCAGGTCTGGAGTCACATGTAAGCCAGAGTCACATGAACCCTTGCCTAAAGGGTAAACATGGTAGGTTCCTAATAGCAATCATTGGAATAGCTTTTAATTAAAGATTTATTACCTGAATTCAAATTTTAACCATCTGCAGGGCAAGATTGAAAACCTCTTAACATTAGCCTAGCTCACTGGATAACTAGTCTAATAACATGGCTAGTATGCGACCAGATTAGGAAGCCAAAGGAGACTCTAGAATGTATGAGATACTGGTGAAGATCTGGAATTAAGATGTGATGGTATACAAAGGCATCTGGGAATAATAAAAAAAGTGGCAATATATTTCATACGGACAATTGATCAATATGATACCCTATGTGGTCTAGGTGTTGCTGTTTTCATCATAGGAAAAGTGGACAATATCTTTATTTTGATTACTTGCTTAGGGCAAGTTTATATCCATAAAATCAATGTTCTAAGTTTTTACTGATGGATACTTGGGGAACTGGAAATTAGCGCCAGTTGAAAGCAGATGGTTCCAAACCAGGTGTTCTAGAATTAAGAGCAGGAATGATATATTTTGGTATTTCTCCACTTAAATTGATTGTATTAATAGAAAGTGAGCCAAAAATTTGACCGAATTCTAGAATTACTGGATTCAATATTTGTCTGTTAACTGTGACCTATCAATTCATTTGCGCACATAAATTAAGTTTCAGAGGCAAACTGGAGGACAATGCCAAAAAATGCAACAAAAGTGTTTGACAATTTGAAATCATTGTGTTTGGTAATGTGTAATTATCACTTCTGCCCTGAAGATCGAGGGTAAGCCTTTGATGTAGCAGCTGAAGATTGTGGGGACTAGGACACTATCCTAAGGAACTTCTGCAGATATACCCTGGAACTGGGATGACTGTCCTCCAACCACCATAACTATCTTCATTTGTGTCAAGTATGACTTCATCCTGTGGAGAGTTTTCCCATTATTCCTTCTGATTCCAGCACTACTGGAGTTCCATGATGTCACACTCACTCTGTCCTTCATTTCAATAGCAAGGAGACGTTATAGACACTAGTCACTAACATCAGTTGGCATATTGTTTGAATGATATTCTGCTAAAGTAATTACTGGATCTTTTAACATGAACAGTTTAGAGATTTTGAATTTTATTTTTGGAATTAAATGATGCATTTAAAGTTCTTCATTTGTAATCATGTGTATTATGATTGATGAAAACCCCACAGATACAGCTTTGGAAGACATTGTTTCTTTAAGGAAACACTCGTTGTCCCCTTGTACAGATGCCCACTTCTAAACAGTGTCTCCCTTCCTTCTTCTGTCATTGTTCTGCAATCCTCTGAGTCAGTTGCACTTGAGTTGCTGCCAATTTTATATGACACTTTCTATTTATTTCCACAAAAGAACATATGCAAGTTTGTATTTTATTCCTAACACAGTTTGCAAAGGTATATTAAATATTGGTTTTAGTACTTGTGTAAAGCTATAGAAGGCCTTTCCTGTTAAGATGAAATATTGTATTTACAAGAGAGTCACGTAAATCTAGATGGGGAATTTTTTGAAAAATCCCATCAGAGGAAGCCAGTAATTCAGTGCACTGGTCTCTTACTGGCAGTAATCTGCCCACTTTTTAAGATAAAAGAATGCCAGTGTTGTGCAATAGGTAAACATATTTTAAAACATTTCTTTTTGTGGCCAGAAACATTAGCAGAGCAATATTGTTTGTTCTAGCTAGGTTTTTTGAAGTCAGTCATGCAGTTTGGGACAGGAATCACATATGGTAGACAGGAGTGACAAGGCTCTTTCTCTGATTGACATTAGTTAACCAGTTGTGTTTCTATGTTGTGCTGATAGGTTTCACGAACACCTTCTGTTAGGGTGTAAAAATGGCATGTGCTATACATTTTAAAAGGTCTGTAGCAGCTACAAGGCAGTGCTACCATGAATATTCCTGTTTCCATGGTTCTAAACTTGCATTTTTTTGTGTAGATAAATAACGAGGAAGCGGGAGCTGACTAATATCATGTGCTTCCGGGGACTTGGTGGGGTATTGTGTACAATTCTGTTTGCTGTGCTGTAGGAAGCATGTTATTAAACTGAAAAGGGTGCAAAATATATTTACAAGGTGTTACTGTGACTAGAAGGTTTGAGTTAAAAGGAGAGGCTGGATAGACTGGGACTTTTTGCTCTGGACCGCAGGAGGTTGAGGGGTCACCGTGGAAAGGTTCATAAAATCATGAGGGGCTCAGATAAGATGGGTGGCCAAGGTCTTTTCCTCAAAGTTGAGGAGTCCAAAACTAGAGGGCATGGGTTTAAAGTGAGAGGGGAAAGATTTGGAAGGGGCCTGAGGGATGACTTTTTCACACAGAGGCTGGTGTATATATGGAACATGCTGCCAGTGGAAGTGATAGAGGTGGATACAATTACAACATTTAAAAGGCTTTTGGACAGATACATGAATAAAAAAGTTTTAGACAGATATGGACCAAACACAGGAAAATGGGACTAGTTCAGCTTAGGAAACCTGGTTGGCATGGACAAGTTGGGCCTCAGGGCATGTTGCTATGCTGTATGACTCTGACATTCACTCGCCTTTGAAGGTAATAAGCTCCATTTTGATTAAATGACATGTTTAAAACAATAGCATTTAACATGTATAAAACTGGATTCAGTGTAGCAAAATATCTCAAGAGTAATATGTTGCAAAGGTATTAAATGTGAACTGCTGAATTTGAATTTCCATCATCGGATTGGCTGCAAAAGGTCTCACATGCAGCCAAAAAAGAAGAAACATGGATGTAAAATGGCTGCAGGGTCACCTGACAACAGATCAAGACAAGCTTTGTTAGACTCAAAGAATAAAGTAAACTATTGAAATTACAATTTGATGTGAAAACTTTAAAACCAGGCAATTGAGTCAGTGTCAAGAAATTTGAATCATTGTGTTCAGACAGATGTGATAATTTCATATTTCAGGAGATGAAGGGATTACTTGGGAGTTAGACAATTTGGAAAAACAATAGAGCTACATACAAAACTGCATTTCAGCGCTTGCTTTTGAGTAGCACAGCAGAAAGCAGAAAAAGGATTAAACTGTAGAATTTAGAAGGATTTCTCACTCCTCAGTACCCAATGAGAAACCAGTTTGGGAAGACAACCATTTACATTTAAGATATCTTAATAGTAAAAGATCTAAAGCTCTAGCAGGTGTTGTGTACCGACATCCTGGTAGCAGCTCTAAAGTGCTAGATCATATAAATGCAGAAATTAGGCAAGTGTGTAACAAAGTCAGGGCACTGTTAATGGGAAATTTCAACTTTAACATTGGTTTTGAAAGGCAGACAAGCACTTGTCGGAAAGAAAACAAATTTCTGAAGTCTGCCTGGGACAGTTTCCTGCAGCAATATGGCCTGGATATAACAACGAAACAAGCAATATTGTATTTAATGATGAGTAATGAGACAGATTTAATTAGTAACCTAATTGTGCATGAATATTTATCAAATAGTGATTATAACATGATTGAGTTCAATTTAGCGTTTGAAAATGAAAAGCATGAATCGGCTACTAGAGTTTTAGATTTCGGTAAGGCCAACATTGATTAGATTAGACAGGGACTGTCTGCAGTAAACTGGTAAAATCTGCTAATGGGCAAAACAACTAAAGAGCAATGGAACAAACAGGAGACTGGAAGAACATAGCAAGCCAGGCGACATCTAGAGGAAAGGAGAAGTCAACTTTTCGGATATTACATTTCTTCAGAGCTGGATGGGAGGGTAGGAGGAGCCGCAGAATGGGGGAGGGTACTGGAATGGTGGTGATAGATGGTGACAGGTTCTCTAATTTCAAATAACCTTCCCACCCATCCCCCAGCTCCCTTTCCAGCCCCGCCTCCTCCCTTCCATTCCACCTACTGAATCTCCCTTCCAACTACCAACCGGATTCATCCCTCCCATCGACCAACCAGGTCATACCTACTACCGGTGTCCACCTATCACCACCAGTCTGCTACCTGCCCTCGCCCTCCACTCTCTTTATCGACAGCTCCCCCTATCCCTACATCCAGTCTTGAAGAAGAGTAATACCCAAAACGTTGATTTCTCCTTTCCTCTAGGTGTTGCCTGACTTGCTGTGTTCTTCCAGCTTCCTGTTTGTCTGCCTTGGATTTCAGCATCTACAGTCCTTTTTTGTCTCTAAAAGGAGCAATGGAAGATGTTTAAAGAAACATTTAATACAACACAAAACCAGTTTATATCCTGAAATGGAAAAACTCTACTTCACCGAAATGAAATAGCTACAGACAACAAAAGAGATAAGGAACAGCATAAAACTGAACAAAAGAGGTTTGCAAAAATCAGCACAGATCCTGCTGATTGGGAAAGGTATAAAGACAAGCAAATGGTCACAAAGAAGCTTATATGAGCTACTAAAAAGGGATTATGATAGGTATCTTGCCAGGTTCATTAAAATCAATGAGAAGAAATTTTATAGTTACATAAAGGGAAAGTGGGTGGTCAGAAGCAATGTTGGCTCACTAAAGATAGTCATTGACAATATCCCCACTGTCTATGAGGAAATGGCAGACATGTTGAATAATATTACTTAGCCTCAGTATTTACAGTAGAAAAGGAGGATTGTTTGCCGGAAGTCCCGAGGAAATTATTGGTGGATGGGGAACAGGGACTGAATAAAATTAACGTAAGTAAAACATTGTAATGAGGAAATTAATGAAATTAAGGACCTGACTGTTTCCACCGAGCATGTTGTAGATGCCTTACTTTAATCCTTCAGAGTTCACTCGAGATAGGAGTTGTCCCTCTGTATTCGAAAATTACACATGTCACTCTGCTTTTTAAGAAGTGCAAAAGAGGAAAACCAGAGAATTACAGACCAGTCAACCTAATATCTGGTGGGAAAATTGTTGGAGTCTATCATCAAGGAAGGGGTAACTGAACACCTTGAAAATTTTCAATCATTCAGGGATAACCAGCATGAATTCATGACAGATAGGTCATGCCTGACAAACCTCATTGAATTTTTTGAAAAAGTGACTAAGGTATTGGACAGGTGAATGTTTATGGATGTTGTTTATATGGATTTCCAGAAGGCATTTGATAAAATCCCACATAACATACTGTTTGCTAAGGTAGAGGCCTACAAAATTAGGGGCAAATTACTGACATGGCTAGGTAATTGGTTGAGTGACCGAAAGTGGGGATAATGGGTAGATACTCAAATTGACAGGATGTAACCAGTTGCGTCCCACAATGATCGGTGTTAGATCTTCACTTATTCACATCATTTATTAACGACTTAGATAATGGCATAGAAAGTCATATATCCAAATTTGCTGATGACACAAAGTTAGGCGGCATTATTGACAGTGCAGGTGAAACCGTAAATTACAAAAGAGTATTGATAGACTAAATGAATGGGCAAACGGGTGACAGCTGGGTTTCAATGTAAACAGGTGGGAGGTTATCCATTCTGGACCAAAAAAAGATAGCTCAGTATACTTCCTCGATGATATGAAGCTAATTACAGTGGAAGACTAAAAAGATTTGGTGGTTTACATGCACAGATCTTTAAAATATCACAGACAAATGCAGAAAATAATTAAGAAGGCAAATGGAACACTGGCCTTTATATCTAGAGGGCTCGAATTTAAGGGTGCAAAGGTTACGCAACAATTATACAAATCCCTGGTTAGACCCCACTTGGAGTACTGTGAGCACATTAGGCACCATTCCTTAGGAAGGATATTATTGACCTTGGAGGGAGTACAACGTGGATTTACAAGAACGATACCTAGACTTCAGGAGTTAAGATATAGGGAGAGATTATACAAATTAGGCCTTTTTTTCTAGAATTTAGAAGGTGAAGGCGTGATCTAATTGAGGTCTTCCAGATATTAACAAGAAAAGACAGGGAAGATAATGATAAACTATTTCCACTAGTTGGGGATTCTAGAACAAAGGGACATGTCTGAGATTTGGGGCCAGACTGTTCAATAGAGATATTAGGAAGAACTTGTACACATGAAGGATGGAAGATGTTTGGAATTCTCTTCCACAAATGGCAGTGGATGCTGGACCAGTTGTTAGATTTTAAAATCTGAGACAGATTAATTTTTGATAAGCAAAGGTATTAAGGGATATGGGCCCAAGGCAGGAAAGTGAAGTTAGGCCACAGATCAGCCATGATCTCACTGAATGTTGAAACAGGCTTGAGGGGCTGAGTGGCTGATTCCTGTTCCTATGTTCCTTTCTAAAGATTCTCCTGTGACTGCAAATATGAGCTAACATTTAATCAAGTGTCATCTCAGGTTAAAATCTGACACCTATTTAATATTCTAAGAACTCAAATTGTGTAACCTTGTTTATCAACTCCTCACCTCACACTGCCCCATCTGTACCTTCATAGAAACTTATAACCTGTGTTTCTGTGTGTGCTTGATGTCATGGTTTTATCACTTTTTCTTGGGATTATTGGGAATTGAATTCCTCTTTCTTTCAAATCAAGGAAACTTTGATAATTGGCTCCTTCATCCTTTAGCAAATTACATTGATGTTTGCTAACTGCATGCCAAAAAGAAAAAAAAATTCAACTAAGAGGAAATCAAAAAATGGGGAATAGGCTTCGCCCTTTTCATTTTGTAATAACATCTCCAAAAAAATTTGGCAACAAGTGACGCAAAGAGATATCTGTTGAAGTGACCAAAAATTTTGTGGGAGAGGTACATTTAAAGAAGAATTTTAAAGTATCAGAGATAAATACACTAAATCCCTTTTTAACATTGTCACGTTTCATCTTGCTTCATTTTAACTTTGTTACATTCATGTGGCCTGTATTCTTTATTTAAGAGTAGCAAGATTTGGTTTAAAGTCATGTCACGAGTTATGATGTTAGGCTGCATGATCCAATCAGCACAGATTTAGAGTGGCCTATGCCTCGCTCTAACCCACCCTCATGCTGCTGACAATTCAACATACAGCCATTCTCTGACTCACCCTCCAGCTGACCCTTCTTGATGAAGACCATTCTCCAAATCTGCTGTTTTTCTCCCCGGAATCCCCTTGCAGAGGGTATGGGAACTGCAGTGGCGCTAGAATAAAGGAGATATTTCTGCAGTGAAGACATAGTTTATAACAGCTCCTGCCAGCACATCTGCACTGTCAGGACCCATACTACTACAAGCCTGGAGTTCAGTTTTAGGAGCTACATTCCCTTTGAGGAACGTCCTATGTCCATATCTGCTCTGAAGGCAGTGTCCCGGGTTTGTTAAAGTTCAAGTCAATTAATGCATAAATGCTGAGCTGGGGCTATTGTAATGAATGCCCTCACGACAGTTTCATCCTCAGGTTCCTAATGCCAACAGCAAGGATTCAGTGGAAGGATGTGAGTAGCAGCACATTCCGGCAGTGGGAGGATTGGTGAGAAAAGGATAAGCGAGAGGACAAGTCACATTGTGGCACCAACTGTAAGTTGGTGGGTTCCAGCAAAAAGTGCATTATGTAGTGTGGAAACCTATAAGTTGAAGGGTCAGTGAAAGGAAGAGATCAGGATAGTCAGAATGCAAGATCTGTGGGCAACCAATGAGTAGTGGCAAGCAGGATCAGTGGCAAGCAGCATTAGCAGCAAACGGGAGGTAAGTAAAAAGTTACTACATTTCTTTTAGGAATTATTTTAAGATTTATTTCATTCTAAAAGTTTTTTTATCTACCAATATATGAATATAGCAATGTAAAGTATTTCAAGTTGCAGCATATACATTTTTAATGTGTTATTTTCTGATAAGGAAGTTTTTACAGAACCCAACTATAAATATTGTAATAAACATTGGTTTTAATGGGAAAATATGGTCTGTTTCAAGTGGTTTCACTTAAAGTCATATTCAAGAATAGAACTGCAACTTTAAGTGAGGACTCCCACAGCAAGGCAGAGAGACAAAGCAAAGTATTTCCAAAGGGTCGAGGCAACTGAAGGCACTGAAACCATTGAAATTTGTGCAGTTCAAACATAGCCTTTATGAAGGAGTCATGAACTACTCCCTGCACCTTGGGGAATCCTGTCATTTGGCAAAACCTTCCACTCAATCCTACTACCTCTAATTCATGGAAGAATGATATATTTGCTAGGTTTTTTCAAAAAAAATGGCTCAATAATCATCATTATATATCTGTTAACTGTCCATTGCCTGCAGTCACTGAAATTCCCACTATCAGCCTGGAGAAAGCCTGTGGTACAAATGTTCACGAGATGAAGTGTCTCATAGCAATTAACTAGATCATGAAGCCCTGGGATTTGGCTGGACATCACCTTAAAACAGGCACCACATTTAATCACCATCTTCCTGGTGAATCCAGTTAAATACAAATAACTATGCTGTGGTCATTTGATACAGCTGATTTTACAGTAGGTAGGACCCCTTTTCTTGTTATAGTAGGAACTGCAGATGCTTGAGAATCTGAGATAACAAGGTGTAGAGCTGGATGAACACAGCAGGCCAAGCAGCATCAGAGGAGCAGGAAGGCTGATGATTTGGGTGTGTTCGGGAAGGGGACGTTTCTGAAGAAGGGTCTAGGCCCGAAACGTCAGCCTTCCTGCTCCTACGATGCTGCTTGGCCTGCTGTGTTCATCCAGCTCTACACCTTGTTACCCATTTTCTTGTGTTCAACTTCTTTGATATCCATGTATTCTTCCTCTTTCTCTACCTCTTTATGTATGACAAGTATGATGGGATGCTCACAAACTAATTTATTCATTTAAGTGGTATTGAATTAGCAAAATTGGAAAATTTCATGACTCCAGTAGAAAATTATTTGCCCACAATATGACCAACTAAATAAAGATTGCTGAGAAAAAGCAATGTGAAATCAGCTGCATGTTGTTGATGAACCCTTTACAATTTTCTGACATTTAAAAAGCTACAAAAGCTGATTACTCTATTTATCTCAAATGAATCAAGTAGTAGATTACTTCCAATATTCAGAGTGGAGAAAGGCTTTCACATCTTAATGAAATGAATATGCTATGATTTCATTTTATAACGAGGCTTCCATCTGTCTCTACGACCCAGAAATGACTACAATGTGTAAATTAGGTCGACTAACATAATAGGCTTCTGACCTCTTGATAGGCTACTAATGCCCCATCTGTGCCAGTTTACAGGATGTTGTAGATGCAAGGATTAACCCCAAGATCTCCAAAATAATATGCATGCATAATCTTTGTACCCCTGTGATCTTTATTTATATTACAATTTATTAATCCGTGTCATAGCATTTTGTGAATTGAATGCACATAAATCTTATTATATTTCCCGTGGTCTGCAAGTAATCCTTGGATTTATCATTTTCTTTGATATGGGTCATGGCAAAGAAAACAGAAGGGTGTTCACTTCTTAGAGAAGTTGCTGCAAATATTTCAGATGGAATTTTCCCCTCCTCGGCATGAATAATGATGACAAAGGTTGGAAAAATTCAGTGTGAATGAAAATATCAGATCTCGCCACTGTGATTAATTATTAACTTGTCATTATTTCTGGAGCCATGATTTTAATCCAACGGCTGATTTATGGTCCTTCTGGAGTGATAATGGGAATGTCTTTGTATTGTGAGTGTTTTAGAATTGAGAGAGCAAACATTAGAAGGTAGTAGTTTGCTTTTGGTTTGGGAGAATCAAGATTTGATAATGCTTAGGATAGACCCATAGATTGGAATGCTTCCATTTCAGTTTACAGAAGACCTACCTGGGAACAATATTCTGAGTGGAGAAAGGCTTCCACATCTTCATGATATGAATATGATATGATTTCACATTATAATGTAAGAAGGTTTTCTCCTGGAGAAAGGATTTAGTTCAGATTGGTCAGGAAATAGATTACCTCAGTGTAAGGGTTTCAGTTTGAAGGCTCCAGATCAGAAGTGTTGAGTTAGAAACATGAATGGCTTATTTGAAGCAAAGAAAGTTTAAGGTCAGTTCTGTGAATTATCATCAAAAAGGCTTTCAAGATCAGGAATTGAAAGCATCATTTAGAATAGAAATAGGATAGAATAGTCTTTATTGTCACATATACTCAATAAGTATAGTGAAAAGTTTATACATTGCCAATTATAGTACTGACTTAGATACAAAAGTACCTTGGCACAGCTTCTTTTGTTACAAAATTTGTTACAGAAACAAGAATGATCAGAAATACAGAAAAGAGCTCAGTACAGCAGAACATGCTGGCACTTAGCTTCCATGGGCCCTGGTTCTACACCGCAGTGGCCATGCCAGGAGACCGTTGCAGGAGGCTGGAAGATCACCACGCCATGCCAAGAGGCCGATGCGCCCGGCCGGGAGGTAGCTACTCCATGCCAGGAGGCCACTGTGAGAGGCTGCTATGCCAGGCCTGGAGGATGCCAGACCACAAGGCCACTGCGCCTGGCTGGGAATCATTGTTTGCCAGAGGCTGGGGATTTTCACTCATTAGAAGCTAGGAATCTTTGCTCACTGGAGGTCAGAGATTGTCGCTTATCAGATAACGCCAGAGGCTGGGATTTGAAGGGCAACAAAAGAAAGGGGAAGAAGAAGAAACTAAAGACACTAGGAGAATGAAAAAGAGCAGAGAAAAAGAAAAAGAAGAGAAAAAGAAAAACGGAAGGAGAAGAAGAAGAAATGGAGTGGACGAGGTCCGGCTAGAGCATTCTACTCCCCCGCCATCTTGCAGCCAATTAGGCTAAACCTTTGGATGTAACAGAGAAGATAACTTTTCCTTTCTGTTATTTGAGTACTGATGGTTTTTGATAGATGAGATTTTGTTTTTCCCGTGTGTTTTGAAATCTTTCAAATTATGATATATGTAAATAACGTAGCTTGTTCTATTTTACCTTCATTTCTTTGGTGTAATAAACCTCTGTTTTGTGGTTTAAACCAAACACGCGGCATTGTATGCATGTGGTTTGGTGAAAGACGACCATGTAAAATTTTTTAAAATACAAAATATAGACTATGATGCCAGATTTCCACCTGGGATCTGACTTGAGCAGTAGTAACAACAACTGGGATCATAACAATATCCATTTTCTCCTCAAACCATTATTGGCAATTTCAGTCTTATCAGAGTGGCAGCTACCTTATTTCCATGTATTTGCATTTCATTAATACCCCAACACATCTTACTTCTACAGAGGGTTCTCAATTTTACAAATATCTGAACATTTCCTGTACTTACATTTCCAGCTTTTTGTTCCAATTTGCACACCTATCGACTTGCAAACAGACTCCAGGATGGAAACTGTTCACAACCCGGGGATTGTTTGCCCTCCATTTTCAAATTTTCCTCCATCTTTCAAGAACGAGACTGTATAAATTTCCAACATGTAAATCAGAGAAGGTTGCAGCTCACAGATACATGTCTTGGCCATCGTCCAATTGCTTTTTCGAACCAATGTCCCAGCATGACCCATGGCTACTCCACAACACTTCATCCACACAAACTTGAATCAGCCAAACCACAAGCCTCACTGTGACTTTGTGCCTATTCTTAGACCAATTCAGGCACCATTTCAGCCCTTCAAAACATACTTTGGAGCTCGGGGACACTTGTTTTCTCATATTTCTCCCAGGTCATTTTGCAGGCAAGGGCACATGCACATCTCATGCACACGATACATTTTATGGTTCTTAACTCACTTCCTTATCACTCACTCACTTTGCACTTATTTGGAAGCTGCCACTCTCTGTATACTTCAAACTGCTTGCTTATCACAGACTCGCAGATTTCATAACTGACTTCTTGCCTGCCAGCCTCTGTGTATGTCATATTGTTTTCTAATCAAACAGTGTCTTTAGCGTTCAGTTACAGGCTATCAGCCTCTATATGGCTTACATTGCTTTCTTAGTGCAAAGGTTTTCAGTGCTCAGTTACACATTGCCAGCTTGTGTGGCTTGCATTGCTTTTTAGCACTGAGGGAGAGGCAGGTAGCACTTCACATTGGAAAGGCTGCACAGTCAATCCAACAAATAGGTATGTGGAGTTGCAGGTTGTACAATGCTATGCTACGCAATGCTATGCAAAGGTCAGATCTGCAGCATAGATCTTTACAGCACGGATAGAGGCCCTTCGGCACATTGTGTCAAAAGTGCATGTGACAGCAGTTTATATACCAACATAATACACACGATTCAAGCAATTGCTTATGTTGAATATCAAAGGGAAGCAATCCTTAGTTGGGTGAAGAGAGACTACAATCAGTCGGGGTGGTCCCAATGTCAGTCAAGAGGATCGTCCAAATGCATCACAAGAATTAGCCATGGTCAGTCAGGCAACTAGTCTGACCAGAATCATGGGGTCTGTGCTCTTACAGTCCAAGCAGTGGCCACTCCTGCAAGTCAATCGTGACTAGTTCAGGAATTAGAGTTACGTCAATCAGGGTGCTATGGAAACATTAATCTGGCGCCTGGAGTTAGGGGATGTGGGTAGTTTTTTCCTGCAATGAGACAAGTTGAGGGATTGGGTATAATGAAAGTGAATGGAAGCGCCATTAGTGCTGATGCATGGGCAAGAGATGTGATGAGGTTTCCCCAGTGAGTAAGTAGAAAGTGTAAAGATTAGGAAGAGTTAGTAGTTTGGGAGGACACAGTGGGTAAGAGCCACTGAGTAGATATGCGTGCAAATGGATCCAGATTTTCATGATGGGGGTGGGAAGAACCAGTTGGGAAACTTCCCAATCTGACTCGGATCGAGTCAACAGGATTCTTAAGGGGGCGGGGGGCAGTGAGCAGCCAGTAGTTGTGGTACACATCGGTACCAATAACATAAATGGGAAAAGAGGTGAGGACCTGAAAAGTGAATATAGGGAGTTAGGTTGGAAGCTAAAACGTAGAACGAGCAGAGTAGCAATCTCAGGATTACTACCGGTGCCACAGGCTAGTGAGGTTAGGAATAGAGAACAAGTGCAGCTAAATACATGGCTAAAGAGCTGGTGTAGGAGGGAGGGCTTCAGGTATGTGGATCATTGGGATACCTTCCGGGGTAGGTGGGACCTGTACAAGAAGGAAGGATTTCATCTGACCTGGAGGGGCACCAATATCCTGGGTGGGAGGTTTGCTACAGCTCTTCGGGAAGGTTTAAACTGGTTTGGCAGAGGGGTGGGAACCGGAGCTACAGATCAGAGGAAGGAGTAACTGGTGTACAGGCAGTAACAGTGTGCAGAGAGTCTGTGAGGAAGGACAAACTGTTGATAGGGCAAAGTTGCAGTCAGTGTGACAGGTTGAAGTGTATCTATTTTAATGCAAGAAGTGTCAGGAATAAGGGTAATGAACTTAGAGCATGGATCAGTACTTGTAGCTACGATGTTATGGCCATTGCAGAGACTTGGATGTCACAGGGGCAGGAATGGTTGTTGGATGTTCCAGGGTTTAGATGTTACAAAAGAAATAGGGAGGGAGGTAAAAGAAGTGGGGAAGTGGCAGTGCTAATCAGGGATAGTAGCATAGCTGCAGAAAGGAAGGTCGCCGAGAAGAATTTGTCTACTGAGTCAGTATGGGTGGAAGTCAGAAACAGGAAAGGAGCAGTCACCTTATTGGAAGTTTTCTATAGACCCCCCAATAGCAACAGAGTCACTGAGGGAGAGATTTTGGAAAGGTGTAGAAGTAATAGGGTTGTCGTCAACTTCAACTTCCCTAATATCGACTAGAACCTCCTTAGTGCAAATGGCTTGGATGGATCTGATTCCGTCAGGTGTCCCCAGGAAGGATCCCTGACTCAATATGTAGATAGGCCAACTAGAGAGGAGGCCATATTGGATTTGGTGCTTGGCAATGAACCAGGCCAGGTGTCAGATCTCTCGGTGGGAGAGCATTTCAGTGATCGTGATCACAACTCCCTGACCTTTACTATTATCATGGAGAGGGATAGGAGTAGATGGTATGGGAAAGTATTTAAATGGGGGGGGGGGGGGAAGAGACAGGAATTACAATGCTATTAGGCAGGAACTGCAGGGCATAAATTGGGAACAGATGTTCTCAGGGAAATGCACGACAGAAATGTGGAGGTTGTTTAGGGAGAACTCGCTACAGGTACCGGATAGTTTTGTCCCACTGAGGCAAGGAAAGGACGGTAAGGTGAAGGAACCTTCGATGATAAGACGCGTGGAACATCTAGTCAGGAGGAAAAAGAAAGCTTACTTAAGGTTGAGGAAGCAAAGAATGGACAGGGCTCTAGAGGGTTACAAGGTAGCCAGGAAGGAACTGAAGAATGGACTTAGGAGAGCTTGAAGGGGGCATGAAAAAGCCTTGGCAGGTAGGATTAAGGAAAACCCCAAGGTGTTCTATACTTAAGTAGGGAACAAGTGGATGGCCAGAGTGAGGGAAGGGCCGATCAGGAATAGTGGAGGGAACATGTGCCTGGAGTCAGAGGAGGCATGGGAGGTCCATAATGAATACTTTGCTTCAGTACTCATCAGTGAGAGGGACCTTATAGTTTGTGAAGACTGCGTGAAACAGGCTGATATGCTCGAACAGGTTGATGTTAGGAAGGAAGATATGCTGGAAATTTTGAAAACATGAGGATAGATAAATCCCCTGAGCTGGATGGGAAATACCCAAAATTATTACGGAAAGCGAAGGAAGAGATTGCTGTGCCTTTGGCAATGATCTTTGCGTCCTCACTGTCCACTGGAGTAGTACTAGATGATTGGAGGGTGGCAAATGTTATTCCCTTGTTCAGGAAAGGGAATAGGGATAATCCTGGGAATTACAGACCAGTCAGTCATTCTTACTTCTGTGGTGGACAAATTATTGGAGAGGATTCTGAGTGATAGTATTTATAATTATTTGGAAAAGCATAGTTTGATGAGAAATAGTCAGCATTGCTTTGTGCAGGCCTTCTTTGTGGAGAACCAGGCCTTTAGGAATTTCCATGCTTGTCTCTGCTTTGCCTGTCCCAGGATCCTGATGTTGTCCCAATCAAACTGATGGTTTTCCTTATCCATGTGGATGGAGATGAGTGAGTATTGGTGGTGTCTTTTTGTTGATAGTTGGAGTTTGTGTACTCTTGTGGCTAATTTTCTTCCTGTCTGTCCAATATAATGTTTGTCGCAGTCTTTTGCAATGATTTTTGTATATAATGTTGGTTCTGTCCATCGTGGGTAACTGTTCTTTGGTTCGGTTTAGCAGTTGGCGTAGGGTTGATGTGGGTTTGTGTGCTACTCTGATGCCCAGTGGTCATAGGAGTCTTGTGGTCAGTTCAGATGTCTTCTTGATGTACAGTAGCGTGATGAGTGTTATAGGCATGGGAATTCCTAGAGGCCTGGTTCTCCACGAAGAAGGCCAGCAACAAACACATAGAGCTAGACCCTATATATACACCACTGCAAAGGTAAACCGGAAGTGAGGTAATCCAGCTCAACGAACACCAGAGTTTAAATACCAGACAGGAAAACATAACAGTGCTTAATCGGAGGCTGCAGTGATGATGTTAACCAGCAGGGTAATGAAATATATGCAGAACAACGAACCTGCTCGGTGAGCCAACCAACCACAATATCCACAACCTGAGCTACAAATCTACTCAAAAACCTTAGAAGGGTATGCAGGTTAGTTTTGATCTTAGAGTAGGACAATAGGTCGGCACAACTTTGTGGGCTGAAGGGCCTGTACTGTTCTGTGTTCTACATTCCATGTTCTAAAGTCATCTGTAAAGACGAAGAGGAGGAGGGATGGAGGTGGGTGATTACAAGACCAGCAAGGTAGAAGATCGATCTCAATTAACCTGTAGAACATCAGTACAGTTTTGAAGATGACTGGGAGGCACTTAGATCTTCATTTCCCCACCATATTCCACCAATATCATACACACGCTTGTACCCCATGCTCTCCTACATTCATAGCCTTCAAGAATTATTCATGGTCCTTCAGACTTCCATGCCTCCTCATCATCTCATGCTCCCCGGATCTTTGCCCATATTGTACTGCCCTCTATGTGATCCCTCACAATTTCTATGTGCTTAGATGGCCCTCATGTATCATTCATAACTGCTCACCTTCGATTCATTATGGGCAGACCTCGGGGGCATATTTTTGACATGGAGCTGATAGAGTGAAATTTCTACCAATCTAATAGAAATCTCACCAAGTACACGTTACGCCGTAATTTTTAAAATACATCTAAAAATGTAAATGTCCTCAAATGGTCAATTTGTTGTAAAAACAGACATACATCTATTTGACTTACCACATCACAAACAGATAATCCTTTGGCAGCCGTTTCAAACTGAACACAGTTTGAATCACCCACCCTCATAAGATAAATGTTTTGGACCTTTAGAAATTATAAAGCAGACATGACTGTTCCTTTTTTCTAAACTATATCAGATGACTTGTGAATCAATGCATCCCAGCAGCAAGTCAAAGATGTGGACTTTAAACAAAAAATCAGTTTTAGAAGGCTAGAAATTTAAATCATTTCAGATCATAACATTTAAACAGGCCTCAAATCTACCATCACATCTCCTTTATAAAATTGTGCTTCTCACATTGACGGTTAAGACTATTGAAGGAATAAATATTGTATCTCTTTACTCTCTGCAGTGAACTCGAAATGAGCCTGTTGGGTTTGGATTCCTTGTTTGTACAATTTATACCCCACTTCCTCACCTGCTAGCAAAAATGGGATTTGCCAGAAATGGAAGTGGGATTTCTGTATCTAGGATCTATCCATCATTGTCAAAGGCTGCCTGAGGTGTCCTGACTCATCAGAAATAATTGAATCATTTTGACCAGCAAAAAGCTGAGCCAACATGTCCATTCTATAGTAATTGGGTCTCAATAAAAAAGATATTCTGGGGAATTTTAAAAGGATAATCCCTGAAAAGAAAAGGAAGTGAACAATGCTGTTCATTGGTTCCTCCCATCAGCAGCATTCCAAATCACTAATTGTGAGCAATACATAGAATTAATCTGCATTATTTAAGGCTATCCTTCACCTCTGAAAGGGGTGGTGCAGTGGCCGCTGACATCATTGACAACAGAGATGTGTACAAAGAGCAAAAAGGCTGCCAAATAGGAAGGGAATCCAAAATGCAATACTGGAGATCTTGGTGAAGGACGTGCAAAGATAGAGAGATCTCCTCTATCCATGGAGGACCACAAGGCCTGCAGACACACATTGTGGATGCAGCAGGAGCAAAAGGTCCTGAAGAGGCCTCAAATCAGGATATTGATTCAATTGAGGCATCTGGCTTGAGCTTGGGACAGAGCTTTTTCCAAAGCTTGAAGCCCATCTGTTACAATATGCAATTGCTCTGTACTCTATCAACACACTATGGACCCAAACATGATGCAGTATTTGATAACCAATATCACAGCTTCTATTGTAATACAAGCAGCTTCCTTCCACCATCTGACAAAAATAATTAAGTCATAGAAACTCAGGTTTCTGTCAAGCAAGGTCTAATTGTTGCCAATAAAGCTCAGAATGCTGCTACCGTGGACTTGGAAATTACTGTTCAAAGGAGCTTGCAGGATCCCTCAACAGCCCAGCGGCCTCTCCTTCAAGAGGTCATTAGAATGCTAAAGTTGGTCCCGGAGGAATGCCAGTGGCGCCATGATGTTCAAACTTGATGCAGAATCCTACATGAGCCTGAGCAATGTGAGCTATGGTGAGATTTGTGACAGAATCACATAAGAGACTGGTTAGGCTTATCTTGACATGAAGAGCAATTCATTGTATCTTCTGTGCATCTTTCAGGCACTCAGGCAAGTTGCTTGTCAGGCAGCTATGAGTTTCCAATTAACAGGAATTATTGCTTGTTAAACACAGAAATGCTGGGCGTTTTAAAACACATAATGGTGGCTAAATCCCTGGGACATGATCAGGTATAGCCTAGAACTCTGTTGGAAGCTAGGGAAGTGATTGCTGGGCCCCTTGCTGAGATATTTGTATCAATAGCCACAGGCGAGGTGCTGGAAGTCTGGAGATTAGATACTGTGGTGCCACTGTTTAAGAAAGGTGGTAATGAAAAGCAGGGATCTACAGACCAGTGAGCCTGACATTGGTGGTGGGCAAGTTGTTGGAGGGAATCCTAAGGAATGGGATTTGTATATATTTGGAAAAGCAAGGACTGATTAGGGATAGTCAACATGGCTTGTGCATGGGAAGTATGTCTCACTAACTTCATTGAGTTTTTTGAAGAAGTAACAAAGAGAATGAGTAAGGACAGAGCAGTGGACAGGATGTGTATAGACATCAGCAGGACATTCCAAAAAGTTCCTCATGATAGATTGGTTAGCAAGGTTGGATCACATGGAATACAGGGACAACTAGCCATTTGGGTACAGAATTGGATCA
The DNA here is from genome assembly GCA_024137785.1 of Ginglymostoma cirratum. NCBI lineage: Eukaryota > Metazoa > Chordata > Chondrichthyes > Orectolobiformes > Ginglymostomatidae > Ginglymostoma > Ginglymostoma cirratum. The sequence continues at coordinate 9,271,983 of JAHRHZ010000079.1, read as the reverse complement.
AAGGTAGAAGACAGAGGGTGGTGGTGGAGTACTTTTCAGACCGGAAGCCTGTGACCAGCAGTGTGCCACAAGGATTGGGGGCTAGGTTCACTGCTTGTTGTCATTTATATAAATGATTTGGATGTGAACATAGGAGGGATAGTTAGTAAGTTTGCAGATGACACCAAAATTAGAGATGTAGAGGACAGCAATAAAAGGTTACCTCAGAATACAAAGGAATCTTGATAAGATGATCCAATGGGCCAAGGAGCGGCAGATAGAGTTTAATTTACATAAATGTGGTAAGGCCCTGAGGAGTGTTGCTGAACGAAGAGACCTTGGAGTGCATGTTCATAGTTCCTTGAAAGTAGAGTCCCAGGTACATCGGATAGTGAAGAAGGCATTTGGCATGCTTGCCTTTATTTGACAGTGCATTGAATATAGGAGTTCAGAGGTCGTGTTGTGGTGGTACAGGATGTTGGTGGGGCTACTTTTGGAATACTGTGCGCAGTTCTGGTCTCCCTGCTATAGGGAGGATGTTGTGAAACTTGAAGAGGTTCAGAAAAGATTTACAAGGATGTTGCTGGGGTTGGAAGATTTAAGCTACAGGGAGAGGCTGAATAGGCTGGGACTATTTTCCCTGGAGTGTGAAGGGTGACCTTACAGAGGTTTATAAAGTCATGAGGGGCATGGATACGGTAAATAGACAAGGTATTTTCCCTAGGTGGGGAGGTTAAAATTTAGATGCATAGGTTTAAGGTGAGAGGGGAAAGATTTAAGAGGGACCTAAGGGACAACTTTTTTATGCAGATCATGTTGCTTGTATGGAATAAGCTGCCAGGCAAGCGGGTAGAGGCTGGTACAATTACAACATTTAAAAGGCATCTGAATGGGTATATGAATATGAAGGGTTTAGAGGGAAATAAGCCAAATGCTGGAAAATGGGACTGAAAATATCTAGAATACCTGGTTGGCATAGATGAGTTGGACCAAAGGGTTTGTTTCAGTGTTGTGCATCTCTATGACTTTATTAACTGCACATCTAACATCTTTAATATGCAGCTTTTTATCTTACCAAACATGCAGACAAACTTAACATTGCGACTTCTTTGCATGGAAGTCAGAGCGGGTACCTGATGGCTTCAATTCACCTCAGGCTGCGAGAGCCTCCATGTTGCTCAGCATGGAACTGCATCATGGAACTTTCATCCATGGGCTCCAGCCACACACACTCCTCATCAACCGACAGTGGAAATCAACATTCGCCAACCCCACATGATCTTCATGACAATTCTCCAATCCACATTCAAGCAGCACTGACTGGCATTGCGGGGTGCACCACCTAGGCTGTTCAAAGATCACTTTGAACAGAGGGATAGACATCCAGCTCACAATTAGTCCAAACTGCACCTCAAGGCTACAAGCATGGGGCTGGATGAGCACAGCAGGTCAAGCAGCATCATAGGAGCAGGAAAACTTGACGTTTCGGGCCTAAACCCTTCATCAGAAATGGGGGAGGGGAAGAGGGTTCTGAAATAAATAGGGAGAGAGGGGGAGGCGGATAGAGGATGGATAGAGGAGAGGATAGGTGGAGAGGAGGCAGACAGGTCGAAGAGGCGGGGATGGAGCCAGTAAAGGTGAGTGTAGGT
>JAHRHZ010000079.1:9102254-9269266 GCA_024137785.1 Ginglymostoma cirratum | reverse complement strand
TCATCCAGCCCCATGCTTGTTATCTCGGATTCTCCAGCATCTGCAGTACCTTTTATCTCTGCACCTCAAGGCTACCTGTTCTCTCTTTGCGCTTGTTCCCTTAGTGCCTACATGCTCACAGTATTCCAGCACTGCCTGATTTTGCTTTTCTCCGCCAATTAGCACAGTAACATCACCAAGCTGGTCAGCACGATAGCTGTGTGCACAGTCTACTGTACAGCACTGTGCTGACATCAATCTCACAGCTGTACCGTGTACCAGCAGCTTACATGGAAACATACTGCATGTGCAGCAACCAGGGAGCCTTGTTCATAATCGTGGGAGAGGAGTCCTCACCTAAATCCATGGAGCCACCTGTCAGTCAGGGATTCCAGCACCAAAAGTCAAAGGCAGCCTTTTGTTATGCAGATTGGCCATTGTTAGGAGTCCAGTTGGGGTGTTCTCCATCATAGGGGTCTGTGGCTCTATACTCTGGAGAGCGGATCATGGTCAGTCTCGTGGCTCCATAGCAGCCAGTCTGGTGGATAAGGCTAAAAAAGTGTTGCATCCTTCTCTGCTGGTTCTCCAGAAAGAGGGCACTCCCTCTTCTGCACCACTTCCTCCTGCAGGGTCTCCAGGCCCTGTTGGAGAATCATCATGCCATCTTGCCCCTCTCCAACATCTTCTGACTCAACATGCATCACCAGCAGGATAGCTTCAGAATACCAGTGGGCACAGTGGCATTTAAAACATGCATGATCCCCAAGGATGCTGGTTCTTTAGAGGACACCTGGTGAGTGACAACTGGTTCTAGGAACAGAGTGTGGTAAGATAAGATTAGAATTAGGCATGAGGACTGCTGTGGGGGAGGGCTAAGTAGTTAAGATGAGTTTGGTAAGGCTTGGACAGGCTAGGAGAGTGGGCCAAGTAGTGACAGATGTAAGACAATGCAGGAAAATGTAAAGTTATGCATTTTGGTAGGAAGAATAGAAGTGTAGACTATTTTCTAACTGGAGAAAGGCTTCAGAAACCTGAAGCACAAATGACTTAGGCGTTCTTGTTCAGGATTGTCTTGAGGTTAACATGCAGATTCATTTGGCAATTAGAAAGGCAAATGCAAGGATACCATGCATTTCAAGAGGCTAGAACACAAAAGCAAAGATACTGTGCTCAGACAGAGTAAGGTTTTGGTCAGATTGCTTTTGGAATGCTGTGAGCAGTTTTGATCCCTGTATCTAAGGCAGGATGTGCTAACATCAGAGAGTGTCTGGAGGATATTTACAGGAATGATCCCGGGATAAAAGGCGTGTCATATGAAGAACAGTTAAGGACTCTTTGTCTGTACTCAACAGCGTTTAAAGGATGAGGGGGATCTGAAACTTATAAAATCCTGAGAGGACAGGATAGAGTGGATGTCGACAAGATGTTTCCACTAGTCAGAGAGACTAGGATCCAAGGGCACAGCCTCAGCGTGAAGGGACAACCCTTTAGAACTGAGAGGAGGAGGAATTTCTTTCGCCAGACGGTAATGGATCTGTGGAACTCATTGCCATAGAAGGCCATAGCGGCCAAATCATTGAGTATATTTAAGACAGAGACAAATAGGTTCTTGATTAGTAAAAGGGATCAAGGGTTACAGGGAGAAGGTGGGAGAATGGAGTTGAGAAACATAACAGCAGAGAATGGAGTTGAGAAACATAACAGCCATGATCGAATGGTGGAGCAGACTCAAGGGGCAGAATGACATAATTCTGCTCCTATATCTTATGGTCTTATGGTGTCTTAGTAAGGTAGTGTGCGAGACCTCACTAGGCCTAGTGACAGAAAACCTTCTGAAAAACCCAACACAGCTGACATTAAAATAAGACTCAACCCTTGCTGTCTCTCTATCAGTCTTACAGCATTCATGTTCACACTCTTCCATGCTTTCTGTTATTCTTTACCTGTCAACCAGCCAGCTCAAACTGCTGTCACCATTGCTGGGATAGTGTGAAATCAAAGACTTGAAACAACAATGGACTACATCAGGGTGTGTAGCTTTGCAGCAAGTTTCAGAATTGAACTTCAACCTACCTATAAGCAGTTGAAGATCTCTTTAAATAACACACATGGGGGATCTTTCATTCTGCTTAAAATAATTGTGTGAGATTAATGAAGGATGAAGCTCGAGCTCAGAATTCTAAAATTGCTTTAAATCATGACATCTGCTTAATGTTTTCCTGCAACTAGATGTTAAGTTTTTTCTGAAGAAGGGTCCAGACACTCAACGTCAGCTTTCCAGCTCCTTTGATGCTGCCTGGTCTGCTGTGTTCATTCAGCTCTACACCTTGTTATCTCAGACTCCAGCATTGGCAGTTCCTACTATCTCGAGATGTTAAGCGTCCCTGCTTTGGATACCACTTTGGATCCTCAACAGCACTTAATGAGTGCAAAAACTAGGTACTGCCAAGCCTGTTATCTCCTACATTCATTAAGCAGAACAGCTAACGCATAACGAAAACAAGAACATATCCCTATGGGTTTTTACAAGAATTTTAGTGCCTGGGAAAAAATCCGATGTTTCTTCCCACTTCATTTAGACAAAAATTGTTTAGTTTAACTTTGTGCAATAGGTGGCAGTAGCGTTCTGATATAGTCCTTATGTTAAGGAACAACTGAAACGTTGAGAAATTTTCAAAGATGACTGCAACAAAAGCTACATGAAACGTGTTTCAAATTTAAACTCAAAAACAGATGTAATATCAGAACAATTTAAGTGTTTGACGGCTAAATTCATTATTAATGTCGCATGTTACAACCTACCAATGCTCCTTAGACAGTACCTTATAAACCCAGACCCTCTACCATTCAGGACAAGAGCTGCAGATACAGAAAAGCATCACTCCCTGCAAGTTCCCCTCCAAGACTTGGATCACCTTGGTTTGGAAATATATCGCTGCACCTTCAGTGTCAGTGAGTCAAAATCCTGGACCTCCCTCCCTAGCAGCTCTGTCACTGCATCTCCACCACATGGATTGCTGCAATTCAAAAGGCAACTCACCAGTACCTTCTCAAGGACAAGTCGGGAAGGACAATAAATGTTGGGCATCAAAATCTCGTAAATGAGTACAAAAAAAATGAGTAACTACAAAAGGAACTATTTCAATAAAAGCACCTATCATGTTGAGTTTTGAGCGATTTCCTTTTGCAGTTTTCAAACTGTTAATGATTTCTATTCAACTACAGCAAAAAAGGATTTTCTGTCCTGAACATTTAATAATTATTTGTTAAATCAAAACTCAAAGTAAAACACAATGCAGTTTTTAAAAAAGAAATCTCTCATGGGATTTGGGCACTGCTGGCAAGTTTGGCATTTGTTGCCCATCATTAATTGTCCTTAAACTGAGTTTCCTGCTCAGCTGTTTCTGATTTAAGAATCAACCACTTGCTGTAGATCCACAGTGGAAAATTTTGTCATTATAGCTTTGGGGGATTGGTTAGCACAGTTGGCTGGACAGCTGATTTGTAACAGCATGGCTTTAATTCCCACATCCAGCACAGTGGTTACATCGTCAGGGGCCTGGGTTTGATTTCAGCCTCAGGTAACTGTGTGGAGTTTGCACATTCTCCCTGTTTCTGCTATGTTCTTCGGTTTCCGCCCACAGTCCAAAGATGTGCAGGTTAGGTGGATCGGCCATACTAAATTGCCCCATAGTGTCTGGGGAAGTGTAAGCTAGGTGGGTTAGCCATGGTAAATGCGGGTTACAGAAGTAAGGTAGGGGTCTGAGTGGGATGCTGATCAGAGGGTCTATACAGCCTTGATGGACCAAATGGGCTCTCTTTACACTAGGGATTCTACAATCTAGCTGCAGACTCCCTTGTTTCAACCGCTCTTCTCACCCGAGGACTAGTCACCCTTAGGTTAAATGACCAGCAGTCATCTCTGTCATTCAATACAGTCATGGCTGAAAATCAAGCTCACTACCCAAATCCTGCCACTCACCCCCACATATCTCTTCAGTCCCTTAGCCACAAGAGCTATATCTACCTCCTTCTTGAAAACACATAATTTTTTGGCCTCAGAGATAGTAGGAACTGCAGATGCTGGAGAATCTGAGATAACAAGGTGTAGAGCTGGATGAACACAACAGGGCAAGCAGCAGGAAGGCTGACGTTTTGGGCCTAGACCCTTCTTCAGAACTGGCCATTTCTGAAGAAGGGTCTAGGCCCGAAATGTCAGCCTTCCTGCTCCTGTGATGCTGCTTGGCCTGCTGTGTTCATCCAGCTCTACACCTTGTTATCTCATGTTTTGGCCTCAACCACTTTCTATGGTAATGAGTTCCATAGGCCCACCACTCTCTGGGTGGAGAAATTTCTCTTCCTTTAAGAAGTTAGGACGGGAATTTCTCAGTATTTTGTCAAGATTTGTAGTAGTTTGAATGCTGCTTTTGCACTCATTGTCATACTCATTTCCAACGGTTGTCATTGTGTAACCTGTAAAAAATTGATTCATTACCTATGCATTTCAATCAAATTAATATTGAACACTAACATTTTACCATAGAACAGAGGCACATTGTAACATCAAAAAGCCCTCTGTGTTGTCATTTGAAGACAGCAACTTAGTTTATGACAAAGCATCAACGAAGGTTAGAAGTCAACAATTCTAGATTGATCATTACAATAGTCAAGTTTTTCAAAAAGACATCTTGTTAAAATCAAATTTTTGAAGAACCAGAAGAGGAGGAAACTTTTTTGTGCAGATTATATTTAATTTATTTATTCAATCTTTTACTCCAAAATAATTTCTCAACATTAATGATCAACTATTGCGCTCTGAATAATCATCTTCTGCTTCTTTTATGCATTGTGAAGTGAAACCTCTAGGCTCTCCACACAATACGGTACCAAAGTTCGAATCTTATCCAGAGAGAAAATGGTGCCAAATATATTTTGATTTTTCATGTGCATTGTAGACTGTTGGCAATATAATATCTCTGCGAAGAGATCTTTGGAGGAAGTAATATACAAATCAGTTCTTATTGCTGTCAATATCCAAAACAGGAATTTCTAAATTATATTTGGTTTTGCTTCATATATTGTTTTGATGTAATGAAAGATCTCATGAATCTTGGCAAAGAAACTTCAGGCTACATTGACCTTGATGGTAAGATATACTAGAAAAGAAACAAATACAGCTCTTGCATTTGTTATACTCAAATGCCAAACCATCGGCTTTACATTAATTTCTTCTGACACGTTTAGAAAGAAGCAATCCAATGTGGGGAATTGCTGAATACCTACTTCTAGAAATTGATTATAAATAGCGTTAAGAAAATATAAACAGATTTAGAACTTTATCTTTCTCCAGGCTTTGATCTTGTGAATTCTTTGTGAATTAACTGTGAGAAGAAACACATATTGTTGGAGCAACTGCATCCCTAATGTAAGTGTTCAATGAAAATGTCAGTCTCATGTCGTCATTGACTTATGCTCTTGAAGTTTATAATGGAATCTGAATTCTAAACATCAATTTAGCCTTTGTCAGCAAAGTAGCCCCGTAACTGCAACTCCCTCCAGCTCTACTACCCCACCCTGCAACTTTGTATTCCTTGCAACATTGGCTGTGATGTGTCAGTATCTATGAAAGATAAATATAGTGGAGCTCTGCTGCCTATCAAACGTTTTGATCTGCCAACTTGACAATCCTCTGTAGACTACACCAAGATGAGGGCTGTTGTCTAAGAATGTTCAATTATCACTTTGGCTAATAATATAAAACTCTTGATGGTGAGTCAGTTGCTGGTTATACAATGAAACATCCAAGTTTCATTTATATTGCCTTGAATGAAACATGGACTGGTAGATGGGAGCCACCTTCATAAAAGGATCTGAAATAACTGAAGACAATCCTATTTGCATCCATAATAGATCAGATTCCTGTTTCAGCTAGTTGATCTGGGTGACTTTGGGATGCCCTGACCAATTTGGTGTGCATGCATGCTCACCAGAGAATGAATATATACATGCTACTGGTACTGAAGTAGTTCCATGTCTAGGCCCTGGCCTTAGTAAATTGGCTTTTTTCATGGTAGATGCAATGGGGGATTATAAGGCTCATAAGCTGTGGTTCTTGCGTGGGGGCATGGGATGCAGATTTTCATTATAAAGTCAAATCAAACATCAGGCATTTTCATAAATCACTCTTTTAATTTAAACCAAAAAAAGGTATCTGTTGTCATTTAAGTTTTATAGTATCTGTTCAAGATGGAGTGGGTGGCTGCTTCCAAACATCAGAATCTATGTTCTTTTTGAACAGGGCTAAATTAAATAACTTGTCAGATTTCAGTCTGCAATGATTTAGTAAATACTCTAATTAATAAGGGCCCAATTTGGGAGTGAGTTTTTAATTACATTTTGAAAAGTGGCCATCTGTCCTTGGAACCTTCACAGTTACATTGAAGCGGTCATCTGTCCTTCGCAGGTAATTTGTAAATACTGTGATTTTGTGATTTTTGAGATTCATTTTTACATGATACCTGTAAACTTTTGGCACAAGCATATTATGAATTAGTAATTTGAACAAGTAAAGGTTATTACGCCATTCCATTAGGATGACAATTTAATTTAGAAGTTTGAAGAAGAATTAATCGTTTAATCCTAGGTCCATTTATGTTTCAACTTTGAAGTGATTTACAGCAAGCAGTACAATATTGTGGAACTTCTAATGTGCCCTATTGAAATCCTCAATTTAATTGACTAGCTCATGATTTCAAATGAGCTTTTATTTATAGAAGTCGAATTTTATGGCAGCAACTGACTGCACATCTAAATTTAAAATAAATGTTAAGAGTACGAATCGGTACACAACTGGCAAATATCACCATCTCTCATTATCCTTGAGAAAGTAGTGTGAATGTAACTGATGTAATAAACAAATTAATTGAGGAAATCAGTAGAGAATAAACAACTGTGAAGAAGAGCCTAACCTGCAATTATGTGCAGATTCATCCTATAACACACAGTTAAATTCACCTTTCCTGTTCCAAGCTGTTATAAATTGGAAACACCCCCTTCAGCTCCAGAAGCTAACTAGTATTTTTTTATTAGCCCTTGAATGTCTTTTTAGTTCAAGAAATAGTGTGGTGATAGGGAAGTCAGTGTATGATAGTCCTTTTAAATGGTATCTGTGAACTCTCAGTTGTTGATGGAAGCCCTATCATAAGTGTGTCACTTGCAATCAATTCTCTACAGACCAAGAGCAGAAGCTTGCCAGATCTGATTTTTTTTCTGTTGTTATGCAAACATTTTCAAACAGTAAAGGTGGCCAGAACAATCAGAATTTGCCCCATCCAAAATATTATACCAAATCCCTTTGATTACAACATTGCATACGTAATTTTGTTGTTGAAAAAAAAAGGGAAAACTCAGGGAATTACAGAACTGTTAAGGTATATCTGTCATCAGGAAAATACTAGAGTGTAGAATCGGAGTAAATGACATAAATTTTTCAGAGACAGCAGGCATAGATTTGTAGGTGGTAAATTGTGCCAGACTAATCTAATTGATGTTTTTTAAAGATTAAAGAAATGACTCTATGACCTTTGTGTGTGTATATCCCTAATTCAACAAGGTTTTTTTTTGTGTATACTTCCAGAAGGTGCTTGATTTAGCTAATATTGAAATTCATGAGACTGTGACATTGTTGGGAAGATGGCAGAGTAGTAAGAGATAAGCAATGAGTATAATGGGTAGGTACCCTGATTTGATTGGATGTAATGAGTAGAGACTCAAAAGGAACTTTATTGTGGTCTCAATTATTCACTATTTATTAAAAACTTAGATGATGAAAAAGAAAACTATGTGTCCAAATTTTTTGGTGACGCAAAGATAAGTAACATATAGAAGGGAACATGAAATTACAGAGAGACATAGATAGGTTAGGTAGGCAAAACTTTGGCTGATGGATTTCAAAGTGGTAAATGTGAAAGCATTCACTGTGGACCTAAAAATGATAGAAGAAGACCCTATCTAAATGATGAGAAGGTAGAACGAGTGAAGGTCCAAAGAGAATTAGGGATATACACACACAAAGGTCATAGAGTCAGAGTCTTAGAGATATATGGCACAGAAACAGACCATTTGGGCCAACTCATCCACACTGACCTGATATCCTATATAAATCTAGTCCCATTTGCCAGTATTTGGCCCATATCCCTCTAAACCCTTCCTATTCATATGCGCATCCAGACGCCTTTTAATTGTTGTGATCATACCAGCCTTCACCACTTTCTCTGGCAGCTCATTCCACATACGCACCATCCTCTGTGTGAAAAAGTTGCTCCTTAGATTCCTTTTACATCTTTTCCCTCTCAACTTAAACCTATGCCCTCTAGTTTTGGTCTCCCCCACCCGAGGGAGAAGACTTTGCCTATCCACCCTTTCCATGCCCCTCATGATTGACAAACCGCTATAGAGTCACCGCTCAGCCTCCGATGCTCCAGGGAAAATAGCCCCAGCCTATTCAGCCTCTCCTTGTAGCCCAAACCCTCCAACCCTGGTAACATCCTCGAAATCTTTTCTTAACTCTTTCTAGTTTCACAACATCCTCCCTATTGGAGGGAGACCAGAATTACATGCAATACGCCAAAGTGGCCGAACCAATGTCCTGTACAACTGCAACATAACCTCTCAATTCCGATGCTCAATGCACATTAAAGGCAAGCAAACCCAACGCCACCTTCACCATCCTGTCTACCTGGGACTCTACTTTCAATGAACTATGAACATGCATTCCAAGGTCTCTTTGTTCAGCAACACTCCCCAGGACCTTACCTTTAAGTGTATAAGTACTGCCCTGACTTGCCTTTCCAAAATGCAGCGCCTCACATTTATCTAAATTAAACTCCATCTGCCACTCCTCAGCACATTGGCCCATCTGATCAAGATCCATTGTACTCTCAAGTAACCTTGTTTGCTGCCCACTACACCTCCAATTTTGGTGTCATCTGCAAACTTACTAACTATACTTCCTATGTTCACACCCAAATCATTTATGTAAATGACAAAAAGCAGTGGACTGAGCACCAATCCTTGTGGCACACCACTGGTCACAGGGCTCCAGTCTGAAAAGTAAACCTCTACCACCCTCTGTCTTCTACCTTTGATCCAGTTCTGTATCCAAATGGCTAGTTCTCTCCTGTATTCCATGTGATCTAACCTTGCTAACCAGTCTACCATGAGGAAACTTGTTAAACGCCTTACTGAAGTCCATATAGATCACATCCATTGCTCTGCCATCATCAGTCCTCTTTGTTACTTCTTCAGAAACTCAATCACGTCAATGAGACATGACTTCCCACACAAAAAGCCATGTTGACTATCCCTAATCAGTCCCTGCCTTTCCAAATACATGTAAATCCTCACAATTCCTTCCAACAACATGCCCACTGCTGATATCAGGATCACCCGTCTATAGTTCTCTGGCTTTTCCTTACCACCTTTCTTAAATTGTGGCAAAACGTTAGCCAACCTCCAGTCTTCCAGCACCTTACCTGTGGCTATTGATGATACAAATACCTCAGCATGGGGCCCAGCAATCTCTTCCCTAGCTTTCTACAGAGTTCTAAGCTATACCTGATCAGGTCCCGGGGCTGTATCCACCTTTATGCTTTTGAAGGATTCCAATACCTCTTTCTCTGTAATATGGACATTTTTCAAGATGTCACTATTTATTTCCCCACGTTCTCTATCTTCCATATTCTTCTCCACAGTAAACACTGATGCAAAATATTCATTTAGTATCTCACTCATCTCCTGTGGTTCCACACTTAGGCAGCCTTGCTGATTTTTTTAGGGGCCATATTCTCTCCTTAGCTGCCCTTTTGTCCTTAGAATTCCTTTAGATTCTCCATAACCCTATTTCCCAAAGCTATGTCACGTCCCCATTTTGCCCTCCTGATTTCCCTTTTAAGTATACTCCAATTACCTTTATACTCTTCTAGAGATTCACTCGATCTCTGCACTCTATACCTGATGTTTGCTTCCTTCCTTTTCTTGACCAAAACTTCAATTTCTCTAATCATCCAGCATTCCCTTACCTGCCAGCCTTGCCCTTCACCCTAACAGGAACATACTGTTTCTGGACTCTTATCATCTTATTTTTGAATGCTTCCTATTTTCCAACCATCCATTTACTTGCAAACGTTCGCCTGAAGTCAACTTTTGAAAGGTCTTGCCTAATATCATCAAAATTGGTCTTCCTCCAATTTAGAACCTTGGCTCTTAGATCCGGTCTATCCTTTTCCATCACTATTTTAAAATTAATAGTATTATGGCCACTGGCCCAAAGTGCTCCCTCACTGATTCCTCAGTCACCTGCCCTGCCTTATTTCCCCAGTTGGTCAAGTTTTGCACCTCCTCTAGTAGGTACATCCACATACCGAATCTGAAAATTTTCTTGTGCATATTTAACAAATTCTATTCCATCCAAGCCCTTAACACTACGGCAGTCCCAGTCTGTGTTTGAAAAATTAAAATTCCCTACCATTACCACCCTATTATTCTCGCAGATAACTGAGACCTCCTTACAAATTTGTTTCTCAATTTCCTGCTGACTACTAGGGGGTATACAGTACAATCCCAATAAGGTGATCATCACTTTCTTATTTCTCAGTTCCACATAAGGAACTTCCCTGGATGTATTCCCAGGAATATCCTCCCTAAGTACAACAGTAATGTTATCCTTAATCAAATACACCACTCCCACTCCTCTCTTGTTCTGCTTTCTATCCTTCCGACAGCATCTATACCCAAGAACATTAAGCTGCCAGTCCTGACAATCCGAGCCACGTCTCTGCAATTGCTATGAAATCCCAGTCCCATGTTCCCAATCATGCCCTGAGTTCATTTGCCTTACCTATTAGGCCTCTTATACCGAAATAAATGCAGTTTTATTTATCAGTCCTACCTCATTTGCTGTTTTTTAATCTGCCTATCCTGCTTGATCCCTTTCCTCATTATCTCCCTGGGTACCAACACTCCCCTTCCTATTTTAAACTCTCCCGAGCAATTCTAGAAAATCTCCCTGCCAGTATATTAGTCCCTTTCCAATTCAGATGGAATCCCTTATCCAGGTCACTTCCACCCCAGAAAAGATTCCAATGATCAAAAAATGTGAATCTTTCTCCCCTGCACCACCTCCTCAGCCAAGCATTCATCTGCTCTATCCTCCTATTCCTATCCTCACTAGCCTGTGGCACCCAGATAATCCAGATATTACTACCCTCAAGAACTTCCTTTTCAAATTCCTGCCAAATTTCCTATATTCTCTCCTCAGAATCTCATTCCTTATCTCTTCCTATGTCATTAGATCCAATGTGTATAACAACCTCCTGCTGGTCCCTCTCCCCTTTGCAAATATCCTGTACCCTCTCTGAGATATCCTTGATCCTGGCATCAGGCAGGCAACACACCATTCTGATGTCTCACTATCAGCCAAGAAATGTCTGTCTGTGCCTCTGACTGCAGAGTCCCCTATCACAATTGATTGCTTGGAACCTGGCATACCCCTTCTTACATTAGAGCCAGTCTCTGTACCAGACATTCCCCTGAGAGTCTATCAACCCCTACATTTTCCAAAATGGCACATTTGTGTCAGATGGGGATAGCCACAGGAGACTCCTGCATTACCTGCCTCCCTCTCCAACCTTTCCTGGAGGTCACCCATCCACCTGACTGTACCTTTAGTTTATTTCCCTTCCTGCTATCTATCACACTCCCAGCTCCTACAAATTCCTCATTGCCTCTAACTGCCACTCCAACCGGTCCATGAGATCCAATATGATTCGCAACCAAGCACACACCTCATGCAGACATAATCATCAGTAACATGGAAACTCTCCCACATCCAGCAGAAAGAGCACATCACCCTACTACAGGCCATCTTTGCACCTTAACAATCTACAAACCCAGAAAATAGTACAGCTTACTGCTCCAAAAAACTGCTCCAGGCTATCTTAGTACCTATGTTTCATATTTTTAAAGTTTAATTAAGAAACAAATCTCAATTAAAAAATATATAATCAAAAAGAACCCATTCTACTCACAATTGTAGATTTACAAAAAAAACTAGTTGATGAGCTGCTCCCCTGCTGTGATCTCCCCACAGGTTTCTCGAAGGTCAGCTGTGAATTTTGCTGTTTGTTTATTTTCCTTAGACAAACTCCAATGTCCAGAGGTACTTGAGATCAAACAGCAGAGGCAGTAACTGTGAAGGTTCACTGCTGGGCCAAACAGCAGTGTAGGTTTCTTTCTCCATTGATTCACCTCCCACCGTGTGGTCACCGTGTGACCTTCCTCCTTTGCCTCCCTTCCTCCTTTTTTGAAGTGCAGTTGTTTTGATCTTTTTTTGCTCAAAGTTCCAAGACAACACAACAGGTTATAAAACAGTGATTACTGCTCCTGGAATGTGAGGAAATCACCCATAACACTGAAAAAAACCTCAAAAAAGGAACAGCTCTTATAGCTACACTTTTTCCCTTCCTCCATCTTGGATTACCCAGAATCCTTTGTCATTAAAATATAATGGATAGGCAGGGAAAGATTCAAAAGGTTCAATGGAAGGCTGATTTTATATTTAGAGAACTGGAGTACAAGAGGGTAGAGTTTGTGCTCAAATGATGAAAAACTTGATTAGGCTATACCTGATATACTTAGTTTTTCAGGTACTTATACTTAGTATATACCTAGTAGTTCTAGGCAGCGTACCCTAGGATGCATATATTGACCTTTGAGGGAATGCAGTGTAGATTTACTAAAATGATACCTGAATAATGGTAAATTAGGAGAAGTTACACAAAATAGTGTTGCATTTCTTGGAATTTGGCAAGTTAAAGGGTGATTTGATTGAGATTTTCAAGATAGTAGAGCCAACCTTTTTCAACAGTGAAACTAGAAAGTACATCTATGCAAACAGTCACAAAGGCCTAGGACACCCTTCCTCAGACAGCAAGTTATACAAGATCAATTGTCAACCTTAACCTTGAGTTAGATTGATTTTTGTTATTCAAAGGTATTAAAGGATAGAGGACAAAGACTGGTACATGGATTTAGCACACATAGGTCATGACCTCATGAATGACAGCTGAACAGGCAAAAACTCTTTCTTCTGCTTCTTTGTGCTGAGTATAGTTGAGTATAATTCGCTGAGTTTGTATGTCTAAAGGCACTTAATGATTTACTTGTAAATATTTCTATAGACATGATGATGTCTTTTATAAACAATATGAGAGAGTTAAAATGCTGAAGGGCTTATCTGAAGCTGAGAAATGTTATGCTCGATTATATGATGAATCAAGGAAGAGACAATCAGATTCTCATGACTGAGAATTGAAGCCACAGCTAAATCAAACCCTATAAGGGATAAAGAATAGCATTATCACTGGTGTAAGTATTATAAAAGGGTGATTTTGGGATGACAGGATTGTATATTTATGTTGTGCCTTGACATCTTTACTCAGATATTACACGTACTTTGTTTTGGTTTATTCTATTTTATCTTTATCCTTTTTGCCGAATTTACTTCTGACCTATTGTTAAAACCAGACCTATAGCATTGCATGTTAATGTTTCAATGAAAGACACCTCATATTTAAAAAGTGATCTATCAAGGCAGAATTCAGTCTCAAATCTGTTTTATCCAGTAATAACATCAACTGGATTCATAACAGCATGCAAAAACAACTATTAAGCCAAAGGTGAAAAACTTGAAGCGTCAACAAATTTGCCAAACCTAGCCACACACGCTCCACAGTAGTCTACATTGATAACGTGAACCAATGCCAGAATACCTATTGCTGGCATTCCCTCTGATAAGCTATTAAAGAGCTGTCTGAGGGTGAAGCAGATTGGGATAAGGTCATTCTATATTGTCCAGTTTCATCAGGAAAAACGTCATTGCCTATGAAAAGTCCAACAAAAAATATGAGCTTTGCAAGTCCAAAGCCACTTCTACTACTTTTTCACCAATAAGTCTAGTGGAACAGGCTGGACGAGTCAAATGGCCTAATCCTGCTCTTAATTCTTATGCTTTAATATGTGTCCATCATGCAAAATACTTCTTCGGAACTCTACATGGACTGATGAAACACTTTCAAATGTATTGCACCTGAAACTTAACTCAGTGAATTCTAGTTGATGCCATGGTCATCTTTGACCAAGAACAGTGAAGGTGATAATTTACATTTTAAAACTTAGACTTGCAACAAAATAATTGCATTTCTTTAAACAATTAACTATACTAATAAACATGCAAATAAACTCAATGAAATGCGTTTGATAGTGAAACTAACTAATTTTGCTTGAAAGAGCTTCATTATGAAGTATTAAAACCACCTTTAAATATTTTAGTCATATATAAAAAGAGATTAAATTCAGATGAAAAGGAATAAATGGATTATGTAGCTCATGAGAAAACTGGATTGTTTATCTGTTTAAGGTTTAAGCATGACATTTAGTCCAAAAGAAATGGAAATGTAATCTAAATAGAACATGTAAGAAGTGTAAAGGGTATGAGAGGTGGAGACAGATGAGATTAAGAACTAAAATGTGGCTTCAGGACATGATGTAACTCGTTAACAAGGATGAGAATAACACAAAGAGACTGAAGGAACCAGGTCCAAGGTAATCCAAGGACAAAACTCCGAGTGAGAATTAACCCTTGTAGTGCAAACTGTTCTTTGCAGTCATGAAAACGTATCTTGCTAAAGAATACATACATTTGTTATGTTGAACACTGGTGAGAATTCATGATCACATCATGAAGGCAATCATTATACTCATTATATATTGGAAATAAAATCTTGCTTCATCCCTCACAAGGAAAATAGAACATTATGCAGAGACAACTGAACATAGACTGAGTAGGCAACGAGTAGGGAAGCAGGATGGTTCTTTATGTGCCAAAAAACAGAGATGGAAAAATAATTAGCATACAACTAAACATAAAAAACAAGTTTTGCAGGAGAAATTCACTGCAATATAATTTCAACGTGGCATTCAAGAACAAAATATCAAGGTCTTTTCAAAAATATGATTAAATCCCATGAGGAAAGTAAACAAAAAACAAGAAAGCGATTTCCACACACAATCTTCAATATATGCAGGGGATGGACCAGTGCTTTCTGTTTTGTTTTTCAGGTCTTCTTAAGATTGTGTTATAAAGGTATAGAAGATTTTGTTATATACATCAATTTCCGGAGCTGGCATTTTTTGCGTATTCTATGCTACTTATCTGCATTCTTCATTACTGGGTTCCTATCAATCAAAGAGCCTGAAGCAAGAGTAGAGGTCAGCAATGTGAGTGCACATTATATTCCTGACACTTTTTTCTCTTGAATAAATTCATATTTAATGATGGCAGGAGGGGTTGTTTCTTGTTTCTAATCCAGACTTCTTTTAGCCTATAAATCAGGAAATATAAGAGGCAACCTAGAGATTCTGTTGCTTTAATGTGATCCTTTGAGCTAAGATCTTTGTTTGGGAGCTCGATACCTTTGTGTGAAATCAATTACATCTCCCAGCTTTCTTATAAGCCAAGAAAGGCACTGTGAAGCCGATAAATGACGACATGAAGAATCAGATAGGTGCAGATTAGAAATGTTGCTTTTGTTTGCTGATTTGAGGATTAAATAATATATTATTTTAAAATTGTATGCCTTGTGCTTTAATCACATACTTCAACTAAGGTTTTGGAGTAGATTTGTAGCTCAAGTTGTGGGTGTTGAGGTTGTTGAGGTTGGTTGGCTCGCCGAGCTGGTTTCTTGTTTCGCAGACATTTCATTGCCCTGCTGAGTAACATCCTCAGTGCAGCACTGAGGATGTTACCAAGCATGGTAACGAAACGCCTGCGAAATAAGAAACCAGCTCAGCGAGCCAACCAACCTCAACAACCTGAATACTTCAACTACATTACATTCAACCACATCCCCACCTGCTGAAACCTCGGACATCATTGACCGGTAAAGTACAGAACATTAAATGCAGAAATGAAATAGAATTAGTTTCAACGTGACTGTATAGTTATTTTTGCGTCCTAATTTGAAGACCAAAGTCAGCTTGAAGTTGGCCACCAGCCAAAATCAACTCACAAGTAGAAAAGTTATTTTGAATTCATTGATATTGAACTGGGAAATATATGGAATAGTCTCTAGGCAGGAAAATGTATTATTTATGCAAATTCCAAACTACTGTTACTCAGACAGGTAGTGGATATGAAAATATAATTACAATCAGTGCAAATACAAAACATAACTCAGTTTAATGAAGCATCAGATTAGGCCAGTAGCTCAAGCACTTGCAACATTTCTCTCCCATAAACAGATATAAACAGACAACAATTCTCAAAACATTGGCTGTGTTTCTCTTTCCACAGATGCTGCCAGACCTGCTGAGTTTCTTCAACATTCTGCTTTTGTTTCAGATTCCCAGCATTCGCATCTTGCTTTCAAATAAACAGTCTCAAACTGATTCCTATTCCGTAGAACCTGTCTTCATTGTCAAGGTTTGGTAATTCTTGGGTAGTTGGAGCCCAAGTCAATGCATTTCTACTTCTACCTTAAACTCCTACTTCAGAAGGCAGAGAGATAGCTCATCGTGCTTGTAGCGGGTCTACATTTAATTATAGTGTAAGATTGAATGGTGTCTATAGCCTCTGGCCAGGGCAGAAGATTGAAAGCATGCACAATTTATAGAAAAATAAATGATTGTCAGGAGATTATTTAACCCATTATCAGGCTAGAACATAGAACAACTGACGTTTGAAATGTTCATAGATACTGTGGTTGCTAAGAGATTGTTTCAAAAGTAATTAGTTAATTTAAGTCACAAACTCTGTTATGTATTGTGTGCAATGTAAATGTAATAATTGTAATAACTATAATAAACTTTTTTTTCAAAATTGAAACAATTTTAATGTGAGGTTATTATAAGTACTCAAAACTCCTAAACAACTAAGGCACATTTTATATGGCCTACTTATAGCACTGTGAGATCACATCATTTATAGATAATTTATGGTTTAGTCAGTGGGTTCCACGGTTTAGAGGCAACCCTACTTTCCACGGACTAGTATTCCACCTTTCAAACCACAAATTTTAATTTCCTTGTTTGTAATGGGAAGGTATCAGATTAAAATGATTACTTCTTGTTTTATTGATGCATTTGCAGCAAGACAATCCATTACTCGGTCAACTATCTTCAAACAATGTTGGTTCAAAACACTCTAGGAATTAATCAGAGTATAAATAAATACAAGAGTCACAGCAAAACCAGCTGGTCAAACGAGCCTGTAACAACTCACTGACTACAAAGGATATGCATCATCCACCTCTTCCCTAGCTCC
The DNA here is from genome assembly GCA_024137785.1 of Ginglymostoma cirratum. Lineage (NCBI taxonomy): Eukaryota > Metazoa > Chordata > Chondrichthyes > Orectolobiformes > Ginglymostomatidae > Ginglymostoma > Ginglymostoma cirratum. The sequence goes on along the minus strand of JAHRHZ010000079.1, from coordinate 9,251,907 downwards.
GTCCCCAATCCTCCTGCTCTCACTCCACAATTCTATCCAATCACTCAATCCTGGCAAAGGCAAGCAAACTTACTGGCCATGGTCAATTTAGCATCGAACTCTTGGAAATTTCTATCCAAACCTTGAAGGCATCTTGAGAGGATGGTTATGTGGATGATTTTGGCATCTATTTGAGGTTGCTTCTCAACCTAGACTTGCTGGCACATCTGATATTCTTCTATTTCTCAGCACTTGCACAACAAGAGCAACATTAACTCCGGTTGTCAGTCGATCTGTCAGTCACATTTGCAATGAAGCTGGGTGGGGGAGTATCAGAATCAGAACAGGTGCTTAACAATGTGAGCAGTCAGTACTCACATCACTCACAAAGGACAGTTTAACATTTACCTCCATGCGGTGGGACAAGGGTGGCTCTGACAAAGAAATCCATGGAACGCCTCTCTGCATTGTACTTTGACATTGGACCTTATTTCAATGAATGTAGCACCGATGATGTTGCAAAGATACAGCAGGGGATTGTAAATGCTACATGAATACCGAGACTTCCTCTCTTCCCACATCACCGACGAAAGGCATAATTGTATGTAACAGTATGTTGCAGAATGCTCACTGTTCAAAGTGAGAGGGAATCAGTTCCATGTCCCTTTGCAGGCTCTGAAATCTTGCATTATGATTGTGACTTGTGGCCCACAGGTGCCACCTTTAAGGTAACCTGTGATTATGTCTGTCTCACAAGGATAACATTTTTCAATCAGCAAAGACGAATGATATAATCTTTTTGGCTTGTGACCAGGATTCGCACACCATGCAGTTGGACACTGCATGCATTTCCCATGCATCATGATATGATTATAGATGATTCTATGGTTACAGACTACACTGTGCAAGTTCATGATTGATGCAATTGGAGGGCACATGTTGCTCGCAAGTAGAGCCCCATGTTGGGGCCTGAACCTGGCCCACGCTGGATGTGATTGCAGCCATTAGCTCTTCGAAGTTTGCATTTAGGAGTCAGTGAAAATGGAAGGCAACACAAATTAGCACAGTGAGTCTCATGCTCAGTCTCGTAACAAGGCATTCCCCTTCCCCAACCTGCTGAATAAACCTCAATATCTCTTTCTTCCTGGCCCCCTGTGCAGCTGTAACTGTGGCCCCCTCCGCAGTCTACAGAGCTATAGACTCCTGACTGCTCAAAGCAGCCAACCGACCGTATCCAAGCCCTGCACTGAGATCAGAGGCTCCCCTTAACTTGCTGTCCTCGGATTCTGACTGATGACAGACCCTTTTGACTTGACTGAGAACTGCTCCCCTTAGACATTGAGGCATGGTTATTTGGGTCAATGCACATGCTGTATGTTTGCTGCTAAACTGCTAACACATGCTGTCGGTGTGAGATTGACACAGCACAGTGCTAGACAGTTGTCAGCCATGACAAGCTGCCTTGGCTTTTTCTGCACCAAGTAACACACCAAGACAGAAGTTCTCTGAAGCTTTAAGGTATGGCTGATGGAGCAAAACACCAAAAGGAGACATCCATCTGTGAACATTGAAGCAGGCACAAAATGAGCAAGCATTGCAAGAGTGGCTGAGATGTCTTGGTCCAATCCATGAGTTGGGTACCTCTCCCCGCATGCAAAGTGCCCTGACAGGTCCATCCTAATGAAAGCTGCCAATGTGGCTCCCGACCCGAAACGTCAACTTTCCTGCTCCTTTGATGCTGCCTGGACCGCTGTGTTCCTCTAGCTCCACACTGTGTTGTCTCTGACTCCAGCATCTGCAGTTCGTGCTATCTCTCAATGTGCTCCAAACTACAGAATGGAAGTGCGGAACTGTATTGTAAATGGAGCGGAGATGTGCCATGATGATGCAGCGAGGCTGGCACATATCAATGTCATCCACTGATGGGTTTTCATGCCATTGCTGTCTATGGAGCATTCCCTGAGATGTTACTGCTCCAGGATGATGATCTGGAGAAACAAATGGTGAACTGGAGTTGCTAGGTTACCGCTCTGACTCTCATGTCAGGAGTTGTTGCCGTTTGGTTACTATCCAGCAGATGGAGGAATGTGAACCTGCAAATTAATGATATAAAATTAGGTAATAATGAGATATTAATACATGTTAATGCATACAAATGAGTTTCTTGCCCCTTACTGGTGAAAACGTCAACTCTCTGGTTAGAAAACAGGACTTTATGTTCTCAACACCGAGAAATTGACAAGATTTTCCTAACTTTATTGCTATTGTACACATCAGAGGCTGGGAAGATTCTACCCAGTGAATCAGTTTGCAGATAATACAGAAACTGTAGAAAAGACCTGCATTTATATAGTGACTTTCGTGACCACTAGATGCTGCAGAGAACTTTCTTGGCATGTTTTTGAAGTAACATCTCTGTTGTAATACGACATTACGGATATAGGATGCTCACAAAGCACTCTTGCCATTTCAGTACAAAAATTGCAAGACAGCCATTTGGTTCGTTTTGAACTACTGGCAAGACAGTATTAGAAGTAGAAACATTAATTGTTTTTCAATGTTATAAACAAACTTCCATAAAAGAAAATTCCTTTAATCACTTCAAAATTAATTGTCTGCAGTTCTTTTACCTCTAAATTTTCATGCAGTAAACTTATGACATTATTGTCGATAATGTTATTCTCATGTAGCTCTGGGCTCACGGCCTCTTGCAAGAGATGTGTGCTCGTATTCTTGGGTGACGTACAGGATTCAGTCACTTTAGCTTCTTGAAGAAAACAAGATCAGTCCTCCGAAGGATGCACTGTCACTTGCTTAGTACCAGCACAGAGATTAGTAGTCCACATAGATAAGGAGGTTGTACTTGTGAACAGCAGCATGTGTCTCACATACAAAGACAATTCAGAAGGTAGCGTGCTATTAGGTGATCTCCACTAAACAAGACACGGATGACATCTTCACGGGCCTGGCTTTAGTAACAAAACCAACTGCCATGCAAGCAGGTAGTTGAAGACTTGCCAATGAGTTTCGCTACCATGACTGAAAATTTGCCAGTATCTGCTTCCGCCCTTTGTTGTGTGAACTTATATGTTACCAGCATTCTGCAAGATAGCTTAGAAAGTGCAGAAATTTCTGGGATCTTGCAACCATTCCTCACAAAGACAATGTCAGCATCCTTCATAGGTTTGGTGGAGGATCAAACAGCTGCCTCGCAGCCTGCAGGTTCCATTATAAATAGTTAGAGACTGTCAAGAAGTCACTCAACTTACTCAGTTTATACACGCAGATAGGAACAAGTAATGGACTCAGCTTCTTGAAGTGGCAGTATTGCTATTGGATCACTATATGTTACTGACTTTTAGGATGTCAGCCTTCATTCTCTCTGCCATCACTTCCTAACTACCAAAGTGCTAAATGTTCAACTGGGACATGCCAGCCAAGCAGCGAAAGAATGTGAGAGCAGCAGTAGACCATTTTGCCCGTTGGGTCTACACAATCACTCAATTAGATCGTGGTTAATCATCTGTCTCAATACTATTTTGCAGAGCCTTCCCCATATCCCTTGAAGTATAACAGCCTAAAATCAGGATCCCATAAGTTGCAAATCACCAGCATCTTAACTGTTACAACATGAACAGCATCAGCCTTCACCACCGTTGGTAAAGCTCCTGAATCAAGTACGTGGTCGGAGTGAATAAGTGGTAAAACATATTTTAAATAAAGCACTGTGGAAGAAAAATTTTTGTTTATGATGAATGATGTATTAGATATTATATGCTTTGAATTTTAGATTTTAAAATAGATGCAGGCATATGTGGGTCAATTCCGTGAAGGAATCCTTTCAAAAAGTCATAAAGTCAATTTGGAACAGCGACCTAAACACATTCATTCCAAAAAAAGCATGTGATTTGACTTCAGCATCCTGGAGAACCCTTGTAGTGTAAATGGATAAATGTTTAAGCTGTGGTTTTTTGACAGGCAGAGTGAACACATTAAAGCAATTAGTTCTGTTTTGATTTCAGAGCAGAAGATTCAAAGCTTTTAGTTCAGAAGAACCATAGTTCAGTTTAGAATATAGAACACTTTCTCCTAGAAGGACAATCAAATCAACTCAGAGGAACCAGTTCACCCTGACTGAAGTGTTTAACCCTGGAGACTCCAAGCCAGGAGAGTTTGGATCAAAGTCTGAAAGCTGTTGGAACTGAAAAGGTTCAGACCATCATAACTGTGAGCAATTCATGCCAGCAGACTCAGAAAGGGATCATAAAAAAAAGTCAAAACAGTCTAAGGGAATGAAACCAGAACATGTCAGTTAAGTAAAGATTCAAAAAGCTGAGATAACAGTATTTTACTGGAATTGAGTCAGTGTAATGGATAGTGTTGAGAAACAGACTGAAACTTTGTTTTGATGTTTATGTTAAGATCTTTCTAACTGCCTTCTAAGAGAGAGCTTCATTTGTCTCTTTTTACTTTCTTCATGTAATAAGCATATGTGCTGTTGTTAAAGAACATTTGCATCCTCATTTGAATATATTTCAGTGACTAACCAACATATTAACCACCTGCAAAAATTAGATTTATGATGTATCATATCAGGTTCATTTTGGCACATGAGTTGACTAATATTACCATCAGCCAGGAACATAACATGATGCTATCAAATTAATGTCATGTCTTTAGGTTTATTCTTAAGTGTAAGGTCAATTCTAGGCAATTATTATGTTTGGAATTATATTAAGCCCTCCCAGTTCTATCTTCAAAGTTTCTCTAATCCTTGAGTAAAAATTACAGCTATGGCAAATTGGATTACTCTTACTGAATTATCTAATTGTGTTTTATTAATTAGTGCTGAAGTAATCAATTTAGTTCATACAAGCAACTGGTCTTTTCCATTGGAAGATTTCTGTACCATGGAAACACTCCATTAACTTGAGAGGAACATACAAATACATGAATTAAAAACAAAAGTAGATCCTTTTGCTCTTTACGCTTGCTTTGTCATTCAATAAAACCATGTCTGATCTTTATGTATTTTAAATTCTAACTCCATCTAACGCCTGCCTGTCAAGAATCCATCTATCTCTGTCTTCAGGTTATTCAATGAATTTGCCTCCAAAGCCTTTATGACAGGGAGTTCCAAAGTCTAACAAGTCTCAGAGAAATAAATTCTCCCCATTCTTGTTCTAAAAGGCTGACATCTAATTCTTAAACAGTGGCCCTTCCTTCTGGACTGGCCCAAATAATGAAACATCATTTCCATGTGCTTTTCACAACCATTCAGGATCTTATACATTTCATCTGCACTCTGCTTATATCTTTTTCACAATATCCTTTCTGACTTGTCTTTGTGTTATCTGCAAACTGAGTTACTGTATTTTCACTTTCCTCATCTAAGTTAGAGACAAAAAAACTGCAGATGCTGGAATCCAAGGTAGACAAACAGGAGGCTGGAAGAACACAGCAAGCCAGGCAACATCTGAAGGAAAGCAGCAGTCAACGCTTTGGGTATGGAAGAAGGGTAATACCCGAAACATTGACTGCTCCTTTCTTCCAGATGCTGCCTGGCCTGCTGTGTTCTTCCAACCTCCTGTTGGTCTCCTCATCTCAGCGATTGATATAAATTGTAAAAAGCTGAAGGCCCAGCATAGAACCGCGCAGGACTCCATTTATCGCATCCTGTCAATTAGAAAAAGATGTATTCGGTTTTCTTCCAGCCTGCCAAACTTCTGTCTATGATAATACATTAACCCCTGCTCCATGGGCTCCTACTTTGCACAATTATTGCATTTTTATGTGGAACCTTGTTAAATGCATTCTGGAACTCCAAGAATAGAATGTTTCACTGTTAGCCTTAACCGCAATGTATTTTATTCTTTCAAAAAAACTCTTAATAAATTGGTTAAACGTTATTTTCTGAGTTCTGAGGAAGGGTCGCCAGACCCAAAACATTAGCTCTGATTTTTCCTTCACAGATGCTCCAGATGTGCTGAGCTTTTCCAGCAACTTCTGTTTTTGTTCCTTAAACATTATTTTCCTTTCACAAAACCATTCTGACTCTTCCAATTATTTTGAGTTTTTCTAAGTGCCCAGCTAGAACCTCTTTAGTAATTAATTCTAAAACCTTCCTTCTGACAGATATCAACCTAACTTTTCTATACTTTCCTTTCTCTGTTTCCCTCCTTTATTGAGTACAGCAGTTATATTTGCATCTTCCATTCAGGAGGGACTTCTCCAGAACTGAATGAATTTTGGAAAATTAACACTAATACACCTATTACCTCTTTATCCACCTCTGTTAAAACCTTGGGATGAAGCCTATCAGGACCTGAGGACTGATTAGTTCACAGCTCCATCAGATTCCTCGGCACTACTTACCTAACGATTGTAATTTCACCAAGCTCCTTTCTCTCGTCTCCTGATTTACAGCTATTACTGGAATGCTTTTGTAAGGTCTATAATGAAAATATTTGTTCATTTCATAAACTACTTCCAATTATCTATTATTAACTCCCCATTCTCATTTTCCAGAGAACCAACATTCACTTTACTTACTCTCTTCCTTTCTAAATACCAGGCAGAACATCTTGCTACCTGTTTTTAGGTATCCAGCTAACTGTCTCTTGTACTCTAATTTATTTCTCTTAATTAATCTTTTAGTTGTTCTCTGCCACTCTTTGTATTCGTACCAATGTAAGGTGTTGCATTCTGGTAAGGCAAATCAGGGCAGGACTTATACACTTAATGGTAGGCTACTGCAGAGTGTTGCTGAACTAAGTGATCTCGGAGCGCAGGTTCATAGTTTCTTGAAAGTGAAGTTGTAGGAGGCAGGGTAGTGAAGAATGTGTTTGGTACACTTGCCTTTTTTGGTCAGTGCATCGAATACAGGAGTTGGAGGGTCCTGTTGCAGCTTTCCAGGACATTGGTTAGGCCACTTTTAGAAAACTGCCTTGAATTCTGCTCTCCCTGTTACAGGAAAGATGTTGTTAAACTTGAAAGAGTTTAGAAAAGATTTGCAAGGGTTGCCAAAAGATGTCGCCAGGGTTGGTAGGTTTGAGCTATCGGTACGGGCTGAATAGGTTGGGTTTGTTTTCCCTGAAGCATCGGAGGTTGAGGGGCAACCATATAGAGGTCTGTAAAATCATGAGGGGCATGGATAGGGTAAATAGCCAAGGTCTTTTTTCCTAGGGCAGGGGGAGTCCGTTCTCTTCATCCAAAATTAGAGGGCACCTAGGTTTTAGGTGAGAGGGGAAAAATTTAAAAGAGACGTGAGGGGCGACCTTTTCTCGCAGAGGTTGGTGTATGTAAGGAATGAGCTGCCAGAGGAGGTGTTGGAGGCTGGTACAATTACAACATTTAAAAGGCCTCTAGATGGGTACATGAATAGGAAGGGCTTAGAAGGATATGGACCAAATGCTGGTAAATGGATCTAGATTAATTTAGGATGTCTGGTCAGCATGGATGATTTGGACGAAAGGGTCTGATTCCATGCTGTATAACTCTTTGACACTGTGACTATCTGTCTGCCATTCATTTTTGTGCAATTATAGCCAAAAGCAGAATACTGTAGGTGCTGGAAACGTGAAGTATAAAAAAAGCAACTGGTAGAGAAAATCAACAGATGTTGCAGCCCAGAGAGAGAAACAGAGTCAGTTTTGATTCCAAAGTGAAGTGAGTGGTGGACTGATAGAAAATGATGGGGGTCGGGGGTGGGGGGGAGACGGAACGGCAGGGAAGATTGGGGAAGGTTAGTAAACAACGGAGATTCGAATTCTCACGTGTCACAGAATAAAAGACAAAGGGAATGGTAATTGTTCTAAAATAGAGAGATAAGTCCAGAGTAAATGTTGGAAAGGTCTGAGAAATACTCTGTTATAAAATGTCAACACTCAGAGTTTAATTGCAACAGTCAAGGAGAAAACAGAAATTGATGGAGAAACTCAGCAAGTCTGGCAGCATTTGTGGAGAGAGAAACAGAGTCAACGTTTCAAACTCGATGTGATTCTTCTTTGGAACCGAGGTGTTACTGTACCCAAAATGTCAACTCTACTTTCTCTCTGCAGATGCTACCAGGCCAGTCGAGTTTCTCCAATAATTTCTGTTTTTGTTTCAGATTTCCAACATCCACAGTTCTTTGTTTTATATTATTGCAATTGTGAAGTAATGTCATTGTTAAACATGCAGGGGGCCAACACTGAGCAGTCCTGGCACATCTGCACCAAGATACATAATTCAGTTTATATAGGCTTTCACTGTCTGTTATAACTGAATGGTATAACATAGGTAAAGGCACATTGACATCCAGTGAGCTGATAATTGAGTTCCTGTGCAGTTATTGCAATGCAGAGATTTGTTATTGTCCTTCCACAGACAGTCAAGAATCTGTGTGTATTCTGCACAAAAAGGTTCAGGAGGTAAATTGATATGGTTCGGCATCATCAGATGATGTGACAATGGACTTTCGCATTTCATAATTAAGTTATCCTGTGCATTGTTATTGAGTCTTCCAATTCTTATCAAATCGCCCTGCTTCACTGTTTGTCACCCTATCTGCTGGTCCTGACTGGCAGTCTAAAATAAATCCAAATTTTGCACTTTCATGTCAATAAAGTTGTTAAAATCAAAATTTATATCAGCTCCATAAAAGCAAGACCAAATTAACCAGACACTGAGGAGGAGGAGGGCGGAGAAAGGGAAAGCAAAACAGACAACGGAGGAACTAGACACGGTGCGCAGTGGTTAGCACTGCTGCCTTACAGCGCCAGGCACCTGGGTTTGGTTCTACACTCGACGATTGTCTCTGTGGAGTTTGTACATTCTCCCCGTGTCTGTGTCGGTTTCCTCCAGGTGCTCTGGTTTCCTCCCGCAGTCCCAAGATGTGTAGGTTAGGTGGATTGGCCATGGAAAATGCAGGGTTACAGGGATAGGGTAGGGGTGTGGGTTTGGGTGGGATGCTCTTCAGAGGGTTGGAATGGCCTGCTTCCATGCTGTATGGATTCTAGACCGTTCCACTTTGAAACAATGTGGCACGTATATAAGTACTTCAAATATAGGTAATAGACAGATCAGCAACATGCTAGAGGTGCGAATGAGATATAATTCTTACCATTCAGAGATAAAACAAGTTGTTACATTGAAAATAGTCTTTTTAAAAATTATTTAGGAATGATTTCTCTGCAAATATTGACAATCTTGATCAAATTTCTAAGAAATAAATTTAGATTCTTGGCTCTTCACTGCTGACAGGAAACAACAGAGAATACAGTAAAAGTAAATTACAATATTGCGGCTTTTCAGTTATTTAAAATGGGGGATCATACTTGGATTAAAAATTCAGCATTCAGACAATGTGAATGATTGCAAAATGAATGGAGACTTTCAGGATTTCAAGTAGCGTGCTGTTGCAATCTCCAATATATCGTGATATTTTCTTGTTCCAGTGTGTGTTCAGGGATATTTTTGATTTGTTTTTGCAACTAACACTCAAAGACAAATGGAATCCAAGCGATTAAGTATAACAAAGAATAATTAAACCAATGTCATGGCAAGCACACAAAAGCTAACAAATAAATGTCGCTCAGTTTTATTGATCTCTGCAGTATTCCAGTGGTTGCTATGGAAACTTTTAGAGCACTTAGGTTCTGCTGATAATTCAGTACCTTAGGAAATGGAAGCTCTGAATGGGGATGCTTCATTGTTGGATGAGACTCAGTGAGGAGCACACCGTGTTCGAGTTCAAAGCTAATCAACAGAAACAGGCAGAACAAGAACATTCTGTGCCCAGGTTCTTCATGTGTATTACAATTAATATTTGATTGTTTATATAAATTATTCTCTGGTCATTTTGGGCAGAATCTATCCAGCCCCTGAACAACATGGGCACTTTTGAGAAAATCTGGTGAAATCGTAAAAATGAGATTCTCCGCGTCAAGGTAAACAGTCCAATTCTGCAGCTAGGTTTTGAGTGATGGCCCAAGAATCTCGCTACTGAGCGGAGAGAGGCCTATTTACGTGCACGATGAGGTCCTTCAAATAGCAATAGTATTACCCTCACTGGTGAGCGACCTCTGTTATTTCAAATGCTGTATGTGGACCTGACACATTTGACTAACCATGTCGATGAAAAGTCGTGGTCCAAAGTATTCTTCATCACATTATTCAACTGTACAAATCGATCCCACTGATGGCTGAGAGGCACAAGCAATGTCGTATGAGCTGGAAAGATTTAGCTTAGCTCCCAGTGTAACAATCATATTCCATGGCTCCTTCACCTGCACAAGGTATACAAGTTGCTTACTTCACAACTTGGACCATAAAATGTCCACACCATGTATAATCCTAGATGCAATGCTACCCTCTTTCGGATATTGTGGGGATTAGGGATTGAAAGCAACATTCTCATTACTGCTGCCACATGTACTATCTGCTACTGTGTGTGCATCAAAAGGATTGAGTAACAGACATCTCAATCATGGCAACAAGGTTCAATGTCCATATAGAGGCATCCCACTGTGCTTATAGCTGAGGCCTCCATAGCCCAGTGTTTGGAAGATGCTGTTTAAATGTCATTATGTGCCTGCAGCTGAATAATCGCATGACTGAGGAGCTGCTTTCTTTCTGGTATTGCCCATTTTCCCTCATTGGAATGGTCCCCAACAGACTCAGACACAGAATCTGTGTTCATCTCTATGGCCACTGCTCTAAGTGCTGTTACAAAGATGGATGAGGAACGCAGGCCTCCACAAGCCCAGGTCTCAGCATCAATGTCTAACTGATGTGGAGCCAACCCCTGTGAATCTTTCAGCCATGGATACCCTCATAATGCAGGAGAACCACAGTCACTCATCTTCCATGGAATGCTGTGTGGATGAGAGAGGGTCAGTGGTACTATACTCTGTCCAGAGATGGATGTCAGAGTGGTATGTCATGCTGTCCAATCTCTCTACAATGCAACAACTTCTTCCCCTTGAGACAGTGAGGACCATAACTTAACATCTGTACATCAGCTTTCCAACCCTGCCACAACTGAGCTCCAACCCAGTACACAGAGGATTCCACTTGACCCCCAGAATCTCTGCTCCAAACACCAGGAGGACATACCAAGTCTCTGGGATGGATGGTGGGGATCCATGAGAGCTGTAGCCTTTTGCTGAGTAAGAAAATGAGGACATTCTTCAGATAGAACAAGACCTTCAGCATCATACAACACAGCAGCATTGGCAAAGCATCACAGGCAGAACTTCCTTGTGAACATCATTCAGCGGACCTGCACTCCATTAAGTCATTTTTCATTAACTGCAAATATTTTGATGCTGCCAATGTCAGCAATCTCTGTATAACCCCAACAGCAAGTGCATCTGAACACTTCGATCTTTCTATGTGGTTCATGCTATTTAACAGAAATTCAGGTTACAATTGGATGGAACCTTCACATCATCCAATGCTCCTTCCTGACAAAGTTTCATGCTAGTATGGATGCTATGGAAAGGACAGCTAACACGCAGACAGGTTTAGAACATTATGCAGTACTAAGGCTGGCTAGCCTTCATCGTAACTGCAGTTAAATGACATTCACTCATACTGCTAATGATGTAAAGTGAAAATATATTTAATAACCATGCTTGTATATTTATATAGTGATGCATTTATCCATGCCACCTATGTGTTATAGGTTATAGGATAAACGTCTTTGAACAAAGTTTACAGTTTTAGTGAGACCTTTATTTCAGATGCCAACACTCCATAAAACTCTAACCCAAAACTTACTGAATTCCAACTCCCCATATTCATACAACTAATTTATACCCAATTCACCCTTAATCAATATGCAGGGTGTTCTCCTGTAACGCGTGTTCCAGCAACACAAATTGGCTATAACACGATTGACGAATAGGGGAATGGTATTTGTAAAACGTGAGCTTTGTGTTGGCTATGATGCGATTCCAAAGTTGGCATCACATGATTGGTTCACATTCTTTGTCCTGAGCATGCGCCGGAAGAGTCCCCGCGCTAGCATCAAGGATCCTCGTGCTTTCTGTGAGAGGTTCTGTACAATTCTGCCGTGTTACCTACAGAATGCTAGGACAAAGGGGCAAGAATGTTAACAAGAAGTGTCCTGGTGATAAAATTGCGGGTGGTGAACCTAAAAAGAAGGCTATAATGCTGGAAGAGAAGTTAGATGTTATAAAACGTTTTGAGCATAATGAGAGGACATGTGATATTGCTCATGCAATAGAAATGAAGGAGTCTACCTTACACACCATTAGAGACAATGCAGAACAGATTAAAGCGAGTTGTATTGCTGGAACAAGTCTGAGTGCTAGCAAATCTGTGAGGTCACAGACAAAGGAACTTGAGGAGATGAGCGGCTTCTAAGTGTGTGGATAGAAGATCAAATGTAAAATCGATCTGGGACCACCTTTCTCACCATAAAAGAGAAAGCCTTATCAATTTATGATTATCTAACAAAAAAAACTGAAAATCCTGCAGATGTGCCTGCCTTTAGTGCTAGCAGTGGCTGGTTTGCTGGTTTTAAAATGTAAAGTTATGTGGCAAAGCTGCAAACGCAGACAAGGAGCATGCGATAGCATTTCCTCCCATTGTGAAAAAATTGACAAAGAAGGCTACAACTTAGATCAAATTTTCAATTTGGATGAGACACTTTATACTGAGAGCGAACACCATCAAGAACCTACATTTCTATGAATGAAGCACACGTTCCAGGCTTTAAGGTGGCAAAGGATCATATGACTGTGTTGCTGGGTGCCAATGCCAGTGGAGACTTAAAGCTTAAGCCTGTGGTGGTGTACCACTCTGCCAACCCGCGAGCCTTGAAAGGTTACTTTAAGTGTACTCTAGGCATCTACTTTAGGTCAAGCAAAAGAGGTTGGATGACTGGGCAAAGTTTTTCTGACCTCATTGTTTATGTTTTCAAAGATGTTTTTTAGAAAGTTTTGCAGAGAAAAATGTGGCTTTCAAGATTCTCCTCATCCTGGATAATGCACCAAGCCATCCTCAGACCACTGGTGAGCTTTCTGAAAACATCAAAGTGTTATTTCTAACCCCAAACATAGCCTCTCTCCTTCAACAGGGTGCAATAGCAGCTTTTAAAGCTTATTAATCAGGGCACACATTTAAGAGGCTGATTGCAGCAAATGAGGGGGATAAGGACAGTGTTCTCCAATACTGGAAGAGCTTTAACATCAAGAATGCAATTGATATCATCATGGGGGCCTGGGTTGATGTCAGTAAGGACTGCTTGCATGCAGTTTGGCAGAAGCTTCTCCCAGATTTTTTCAAGATTTAAAAAGCTTTGATTCATCAGAGGAGCTCCCAAGAACATTGTGTTGATCTTGCAAAGTAAGTTGTATTTGAAGAAGCGGAGAGTGAGGATCTTGAAGAGCTGCTTGAGTCCCACTGTGAAGGCCTGTCTCCAGTTGATCTACAACTTGTCGCTGAGGGGGAGGTGGAAGCTAAAGATGAAGAAGATGAAGCCCAGGATGCAGCACCATGAGAGATTTTTACTTCTGTTTTGTCTTCTATCTTGAGGGAAATTGAGAAGCAGTTGCAACAGTTGGAGGACAATTACAATGCAGCAGGATAGCAGTTCATGAAGTACAATCTTATTTGGCACTCCATGAACTTCTTCTTCATGAAAGAAGAACAAGGGCAAAGTAGCAAAAACTGGATGTCCTTGTTAAGCCAATCCCCAAGAAACAGACAAAAGACAAGGAACCACAGCCATCCACTTCTGGATAAGTTATTTTTCACCCTAACCCTCACAACAAAACTGCACCTGAAAGTGATGATGGTGATGATGATGATGATGATGCCAACAACCCTCAGACCCTGCATTAACAACAGAGTTACCTCAGAACCTCTTCATCCATCAAGTCGTCTTGACATTTTTTCAAGATAAGGTGATAAATTTACTGTTATTTCATTATTACATGTTAATTAAACATTTGTTCAAACTGTGCTATCCTTTGTGTTATGCTTTTGAGTGATTTTTGAATCACTTTGAGAGATCTGTTTTTGTTGGTCTGCCCCTAACGCCCATTTCCAGTAGACCCAGTTATTTCCTTGCCGCGATTTTCTATAATACATCATTTCACAGGAACGCATCGATCATGTTACAGGAGAACCGCCTGCATTCATCATCTGTTCCTTCATTTCATGATGCCTCAGACATCCTTTCAGACAATATGTGATGTTAACACAATGTGCCACCATAAGGTCTTCTTCTTTCATTCTCTCCCACCACATCTAGGTACATTCCTAGTTGTCTGAAGCTGGCATGGCAAACGCTTGTTGGACTTGGACCCAGTCATGTTGAGTGTGTCCTGCACTCAACCTGCACTGTAGGTTCACTGTGCTCGGTTTGAACTCTCATAGGTTTGATGGTGGCAGGCATTTTGTAGGTGGACGGTTTCCTGGGTGGAGATTCCTGGGGACCAATATATGATTCCTTCTCCAACAGGGTCTCTACTCACACTGCCTTGTCTCTGTGTCAAGGTCAAGGTCACTTTGTCACCCCATCACCTTCCCTTAGTACTGAGCACCAATATCTTTAGCCAATACGTCTACAGAATACCCCTTGAACTGAAACTAAAATTAAAACATTGTTTCAGCTGTGGGGTATATGACTCTGTCTATCTGCTCAGTTGCAACTGTCCTAATGTTAAAAATAGCCCTGAAGACTACCTCTTTCAACCTGCTTCAAATAAATCACCATGACTACAGAATACTTACAAGTTAATCATTAAACCCGTCACAAACACTGAAAAATGTATATGTCACTAATTGAAATCTTAAAAATCCAAACAAAAACAAGACAGAACAAATGTAAATCACAAACTCCACTTCACAATTTGATTATTGCTGATAAAATAGACATTCTGCAAAATAATGTTGGCCTGCATTCATCAGGTCAGATGCACAAGAATGCAAAATTTCAAGGGAACAGCAGTTTATCCTGCCTAGGTAGAGGATGTTAATTGATTAGTAGGTAGACTCTGATTTTCAGAGACATTGTCATGAAAAATGCACCAGGGAACAATTAACTTTCAAACTTTTGCTTAAATTCAAACCAAACAAGTCAGTTCTGATTAGTATTGCTCACTTACCTAAGCTAGAAGTCACATACATTCACAGTCAGGGCCCTGACATTTGCAATCAGAAAGAATATAGGAACGGTGCCTTTCTCAATTAAACAAAAGCTGAGAAAAAACTTATCCCCTAATGGATCCTCAATGGAAATGTCTTGATAAATCGGATCCGACTAGCTTTTTTAAAACAATTAAGTAACAGGTTGGATGGATGGGTAACTGCTCCTGGCAAATTCTCCATGCTAATACTTTGGCCAATCAGAAACTATTTTCACCAGTCAATATCCTTTCTCTCCTGCAGCAAAATTGGCTTTTACTTTAACATTAGACATTCTTGCCTCTATCCTAATGAGTGCAAGACAAAAAGCTTTGACAATATGTCTTTTTTTTTAAGGAATACCCAAGATCTGAACTACCAAGCAACATCAGAGATATATGCACTGGAATGTCCAGATGTTTTTCTTTCACCATCAACTTGAACTCTTTTCTTTGAAGGGTGTGTGCATGCTCAACATGTGATCTGCTCACAAGTACAACACTGCAGTTTTTTTAAGTGTCATTTACTAAGTATGAAGCCTATTCCTCAGCAAATCAAGATTCTGTTTATAACAATTTAGCATTCTCTATTGTCCTAAATTTTGTATGTCTTTGTACCATTTTTAACATTGCAGTTTACTTCTCCAAATATTACATTTAGATAGATGCTATCAGAATACTAGTTGTTTGAATAATTATTACACCAATGTCACCTTCCCAGAAGAAAAGAGATATTTTGTTCAGTTTGCTAATAGCACAAGTTATTGGATAGATCTCAGAGAATGATCTGTGTCACAGTGCAAGAAGGAATTATTTCCATATACCAGTTCCATTGCTATTTGACAGAAATTTAATTCTTCAAATCATAGTCTATGATCATTACCAGTTATGTTGATGTCAAGAGAAAAATGCTCAATGGTTTGTGGTACCTTAGTCCTAAACTGAACAGGTATCAAGTTGAATTCTTCCAGTACTGTGATAGTTTACAGTTGAAATCAAGCTATTGATATGTTTCTTGACAATTGTATTATCTTCAATTACCCAGAGGAGTGATATAGATTAGATTGGTCTATAAATTTGTCCTGAGCGGAAGATCAAAATAGGAGCTAAACTATTGGCAAACCACTATACACTTTATTTGATTTTCTTTTCTATTGAGGTCGTTGTAAGTTATAATTGTAATGACCAAACGGTGACTTGATCAATCCTAAATTAATCAGTTTATGGAGGATAGTTCAAAGCAAATAGATGGAAACTTAGGAAAAGCATAAATCCTGATATATTTTACGCATATTGTTGGAAGGTACTTCTGCTATCTCCCATCTTACATGCATTATGTCTTGAAATGTCATGAACACCTTGCTGGAAAACTGTTCTGACCAGCTTCTTTGAAACTGAATGAGTAAAATCACAATTGATATTGTGAAAAACTACACAACTGGATGTGTTTAATGTTCAGTTCTACATCTGTGGCTGAATTAGATGATCTGGGAAGTGATAGAACAAATGACATCAGCTAGGCTGGTGGTAAATAAATGCAAGACAGCATTCCTGTCTTTATTTACCATCTATTGATTGTCAGTCGCGAGTTGGCCTGTGTGAATGTTGATTGAGTACAAGATAAGGCCTCTCTGATTTAGCTTTATTGGGTTACAATAATAAAATTGCTGTCACCAATTGAGCAACATTATGAGAATCACATTAAGTTTCGTTTCACATTTACAGTGTTTTGAAGTGAGGTGGTAGATTGTCAGAAATTCATAAAAAGCTTGTAATTTCAGGAACCTGGGTTAGTACAATATTGCCTCTTAGATTCTCTAAGTTTGGTTATTTTTACATTGTTGGTTATTTAAATAAATGGACAGCAGAATGAAAGCATCTTTTTTTTTAATATGGTAACCTCTCAAAAAGTTATTTCAGTTTTTTTTAACATACACTTAGTATCTGAATGACGGAATCAGAGAATGGCAGAGTCCAGGACGATGCCATTCAGTCCATCAATTTCTGCGTCAGCTATTCCATGTAACAATTTAGTTAATCCCAATCCTTCCCCCTTTCACCATAACCCTTGCCCTTTAATTACTTAATCACATTTTTAAAATATTATTAACAAATGCGTATTCACCACCCTCCCAGACAATGCATCACAAATTCTACCTTTTCACTGTATAAAATATCTTTTCTTTATTTTGTCTTTGGTTCTTCAGAACGACAACATTAAATCTGTGCCTTCTCTTTCTCAACCTTTTCGCTTGTACAGTTTTGTTTAGTTTTTTATTCACTTATGGGACTTGGGCATTGCTGGCCAGCCAGCATTTATTACCCAACCCTAGCTGCCCTTGAGAAGGTGGTGGTGAGCTGTCTCCTCGAACAGCTGCAGTCCGTATGCTGTAAGTTGACCCACAATGCCCTTATGGAGGGAAATCCACGATTTTGATCCAGCGGCAGTGAAGGAACGGCGATATATTTCCAAGTCAGGGTGGTGAGTGGCCTGGAGGGGATTATGTGGGTGGTAGGGTTCACATGTATCCGCTGCTCTTGTCCATCCAGATGGAATTGGTTGTGGGTTTAGAAGGTGCTGTCTAAGGATCATTGTGAATTTCTGCAGCGCATTCTGTAGATAGTACACACTGCTGCTACTGAGCATGTGTGGTCAAGGGAGAGGATGCTTGTGAGTGTAGTGCCAATCAAGAAAGCTGCACCCATCCAAGCAAGTGGGGAGTATTCCCTGACACTCTTAACTTTGCCTTATAGATGTTGAACAGGCTTTGGGGAGTCAGGAGGTGAGTTACCTGCTATTTGTAACCTCTGACTTGCACTTGTAGCCATTATGTTTATGTGGCGAGTCACATTGAGCTTCTGGTCAATGGTAACCTCCAGGGTGTTGATTATGGGGGAATTCAGTGAAGGCAACATCATTGAATATTAAGGGGCAGTGATTAGATTGGCTTTTATTGGAGATGATAATTGCCTGGCATTTGTGTGGTGGAAATGTAACTTGCCACTTGTTGACCCAACCTGGATATTGTCCGGAATGCGTTGGATTTAAACATGAACTGCATCAGTATCTTGGAGTCACAAATGATGCTGGGCATCGTGCTATCATCGGTGAACTTCCCCACTTCTGAACTTATGATGGAGGGAAAGTCACTGATGAAGCAGCTGAAGGTGGTTGGGCCTAGGACATTATTTGGAGGAATTCCTGCAGAGGTGTCCTGGTGCTGAGATGACTGACCACCAACAACCACAACCATCTTCCTATGTGTCCAGTATGACGCCAGCCAGTAGACAGTTTGCCCTCTGGTATCCATTGATTCCAGTTTTGCTAGGGCTCCTTGATGCCATACTCAAGCAAATGCAATCTTGATGTCAAGGACTGTCACTCCTCTCACCTCTGGAATTCAGCTCATTCGTCCATGTTTAAACCAAGACTAGCTACTCCAGCTAAACCTTTCATGATTTAAAATGCCTTTCTAAACTCCTCTCATCTTTATAGAATCTTTCTGTACCAAACAGAATAACCCTAGCTTCTGTAGTTTATCTACAACTGCAACCCCTCATTGCTAGAAGATTTATATCCTTTCCAAAGCTTTTACATCCTTCCTAATGTTTGGAGTCTGAAGTGATTACAATATTCCAGCTGGGGCCATTGGAGTGTTTTATATAAGTTTAGCTTGGCATCCTGTTTTTGTATTCTGTGCCTCTATTTATAAAGCCTAAAATCCCATGTACTTTATAAACTGGTTTGCTACTCAACCTTGTCATCTTCAAAGCACCCCAGGTCTCTCTCCTCTTGTATATTCTTTAAAGCTGGACTCCTTTTCTTATTTTGTGATCCCTTATTTTTGCTACTTAAATGTATTGCCTATTGCTTTTCTGCCATCAGCTTGCCTTTTGTCAACCCATTCCATGACCCTTTTCTTTCTCACTCTTAAAAATATAATGCACCAATCTGCTCTCCATCCCCATGGGAATTTTTAAAGTCATTAATAACTTCACTATATAACCACTCCAAAATGTTATCGAGACATCAAAACCAGGAGTAGGAGTACACCATTTGGCCCTCTGCGCCTGCTCCATCATTCAATGTTATCATGGCTGATTCTCTATCTCAATGCCACATTTCTGCTCTTTCCCTCTTGCCCTTGACAGATATAAAAGCTAAAACTTTATCTTTCTCTTTCTTGGATATATTCAGTATCTTGACCTCCTCAACTTTCTGTGGTGAGAATTTCTCAGGTTGATTTTGAGTGAAGACATTTTCCTCATTTCAGTCCTAAATTACCCAGCTGAGATATCCTGAGACTGTGGCACTTAGTACTCGATCCCCCAACCAGGGAAAGCACCCTCCTTGCATTTAGTCTGCCCAGTCCTGTTGGAATTTCATACATTTTCATCAAATCTCCTCTCTACCTTCTAATTCAAATCCTCTTCCAATGAAGACCAATGCACCATTTGGCTTCCTAGTGCTGCACCTTGCTATCTGCTTTCATTGACTAATGTGTAAGGACACTCAGATTCCTTTGTACAGCATGATTAAAAAGTTTAACTTTCTATTTATCTGAACTCATACTTTGCAATAAAATGCTATTTAAGTTGGAGATGATTTAATATTCTTTAATTTAGAAATTTAGCATACTTTTTAGAATAAGTGTAGAAATACTTATTAAATTACTGTAAAAGAATTCATATCATAACATAAGGCTATCTCAGCAGAGAATTTTTTTCTTTCCTGCCACTGGAAATACATGTACACTATCTGGGCCAGTCTTCAATGTTGATGTATCAAATTAGTAACACAGAGCCTGGAACAGCATTATCAATGGAAGCATTGAAAAAGAGAAGTTCCTGGCATAATGTAAACTGGCCTAGAGCTGGGAGATGGGCAAAGAGGGAGGTGACCATCCTGTCATTTGGTTACCCGCCCTGTGTAATTGGCGAGAAGGACTGAGGCAGGTGATTGATATAGTGTAGACTATCAGCCTCTAGAATTAGGGTCTAACAACACATGCTCAGATTTGGATGCCACTCTTCATCAGTTGGCAGTGCTTGCCAGGCAGCTGTCTTCTTCAGATGGGAGATGGACCAGAAAAGGATTTTGAAGACCTAACTTTTGCAAGAATGCAAGAAGCTGACTTCATACACTGTGTATCAGTTTGCCTTCTCGTGTTAGTGAGTCATCTTTAATTGTCACAGGTCAATTTAATACCATTTAATTAATCAATATATCATATCTAATGTGCTGCTTTTCAACAAAATTAATCAACTATCTGGAAATTACTTATGAATAATCGACTACGAATCTTCGGTAATTGTATCCTGAATCCTAAAATTTAACAATTGCAGTCAGTGCTTAAGAATCACTGCCATATCCATTCAATATTGACTCCCATTGCTGCAAAGCAATCATTTATCATTTATTATGTTACTGCAATTAATTTTTATTATTCAGACTATCTGAAATCTGGCGAGATCCTGATGCTAATTTCCAGCAATAATAATGCGAAATTAGGGACCTAAGGTCATTAGAAGTAATAAAATGTTTCACCCCTTCCTCACTCTAATCCACGAATGATAATAGCAAAGAGTGATTCGTTGAGTACTGTGGGAATTTTTGATCCTGACCTGATACAGAATAATCAAATAGAGATTTAGTCGTATCCAGTAATAGATATTAATATCAAAGAGTTAAATATGTCACCCCAACTATAGTCTAAAACATTTTATTGCTATTTGATGTTAAATTAATTTTCTTGTCTTCCAATCAAATTTAGGACTTTTTCAATTGCCCAATTAGTGTTAATACATAATCTATTCGAAATATAAAGCACTGTTCTTGAGGATTTAACAGGATTGAATAGTTTTAGAACAGTAAAATAAGCAAAAGTAAGGAATTTCCAAACTTTATTATGACATTATTCTGGTTTTAAACAAAATGTGCAAAAGTTGTGACATAGTTGACACAGGTTCCCATTCTGCTGTTGTAGTTTATTGGAGTTTTAAGCACAAATGATATTCATTGAAAATTGAGTTTCCGTGAATTTTGGGCTGGTTTAAGCAAACATAAGTAAGCTGCATCCCATAAATCTGGCCACACACCCACATCAAATTAATCATCATTGTACATTTCCATTAAATATAATCATCTCAGGGAAATCAAGGAGAGTCTTGCATCTTTTCTTTACACCTGTTATGTTTTAAAAGATTGCAATCTTGTAAGTAAATTAATATATCTGGTAAATGGTTCGGTATAGTTTGTTTTTATAGAGTCATACAAGGATAGAGATCGGTAGAACAGGAAAAGGTCCTTCAGCCCATCACGTCTGGACCTGTCAAAAACAAACACCTAACTATTCTAATCGCAAAATCCAGCACTTGGCCCATTGCTTTGAATGCGTTGGCATGCAAAGTGCACATCAAAAATACTTCTTAAATGTTATGAGGATTTCTGCCTCTATCACCCTGACAGGCAGTGAGTTCCAGATTCCCATCACCCTCTGGGTGAAAAAAGTTTGAACCATCATTTTTATTTATTTAAAATGGGACTTACTCAGGTGGTGGACAAGACACTGATTTATAATTGCTTATTTCTTGTGATGAACCAATTTTCCATTCCATTAATCTAATAGCGCCAATTTCCTGTTCTTAAATACAGTAAAGAACACACTCGTTAGGAACAGGTGGGAAGAGAATCATCTCTCCTCCTTTAAACCTGCTCTTTATCATTCACAACAATTTTTTAAAATTTCTTTTAGCATGCTGTTAGGTCACACATCAATCAAATATGTCATTAACTAGATTAAGCTGAAGGACATGTGGGAACATTCAACTGATCTGATTGCAGCTGGAGAGGAACCGAACTAATATTCAGGTGAGCAATCTTCCATCAGGGTAAAGGATTAAGTATACCAATACTAATCACAGATACCTCATGAGAATATTTACTAAAACCTGATCCATCACAACAAGTTGTTGGATATGGTATTGGTTCTGAAAGAGCTAATGCTTGATGGGTGCAGCAGTCATTCACTGCTCTGTTTGGAAAATCAGTTGTATTCTGGCATAGTTTCTAGATGGAGAACACGTCTTCTGTATTCCTTTTTAGGAGCAGTCAAGATGCTTAAGAGTTCATGTAACCCATACACCGCCATTGTCATCTAATTAATTACACTTTGTCATCCAAGAGAAGTGGCTTTTCTGTTGAGACTTATTCATTCACCAAAAATGACTGAACAGCCTCTTAGACTAGCATAGGAACTATGAATGTTGGGTGTGAATTGTGATTAGCAGAGATTACTAGTGGGTCAGTGAAGAGTCTGTGATGCATTGATGGTGGATGAAGCTAGCACAGCAGTTGATAATGTATGACATTTAAAGATCTTTTTATGATGCTGCATCCACGTCCTCTATTCCGGACTTCTGGCATTGACTGCCAAGACTATCTGATCTGACTACCTTTGTGCAGTTAGTCAGAAGGATCTTCTACCCATTTTTGATGGATGGCATCTCTGCTCCTGTTCACTGCCTGGGACAAAGCTTCCAGGGCAGTGTCAGAAATTCTTGAAGCTCAATCTCTGTCATGTCATACTTGTGTCTTTCCTAGGGTAGAAACAGTGTAGAAATCTGCCCTGTGCCTGCACCAATCCAAATTTATCTGCCTTTTAAGAATTGCTATTTGGTGTTAAACAGTGCAGGTTAAATTAAACTTGCACCTGCCTCCAGCAGTTTTGCCCCTCCCCCACTGTTCAGATGCATGAGCACTTGACAGTGCACACAGAGCTGGTTGTGAGTTGCAATCATTTAATTAACAGGCAGCAAAAAGTTTACACACTGCACATTGCGATCCCTGTGCTCATTTTCTGGTTAACAAACGTTGTGGGTATAAAGATTTATTTAAGAGCAAATTTCGCTGTGTGTGCATGATTTGTTGTAACTAAGTTGTTACCACAGACCACAGCTTGTATTAACAGTTTAACAAATTAAAAGGTACATGCTGTTGATAACTTCAACAAGAGAGGCAAATGATTTTTATCACACAAAATTGGGAGAATCATGTTGAATGTTACTTCAGGAGGAAGGTTAATTCTCATGTAGTTGTTGACATGCAGCAATATGCAAAATTGGATTGAAAATATTCTGAGCAGATGACATTGCCTCATGAATTTGCCAACTTAGTTAGGATGCATTTATTCAAAGAAAAATACTCAGCCTTCCATTTTCAGCAAGATGCCCTTTCACTTTCAGATCGAAACATAAATAATGTAATTATATTCAATTTCAGAATTATGTATTGTAAATATTTGTTCCAGTCCACAAGAGCCTTAGCAGGAAATAGAATTCACCCAGAGGCCATTTGGATTCAAAACATGTAAATTAATGCAATAGTTCTGGAAGTTAATACTTAAAAAATTTCAATATACAGAGAATAAAGTGCAGAAAATGCTGGAAACCAAATTTAATTTATACATCAACATGAATGTATTTTAAATCGCCTACTACAGATCATGCCTACAATTTATCCAAGAATCATGTCCACAAGCAACATTGTCATTTCTTTTTTACTTATGTAACTAATTTGGAGAAAATACTTTATGATTTTAAATTAATTTTTCATTACAAATTGTTAGTAACCCATGCAAGTGCATCACTTGTTTTCCATTAGATGTATCAGTAACCAGCCTCAAATTTCTACCCAAAAGCTGAGATACCAAAAGCACATGGTATTGACATGCTTGTCAATGGCTTGACATGCCTCTTATGTTTTCCAAGACAGTGTAACACTGTGCTACCTGCTTGATAAAATAATTTATTTTTATAGTTGTTGCATTAGATAACAGTTCTAATGAGGTTGATGTTCATGTTACACAGGTTACACTCATTCTACTGATGCCATATATAGTCTGTAGTTGAAGACCAGGAGCTAAATTCGCAGATATTTAGGCTTATTGCTATTTTTCAGGCTTCTCACAGCCTCTAACAGAGACGATCGTGCTCACCGCTGCTGCAACATTGCACCATTCATACTGCTGGTGCTGTATTTAAAACCCAGCTGCACACCACTTTAGACACTGCAAGCCAAGAACTGCCCTTCACACAGTGTTGCTGGACTGTTGTCACAAAAGGTCATGCCACAGGAGGGAAAGCTTGCATTCCGCTTAGGAGTCAGGGAAAAAAAAGTGCTGTACTGAACTCAATATGTTCACTCGGTTTCTCTCTCCGTAGATGCTGCCAGACCTGCCAAGTTTCTCCAGCACTGATAAATAATCCAGTAAATTGAAGCATGATTTTTGCATTAAATAAGTTCACATGTGTTTAAATTGTTTTGATTCCTGCAGAGAAATACATATTGTACTTTGATTAAAAATGGGGTAAGGTTTACAGAGCTGTACTTCTAATCGAATATTGTGCTATCAAGTTCTGTGGGATGTGGTTGGCGATACTTAAAGTACATCTATGTCATGGTTTATGGTTCATTGGATAGCAGTTATATGCTTTTCATTCATCGCTTCAAATACTAAGTAAGAATATTGCCCTCTACTGTATTTGAACTTGGTTTATGTAACTGTGAAAACTTCTCTGTTGTCTTATAGCAATATTTTTGAGGCATTTATTCTGTTTTGACTCTGAATGTTGTGTAAATGATTTGCAATACAACACATACGCATTAATACGTTGAAATAATTGAGGTCAAGTCAGTTTGAATAATACAAAAATGGAAAGCGAGTTTACAATGATCAGTACCAAAAGCAATAATAAGGTTTGCTCCAAATGTATTGTTACAGTGCATTGTCACTATAATTTAAAAGCCATTTGTTAATTTAAAATTAGAATCCCAGTATTACTTTATGTCATTGCAAAATTCTTTGTAATCAGGCATATCAACGATAAACTATATTGGGCAGCACGCTTTTTTTGCTTTATTTCAGAAATTGACATGATTGATGACATGTTTAAGAAGGGCGCCGTCATGTTTTGCTTATTCTTTCACAGAGAAACCAGCAGCTGTTATGTCACAGATAGGTCGGAATAGTGTTTAGCAAATGCATGACTTTCAGGAAGAGGAAATTAATCAGTCCCAAGGAAAGTAGCAATTTAAAAAACGGTGTTTGCTAATATTTGACTGGAAGCTGTTCAAGTGCTCACAGCTTTTCTGTATTTGATATGCAATGCAAGGTATTTTATGACCAATCTGTTGTTTGAAAACGGAGTTAAGAACAGCTTGGTGACAACAGAAAATCAATTAAGTTTTACAGCAGTTTTCAAAATGAATTCCAGCATGTCCAAACGGTTATATGCACAAGACTACCTTTGTACTCCTTTTACAATGAATGTGCAGAGCTTAAAAGTAGTTGACAAAATGTATTTTCTTTTATCAACAAGAGAAAGTAGTTGTAAATATTTTAAAATCAAGCTTCATCACACTTGCCTCTAAGCATCAAATGGGTGATTTTAAATGGCCTGGTTCTGCACTTTAAAGTCTAGATAAAGCCAGTGGCACACAACACATTATTACTCTTTGCATCCATCATTCAGTGATAACAAAAGTCAGACTGGGTAAATAATTAACAGCGGATCCACTGTCAGTACATTTGCATCCCCACTGAATGTTAGAGTCATCCCCTTTGTTTGTATGAAACTATAGCAGAGGATATTAAAGAATAGAATTTGGTATTTTTGGAATCTTAAAATTAACTGAAACTTAAACAAAGAATACTGTGATGTAATTACATTCAAGAATAAGAGATACACAAGGAATATCAAAAACATTTTGGAAAAATGAAAGGAAAATGAGCAAATCTAAAAGATAGTTCTTTAAAAATAGCTGACAATATAAAAGGAAATAGGGAGGGCTTTTATAACATAAAAATGAAAATAATAATTTTATATTAAACAATTGGCATGGAGCAATTCAATGTGAGCTGCGGACTGTAAAATACTTTGGTAATTTACAGCGTTTCATAAGTGGATATAAAGATGATAAATGTAACTTAACGTAAAACATTTACAAGGTAATATTTTTGGAATGAATATCAGACTGCAAATATGCACATAGTAGAGTCATAGAGTTGTACAGCACAGGAACAGACCCTTCAGTCCACCTTGTCCATGCTGACCAGATATCCTAAATTAAACTAATCCCATTTAAACAGTATTTGGTCCGTATCCTCTAAACCCTTCCTATCCGTGTACCCATCCAGATGCTTCTTAAATGTTGTAACTGTGCTAGCCTACACCACCTTCTCCAGCAGCTCATTCCATACACACATCACTCTTTGCATGAAAATGTTGCTGCTTAGGTCCCTTTTAAATATTTCCCCTCTCACCTCAAACCTATGCCTTCTAGTTTTGGACTCCCATACCCTGGGGAAAAGACCTTGGCTATTCACCCTACCCATGCACCTCATTTTATATAACTCTATAAAGTCATCCCTTAGCCTCCTACGCTCCAGGGAAAGTAGCCCCAGCCTTTTCAGGCTCTCCCTATATCTCAAGCCCTCAAACCCTGGTAACACTCTTGTGAATAACGAGATAACAGGCATGGGGCTGGATGAACACAGCAGGTCAAGCAGCATCATAGGAGCAGGAAAGCTTGACGTTTCGGGCCTAAACCCTTCATCAGAAATGTGAATTCACAATCTTGTGAATCTTTTCTGAACCCTTTCAAGTTTCACAACATCTTTCCTATGAAAAGGGAGATCAGAACTGAATGCAGTATTCCAAAAGTGCCTAACCAATGTCTTGTAGAACCAACTCCTATATTCAATGCACTGACCAAATGCCTTCTTCACTACCCATGCCTACCTGCAACTCCACTTTCAATGAATTATAAACCTGTACCCCAAGGTCTTTGTTCAGCAACACTCCCCAGAACCTTATCATTAAGTGTGTAAGTCCTGCCCTGCTTTGCCTTCCCAAAATACAGCATGTCACATTTATCTAAATTAAGCTCATCTTCCTCTCCTTGGTCCATGTAATGAAAAAACACAAAATGATGTTCATGTAATATTGGGGCTCAGATTGAAGGTATGTATGCAAGTTGTTAGACAATGAAAAGTCAAACAGCATTTTTGATTTAAAAAACAGTGACATGGAAATAAAACAATAAAGAAATAATGACTGTATTTCTTAGGCTACAGTTTGGCACACTGTGCCATATGCAGTTTTAGATGCCTCATGATAGCAAGGAATTAAAGCATAGATTATATATAAAGTAGGTAGTCCAAGATGAATCCAATCATCAGAATGAGCTATTAGGAAAAATTTTCATTTTATTTTCATTTGCCCAAAATTAAGGAAGATTAAAGACTCTTATTTTAAAATTACACAAAGTGTAACATAATGAATACAGAAAGTTTAATTCATCTGATGAAGAAATCAATGAGAATGGTCATTACATTCTCAAAAAAATGAGAGTTTGGTAAAAAGATTAAGTTTAAAGTTAGCTAAATGGTTAAATCAGAGAAGAACACAAAGAGCGTGCAAATCACTACGATTATTCACTGATTGCTCTAGCAAAGAGTAGTGACATAAAAACAGTGAGTGAATGTCTTTCTTCTGAGTGAAAACATCTATGTTTCAATTGTTCTGTGTTAAGGATATATCGATTTTTGTTAAATTGTTCTTTTGTTGATCGGCTTACCTTCAAAATTGAAGCTCCTAAAATTAAACAGACAATGAAGCGTCAGAACAAAGATATCAGAGTGACAGAAAAGTATTGATGATAGTTTGTTTTTGAGACTGGAGAAAGAAAGCATATATACGCAAGTAATGGTCAATATTGTGTAAAAGTTGATCACCACCTTTTAGCCAGAAATCCAAAGTCTTCAAGTTATACTTGCTCACTGCTAAAGTCAAATTTGCCTGAGTGCAAACTTATTTAATAGAACAATAGAATACAGTATCATTAAAGGCAGATCCTTGTGTTTGCACACATTGGCATGTGATTGAGGTTTCCTGCACTCCCATGAATCTTTCCCTCTCATTTGCCTAAACCTACCTTTTTTTAAACTTAAGTGTATCCAACACTAATATTTTAAACTTAAATGGAGATAATAATGAGGGAATGAAATTAGAGCTCAATAAAGTGAACAGCCACCTTGGGTTAAGATGTATGTCAAGAGAGATGAAGTAGTTGACAGTTAAAGAATTATTTCAGAATACTCCAAATTATTATATTCCAATGAGAAATACAAATTCAGAATGTGCCATCCATAGTTAACTAAAGAAACATAGGTAGTATTCAAAAGATGAAATTTTTAATTACACAAAGATGTGTGCCTAGTCAGAAAATTATGATTTTCTTCTGGTTGGCAACATGTAAGAGTGGTGCACATGCCACAGGAATTAGGGCTGGGACCTCAACTTTTATTTAATTACTTGGGGGACCAATGATACGTGTGAAAATACATTGTGGAGAGGTCATAAGGGGTATTGTTAAGTTACAAGATTGGGCAAAAATCTGGGAAATGCAACATGACACTGGAAAATGTGAAGTTGTCCACTTTAGCTTAAAGAATAAAAAGAAGCATATTATTGAAACGGTTAGAAATTGCAGAGTTTCAATATGCAGTGGGATCTGGGTGTCCTCCTGCGTGAATCACAAGAGGTTAGTGTGCATGTAAAGCAAGCAATTAGGAAAGATAGCAAAATATTATTGATTGTTGCAAAGAACGTTGTATACAAAAGTGTGGGAGCTTATGCTTCAGGTACACAGGACATTGATGAGACTACATTAGGAGTATTGTACAATATCAGCGTCCTTATTTAAAGAACGATGTAAATGTGTTAGAAGCAGTTCAAAGAATATTTAATAAGCTAATATCTGAAAAGGGCAGGTTACCCAACATGGAAAGGTTGGATAGGCAAGGCCTGTATCTGCTGGACTTTAGAAAAGCAATAGATGCCTTGCCTGAAGCATAGAAAACCCTGAAGGGTCTTGACAAGGTGCATGTAGAATAATTTTTTTTGTGGAAGAACATAGATCTAGGGCTCACTGTTTCAAAATAAGAGGTCATTCACTTAAAACAGCGATGAGGAGACTTTTTTCCTTCTCAGAGAGGTTTGAGAGTCTTTGGAACTCTTTTGCCAAACTGTCTGTGGAAGCAGAGTCCTTGAATATTTTTAAGATGGATTGATTCTTGATAAATAAGGAGTGAAAGATCACTGGGCTAGGTGGGAACATGGAGTAACCAGATCAGCCTCAGTCTTATTGAATGCTTCAAGTGGACTAGTCTTATTCCTATTTGTTTGAAAGCTAAGCATGAGGTCACAGTTGGAAAATGAAGCTGTAAAATATATCAATGAAAAGTGCCACAGCAGACTGTCATTTTCTTAAAGATTTATCTATATCTTCACCCTGAAATAAGTAACAAAGTTGAGTATTTCAGATATCAAAGCCAGCTCTGAAGGTGTATCAGATTTATGAGGAGGAGCAATTTTGTAAGCTGAACTAAGATCAAGATTTCTCATCATTTAAAATAAAATTTCACTCAAAATTCTCTGGCTCCTATTATTCTACTTTTGAGGGTGGATTTGGTAGCCTATGACCGGTAATTCTGAGAGTGACGCATGAGAAAATGTGAATTTCAGCCCCTCCAGAATATTAGTGGTGAATCACCTAATCTTATGTTAAAACTTTAGTCCTAGAGCAATGGCTTTTACAATTGTATGTATAGTATTCAGTAGGTTACGTCAGGAATCAGTGCTAGGTCCACTGTGTTTTTTTGATATATAGTAATGACCCAAACCTGGACATGCAGGACAATTTAAAAGTTTGAAGATGAGCTAAAATTTTGGAGTATGCTGAATTGTGAGGAAGATAGTGAGAGACGTTAAGAGGATGTGGATGGTCTGATGGAATTGTCAGACACATGGTAGATGTAATTTAATGCACAGAAGTGTGAAGTGATACAATTCAGTAAGAAACATGGGTACAGCCTAATAGATAATAAAGGGCACTATTCTAGATATTCTAAATAAACAATGGTGCAGGAATGGAGAAAGCTAAAGGGAAATGTGCACAAAACATTGAAGATGGCACCAGGTTGAGAAAGTGGTTAATAAGCCATAGAGACCCTGCACAATATAAAGAAAGACAGAGAGCATAAATGCAAGTACTCCATGGTGAACATTGAGAAAATTCTGCTTTGGCCTCAGCTGGAATCCTCTCTCCAACTCTGGACACTGTGCTTTAGGAAGGATGTGAGGACTTTAGAGAGGGTGCATAAAAGATTTGTGGGAATGACTCCATAAGACCATAAAGTACAGGAGCAGAATTAGGCCATTCAGCCCATTGAGTCTGCTACACCATTTGATCATGACTGATATGTTTATCAACCCCATTCTCCTGCCATCTCTCCATACCCTTTGATCCACTTACTTATCAAGAACCTATCTATCTTTGTATTAAATACACTCAATGACTTGGCCTCCACAGCTTTCTGTGGCAATGAGTTCCACAGATTCACCATTCTCTGGCTAAAGAAATTCCTCCTCATCCCAGTTTTAAAGAGTCATTCCTTCACTCTGAGGCTGTGCCCTCTCAGGTCCTAGTCTCTCCTATTAGTAGAAACATCTTCTCTATGTCCAGGCCTCTGAGTATTTTGTAAGTTTCAATGATATCCCCCCTCATCTTCTAAACTCCATTGAATACAGAGCTGGAGTCCACAACTGCTTCTCAGTTGACAAGTCTTTTATCCCCGGATCATTCTCGTAAGCCTCCTCTCGACCCCTCTCCAACACTAACACATCCTTCCTCATACATGGAGACCAAAACGGCTAACAATATTCCAAATGTGCTTTGACCACAGCTTTATACAGCTTCAGCCATACATCACTGCTCTTGTATTCTAGCAATCTTGAAAGGAATACTAACATTGCAATTGCCTTCCCACCTGCCACCTGAAGCTGCATGTTAATCTTAAGAGAATCCTGAACTAGGACTCCTAAGTCCCTCTGTGCTTCAGATTTCCAAAGCTTTTCCCCATTTAGAAAATAGTCTGTGATTCTATTCTTCCTACTAAAGTTTACAAACTCACACTTTCCAACACTGCATTCTGTCACTTCTTTGCCCACTCCCCTAGCCTGTCAAGGTCCTTCTGCAGCCACCTCACTTCTTCAATACTATCCATCCTTTCACCTATCCCTGCATCATATGCAAACTTAGCAACAATGCCCTCAGTTTCTTCAGACTGTTAATGTATACCTTGAATAGTTATGGTCTCAACACTGTGGAACTCCACTAATCACGAGCTGTAATCCTGAAAAAGCCCCTTTATCCCCACTCTCTGCCTTCTACAAATCGGCCCATCCTCTGTCCATGTCATTACCTAGCCCCTAAAACTATGGGCTCTTATCTTATTTAGCAACCTCGAAAATCTAGCCAATGACGGAGGTCAAGTTAACTGCCTATAATTTCCCACCTTCTGACCCCCTCCCTTCTTAATCAGTAGTATTACATGAACAATTTTCCAGCCCTTTGGAGCCCTCCCTGACCCCAGTGCTTTCTAGAAGATCCCCACCTACTCCCATTTGCCAGAATTTGACCCCTATTCCTCTTAACCCTTCCTTTTCATGCCTTTTAAATGTTGTAATTGTACCCAGCTTCACTTCCTTTGGCAACTCATTCCATACACACACCATCCTGTGTGAAAACGTTTCCCCCCAGATCTCTTTTAAATCTTTCTCCTCTCCCCTTAAACTTATGACCTCTAGTTTTGGACTCCCCCACCCTAGGAAAAAGGCTTTGCAATCCTTTGTCTTCCCACTGATATTCACCACATTGTGTTTTCTCTTTAGCTATTTTGTTGCCCCTGATCTCCTTCGTCATCCAAGGTTTCCTTGTCCTTCCCTTAGTATTTTTCTTCTTCCTTGGGATGAATTTCTGCTATGCCTGCCAGATTAACCCAAGAAACTCCTGCCATTGCTGCTCCACCAGCATCCTCCAAGGCTCCCCTTCCGATTAACTTTGACCAGCTCCTCCCTCATGTCTTTGCGGTTACTTTACTCAATTATAATATCATTAAATCTGATTCCAGCTTCTCACTCTCGAACTGCAGGGTGAATTCTATATTATGGCCACCACCCCCTAGGGGTTCTTCACCTTATGCTCCCTACCCAAGTCTGCCTGATTGCACATCACCAAATCCAGAATTGACTGTTCTATAGTGGGCTGTACTACAAACTACTCCAAAAACACTCATCCACATTCCATGAATTCATTTATGAGATCCACTACCAACCTAATTTACCCAGTTTGCCTGCATTCTGAAGTTCAACATAACTTTTATTGTAGTGCCTGTCTTACATGCCTTACAAACAGCCCCTCTGTTTCGCACAATCTGTTTCAGCCCCTCTATTTCTCGCACTCTGTTTCTCGCTCTCTGTTTCTCACACTCTGTTTCAGCTGTTCTGTTTCTCACAATCTGTTTCAGCCCCTCTGTTTCTCGCAGTTTTGTTCTCGCACTTTGTTTCTTGCACTCTGTTTCAGCTGCTCTGTTTCTCACACTCTGTTTCAGCCCCTCTGTTTCGCACAATCTGTTTCAGCCCCTCTGTTTCGCACAATCTGTTTCAGCCCCTCTGTTTCTCGCCCTCTGTTTCTCACACCCTGTTTCTCGCACCCTGTTTCAGCTCCTCTGTTTATCACACCTTGTTTCAGCCCCTCTGTTTCTCGCAATCTGCTTCAGGTTCTCTGTTTGTTGTACTCTGTTTCTCACACTGTGTTTCAACCCCTCTGCTTCACACACTCTGTTTCAGCTCCTCTGTTTCTCACACTCTGTTTCAGCCCCTCTGTTTCGCACAATCTGTTTCAGCCCCTCTGTTTCTCGCCCTCTGTTTCTCGCACCCTGTTTCTCGCACCCTGTTTCAGCTCCTCTGTTTATCACACTTTGTTTCAGCCCCTCTGTTTCTCGCACTCTGCTTCAGGTTCTCTGTTTGTTGTACTCTGTTTCTCACACTGTGGTTCAACCCCTCTGCTTCACACACTCTGTTTCAGCTCCTCTGTTTCTCACACTCTGTTTCAGCCCCTCTGTTTCCCACACTCCGTTTCAGCCCCTCTGTTTCTCAGACTTTGTTTCACCCAGTCTGTTTCTCGCACTCTGTTTCAGCACCTCTGTTTCATGCACTCTGTTTCAGCCCCTCGGTTTCTTGCATTATGTTACAGCCCCTCTGTTTCTCGCCCTCTGTTTCAACCCCTCTGTTTCTCGCCCTCTGTTTCAGCCCCTCTGTTTCTCGCAATCTGTTTCAGTCTCTCTATTTCTCGCAATCTGTTTCAGCCCCTCTATTTCTCGCACTCTGATTCTCGCACACTGTTTCTCGCAGTCTGCAGGAAGTTACAATGCTAATACACTGGCTCCATGTTCAGGCTCAGGACCCCGACATCAGGAAAGTTTTCCCAATGGAAAATACGAGCTCTACGATTCTATTAAAATTGTGTTTATTCAAACCTGCATGCAGATTGATTTGATGTTGTCTGATGTCCATGAACTACATAGATTTATACAGAGGAGAAACCTCTCCAAACTTCTGACACAGTCATTAAGATGGAAATATAGGGCACCCTGCTGTTTTACTGATGCGGCAAGGTTTTAGGCAAATTTCTGCTGAATTTGTGCCAGGAAATACAGAAATTCTCCAAGAAACTCCATCCCATTGTCTTCCAACTGTTAGATCAAAAACTAGCATTAAGGAAATGAAACAATTCTGTTTGACTCAAGCCACTGAACATTTGTAATTTATTTGTAACTAAATAAATAAATGTTTCAATTTGAGCTGAAGGTCCTGGCTCACATGGGGAAGGAACTGTGTTAATAGTATAAGCAGCAAAAGAGAGTTAAGACAAAAAGGAATAGCTGTCTAAGGCCGAATAATGTATTTACTATAATTAAATTTAGAAGACCATAGTTTACATAGAAGCATTTGGCAATATTTCTCCAATACCTGTACACCTCAGTACAATTTTATGTCTTTAATAATAGATTGTGTGCTAAGAAATAACAGTCAAAGACCAATGGAATTAGTACACTTCACAGATGTAATCCTTCAAAATTTAATGTGCATAAGATGTTCCTGAAAGTCTCCATAATTAGAACAAAAGAACTAAAAACAAAGAAAATTACAGCACAGGAACAGGCCCTTTGACCCTCCAAGCCTGCACCGACATGATGCCTGTCACAACTAAAACCCCCTATCCTTCCGGGGACCGTATCTTTCTATTCCCATCCTATTCATGCATTTGTCAAGACG
Organism: Ginglymostoma cirratum; assembly: GCA_024137785.1. Lineage (NCBI taxonomy): Eukaryota > Metazoa > Chordata > Chondrichthyes > Orectolobiformes > Ginglymostomatidae > Ginglymostoma > Ginglymostoma cirratum. The sequence goes on along the minus strand of JAHRHZ010000079.1, from coordinate 9,217,546 downwards.
CCCTTTAAAAGTCACTATCGTATCTACTTCCACTACCTCCCCCAGCAGCAAGTTGCAGGTACCCACCACCTTCGGTGTAAAAAACCTGCCTCGTACATCACCTCTAAACCTATGCTGCCGGTAACAGACTCTTCCACCCACGGTAAAAGCTTCTGACTGTCCACTCTGTCCATGCCCTTCATAATCTTGTAGAGCTCTATCAGGTCACCCCTCAACCTCCGTTGTTCCAGTGAGAATAACCCAAGTTTCTCCAAACTCTCGTCATAGCTAATGCCCTCCATACCAGGCAACATCCTGGTAAATCTTTTCTGTACCCTCTCCAAAGCCACCACATCCTTCTGGTAGTGTGGCGACCAGAACTGAACACAATATTCCAAACACAGCCTAACTAAGGTTCTATAAAGTTACAACATTACCTGCCATTTTTAAACTCAATGCCCCAGCTGATGAAGGTGAGCATGCCGTATGCCTTGTTGACGACCTTCTCCATCTGCTTTGCCACTTTCAGTGAACTGTGTACCTGTACACCCAGATCCCTCTGCCTATCAGTACTCTTAAGGGTTCTGTCATTTATTGTATATTTTCCATCCGAAATACATTACCTCACAGTTTTCTGGATTAAACTCCATCTGCCACCTCTCTGCCCAAATTACCAACCGATGTGCATCTCATTGTATCCTCTGACAGTCCTCATCGCTATCCACAATTTCACCAACCTTTGTGTCATCCACAAATTTACTAATCAAACCAGTCACATTTTCCTCGAAATCATTTTTATATATTACAAATAGCAAAGGTCCCAACACTGATCCCTGAGGAACGCCACTAGTCACAGCCCTCTGCTCAGAAACGTACCATTCCACTGCTACCCTCTGTCTTCTATGACTGAGCCAGTTTTTTATCCATCTTGCAAACTCACCTCTGACACCATGCAACTTTGCCTTCTGTATCAGCCTGCCTTGAGGGACCTTGTCAAAGGCCTTACTGAAGCCTATGTAGTCAACATCCACTGCCGTACCCTCATCGATCATCTTCATCACTTCCTCAAAAAACTCAATCAAGTTAGTGAGATACGACCTCCCTTTCACAAAAACAATGCTGCCTTTCACTAATACGCCCACTTATTTCCAAGTGGGAGCAAATCCTCTCAAAGAATCCTCTCCAATAATTTCCCTACCACTGACATAAGGCTTACTGGCTTGTAATTAGCTGGATTATCCCTGCCACCCTTCTTAAACATAGGAACAACATTGGCTATTCTACAGTCCTCGGGACCTCCCCTGTAGCCAGTGAGGATTCAAAGATTTCTCTCAAGGCCCCAGCAATTGCCTCCCTTGCCTCTCTCAGTATTCTGGGGTATATCCCCTCAGGCCCTAGGGACTTGTTTACCTTAATGTTTTTCATGTCCCCCAATACATCCTCCCTTTTCATTTAAACATGACCCAAACTATCTACACATCCTTCCCCAAACCCATCATCCACCAAGTCCTTCTCTATGGTGAATACTGATGCAAAGTACTCATTTAATACCTCACCCATTTCCTCTGGCTCCAGACATAAATTCCCTTCCCTGTCCTTGAGTGGGCCAACCCTCTCCCTGGCTACCCTCTTGCTCTTTATATATGTATAAAAAGCCCTGGGATTTTCCTTAATCCAGTTGGTCAATGACTTTTCATGACCCCTTTTAGCCCTCCTGACTCCTTGCTTAAGTTTCTTTCTACTTTCCTTGTACTCCACCCTTGCTTCGTGTGTTCCCAGCCTCCTAGCCTTGACAAATGCTTCCTTTTTTTTTGATTAGGCTCACAATATCCCTCGTTATCCAAGGTTCCCTAAACTTGCCATAGTTATTCTTCATCCTTACATGAACATGCCAGTCCTGAGTTTCCAGCAACTTACACTTGAATTGTAGTTACAATTGAATTGTGTGGCGACTTTTTTTTAAAGCTACGTATTTTGAATTTGTTCACTGTGGTGTCTCCAACTAACACTGAAATCACGTCACAAATTGATAAATGTGTTAAAAATGTATGGGTTAGTCAAAGGCAACGAGCATGAGTTGTTCACAGCAAGCCACATTTGGCAGAGTTAAAGATAATGATGTGGATGTTTATCAATTTATGGCATAATTTTAGTGTAAATTAGAGATGCCGTAGTGAACAAACTCAAATATTCCAAAAATATTTGATAAGTTGTGTGCTATGATGCTAGCCGTGATCAAGCTTGGAGTTAGTGTGGTTTGCTGCCAGAATTCTGAGTCTAAGGGCCTATTTGATTTACAGTGCTGGTGGAAAACCACGACTGAATTTTAAGGAGAAGACATTCTTGTCTTAAAACAAGGCATAGTTTATTTTGTGATGGCAATCAGGTATAAATTACACTAGTTAATTAGACATTGTTACAAAGACTATAAGGAGATTTAAGATATAAGTCTGTCTTCTTTGAGATGCTAAGATCTGCCTTACTCCACCCAAATCCTTTTGACATCTTCAGACTCGGTAGACCTCAATGCCGACTCCAATATTAACCCTTCCAGAATGATTCCTTTATCCAACAGTAATGACCAGACCCCTGTTATAGAATTTCAGATGCACAATGTATAAATGTTTTGTAGGTATAAGCATACAGTCTGTTCTGCTATAATGCGTGTTTCTTCAACGCGAATTGGCTTTAACTTTATTGAAGAATTTAGACTGCTATTTGTAGAACGTGAGCTTTCCTCACCTGTGTTGGTTATAACACAATTCCGACCCCATTAGTTTAAATGGCACAGCCAATGCACGATTTTATTATAACACAAGATTGCACAAAAATGGAACTACCGTGTTATATCAGAACCGACTGCATCTGTCATGCAGGAAACAAATGGTCAAGACTAATGGGCATTGGTTATATTCAAAATGGAATATAAGTGTGTCCATTTTCATTCCTGATATGTACAGAGAGAGACATAAGAAGCATAAGTTTCAAAACTTGACAATAACACACGTTAAGGAGTCTAACAATAGGGAGGCTTGTAAAACACTTCAAAAGGATATACAGTATATAGATTAGCTAATAGGAAGGCAGTTGACAAATATAAATTATTATTGAGAAATGTGAAGGTAACATATAATAGAAGGGCAAAACAGGAGTAAGTTCATACATTCAGTAAGAAAGTGCTGAATGATAATAAGGCTAATTCAATTCAATTCTAATTCAATTCAATTCAATTCAATTCAACCTATGGGGATTAATTCTGTTCTCCAAAATGGCATCTGAAAAGCAGGTCTTTGGAGAGAGAGTACAAGCATTAATGTCCCTATTCCGAACATGAACAACATTGCACTGAATTTCCTTTTTAGGTTGGCTACAATTTTCTGAACCTGATAACAGCCCAATAATGTATCTTGCATGCTAATTAATGTTATCATGTCAGAAATACCTATTTTCAGCTTTAAGATGTTGGTATTGTCAAGAACGTTCTTTATTTTTGGCCTTTTAAGTAAAGCAGTTTATATAAAACAAACAGTCACTTAATAGTGGAGAACTTCACAGTTGCTGAAAGAAATATGTGTTGGCCAAAGATTTTCACCATCAACTGTTCAGGACAAATGCAAGAATGCCAAATTTCAAAGGACCAGAAGAATTTATATTGCAGGAAAAAAGGGTGCTGATTGATTATTATGTTAAATCTGATTTGCCTAAATCAAAATAAAACTATTTATTGATGGGTGTGATTCCATGATTGGGCAGCAATTGCTGAACTAAGTGTACTTACTGAGTGTGTTAATAGCTACACTATCAATGTAAGATAATCAGTTGAGTTTAAAATGTGGGTTATTTACATCTGATAAAAGGTGGCATATGCAGGGTCCCAATCTACAGGTGTGACATTAATGTAGCATAGTGATATATGGCAACATCTCAAACGCTTGTCTGAGCACTGCTGCCAACCATGTCAAGTTGCCTGGCTTCATGTCCATGGTAGAAGAAAGGCCAGACACAACTACTGTAAGTTCTGAATGACATGCCAAGGTGCATGGAGGCAACCAGAGATGCTGTGACCATCCAAGTCAGCGCAAAGTGAGTAAGTGTGAAGACAGCAAGGAAGGAGCCCTGTTCTGATGTATGACATCTGTGCCTGTGGGCAAAGCAGCCTGACTGCAGCATTTTCATAAAAGATGCCAGTTTGCTCCAAAATACAGCACTGAGGTAAAGAACTGAATTCTAAACATTGCAGAGATGTGCCGTGATCATGCGATGGAGCTTGTGTGTGTTTGATGCCAACCTCCATGGTCACTGTCCATTGCGGGTGATGGGGACTGCTGTCCAAGATGGAAACATTCAGGAGCAAGCAGCAAGCTGGAACTGCCAAGAACCCACTCTGACCTTCATGTCAGGTATTTGTTGTTGTTTAGATTGTTTCTGCTGCATGAGATGACAGCAAACTGTATATAATGAGGCAGGGATAAAAGGTACTGCAGATGCTGGAGAATCCAAGATAACAAGCATGGGGCTGGATGAACACAGCAGGTCAAGCAGCATCATAGGAGCAGGAAAACTTGACATTTTGGGCCTAAACCCTTCAGGATTAGGTAAAAATGATATAAAAATGCGTGCTAACAGGTTTCTTGCTGATCACTAGTGAAATTCTCAAATTGCCAATGAAACCAGTCAAGAAAAGCAGACCTTATGTTCTCAACATCAAGAATTTCACTTTTCCGATCTCCTTTTATTTCCCAACTGAGTCACTGTAACCCATGTCACTCAGGGGCTAGAGAATTCTGCTCCCCTACCCCTCTTCATATTTCCTGACTGCTGTATCTCAGCTGAGATGAAACATGTTATAACCGTATCCTCTGACTATCCATATGTGATTTTCTTTACTCTTTGTTCTTCCATCTACTTTTCAACACAATGGTGCATGCACTTACCAGATCCCTAAGAAATGGGCTGCAGGAAATGACGGCAGTGTCATTCTGCATTTCAATCATGCAACGTAAGCACAGATTCAGTCACACTAAAATGGACTTCTAAATTCACGTGGAGCCCCACCACATAAACAATTTCAGTTCTTGGCAAACAGAAACAAACTAGAAACTTACCACCATTCATCTCATGATCTAAAGGTAAAAATACTGCAAGACATCTGCATGATCACCTGCAGAATAGAAGAAAGGAAGATGCATGTATATTGTAATAACATATAATATTGCTCAGCTTTGACCTGTAACCATGTTAGTCGTACTTTCACTTGCATTCTCAGAGATAGCAGGGTATTGAATTGCTATATTTAATTTGATGAAATGGGATAAGGTTTAGCATAAACATAATACTTAGACGGTGACAAATACTGTGCAGTGTACAAAACCTTTCTCCATAGCTTTTAGAGGAAAATGAGCCAAACGACCGTAGAAACATGGCCTAATTTGTTTGTAGTGCATCGGCACTGGGGCTTGGGGAATTTAATATATAAATCTATACAATCCGTCATTAGAGTTCTCAATTGATTCTCTTGGAAACTTCTTCCAGCTTCCTCAATGATATCCTAAGGGGATATGTATTTTCTGTTCCTGTGAGGAAACTGTTAGAATCCGCAAATCAATTCGGGGAATGAATTACTTCAAAAGGAAATTAATTGCTGTGTTCATTACAGACATAGAGAAGCACATGCTGTGCATTTTACCCTTCTGTGGATTTTCAGGAAGAAAATAAAACTGTGTTGGCATTAATTGAGAAAGAACTGAATGTGGTGAGATTACTATAACATCCTTTCCTTAATGACCTGAAGCTTTCTTAGTAAATAAAAGCTACATGCCACTGATGCTCAAAATTTGAAATATAAACATAAAATGCTGGAAATATAAAAAAGATCAGGCATCTTCAGGAAGAGGGAACCAGTTAACATTTCAGGTTATTAATCTTTATCAGAACTGAAAAATATTCAAACTGTAACAGCTTTTATGCAAGTAAAAGGCTGAAAAATCAAGTGGGTGATGCGGGGGGAATACAGGAAAGAACAAAAGTAAAGATCTATGATCGATTGTGAGGCAGCAGTAATTAAATGAAGAACTGAATGATGGTGCAAAGCCAAAGAAGATGGTAATGAGATAAGTAAAGAAAGAAAAGATTGGTCCAGAGGAGCTATAACACAGCAGGACCATTACCAACAGCCGCTGTCTGAAAAATGGGAGCAGTGGCTATGATCCGAAATTTTTGCACTTTATGTTGTGTCTGGAGGTTATAAAGCATCTTGTTGCATCTTATCCCTAGAATTTTATAGAAACGGTGCAGGTGATTAAGAAGGAAGAGGTCAGAACGGGAGAGGGAAGCAGAATTAAAATGGCAAGTGAACCGTACCTCCAGCACATGGCTTGCAGTCTGAACAGAATTGATTCGAAGACACTGGAAACACTCAGCAAGCCAGGCAGTATCTATGGAGAAAGAAACATGTTAATGTTTTGGGTAAATTGCCTCCTTTCTTTATTCCACATGCATGTCTTCAAGTTTCTGTTTACTTGTCATCTTAAAAGTACATCCTACTTCCGATCTGAGCTTTTTGTCCCCCCTGAACTCTGCAACTCTATTTTGAGATCTAATTTTTTTGAATTGCCTCTAGTAGTTAGTCTGAGTCCAATAACATAAATCATCACTAATTTTTACGGTCTAACTAAAAAGTGAGATGTAAAGATATAAATGTTAATGGTTTATTTACACACACCAATTTAGTACTAATAATGCTGATCAAGCCAATAAATTATGAGTATTAAAAAATGTTGAACAGTATTAATTTTCTGAGCTGAAATTTGGTGTCAGTGTGCTTAGTCTGCAATAATTTACTATGAACACAACCAGTGCAATAGTGCCCAAATGCAAAGCAGGGTAGCTTGTGAAATGGACTAAATTTGATGTAACAAGATGGTAATCTGGAACACAGCAGCAGGTTGAGAACAGCTGGCTGATTTTACTTGTGAATAAGTAAATTAATATCGCCTTTAAAGAGAAACAAGGTGCAGTTTCCTTAGCTTTGAAATTTATTGAATCCCACAGTACTCCTTTCAAACGATCTAAGCACGACGCAGAATTACAGAAACTATGCCTCTAGATTTCAGGTTTGTATCTTTTGGTAAAAGCAACCACCAGAAATGGTCCAGTGATATCAAAAGCATGGTTGTTTAGAGAATGTCAAAAAGCACTTAGCTAAAACTGAGCAGAATTTACAATAATTACGTAAAAAGCAGATAAACTAAAATTACATTGCTCATGGAAAATCTCTTGTTAGTTATTGCCTTCATTAAGTACATTCCTATAGGGGTGTCTTTAAAATCTCAGTCAAAACTCATGGGTAAAGGGACAAAATTTAAATGGTGGAAGTGAGTGGGGTTAGGTGAGTTGGATTTTGAAACTTCAATCTACGAGCTAAGTAATGGAAGTTAGTGCATTAAATTAGACCTCAGGTCAGGACAAAGAGGACCAGCAGCAGGAGCTGCATTGTCAGCAGCAGTAACACAAACGGTAAAACCAAGAGTAACCTGCTGCCCATAGGATCCACAGAAAAGACGGTCAGCACAGACACATAGTTCACAGGAGGCCACAAATGGCACACAACACCCAGCAATAGAGGATAAGTGCTGTTTGTAGACATGAGTTTGTGCATCATATGGTCTGTTGCTGAGTTAATATGACAGTCACAAAACCTTTCAAATTTCACTCTCTGAGGAAGATGCCAAATCCAAGGTTAATTCCCTTGCATCAATGAGATTCCAAGCCATATTCCCAGAACACTAACCTGAATTTCTGGATACCAGGACAGCAGTTTGAACTGAGGACATTTTCCGTGTTCTCTTTCACCATCATCAAAGCTGCAATCCATCATCCCATTGTTAACAATGAGTTGGAAAGCACTTTCCTACAAATCAGTGATGTGATGAAAGACCAAAGTGTTAGGGTTTCACCAATCCTGTTTAGGATGGGCACTCCGAGTATGTAAGCCTGCACCAGGCTGTTTGATTGCTGTGTTCAATATTCCATGCATTTGCTCACCATTTCCAAGGGCAAAGACAGTGTCACAAAACTCAGGAGTGTTACACAACATGTATGAGGCAGGTTCCACCAGTTTCTCTGCAATGGCCATTGAAATGCCAGCTGGGTTATTACACATTTACTAAAGCTTTCAAGAAGTGTCCCTTTAATTGACAGCTAAAGGCACAACATCTGTGTTTAACTGACCAAAGCTTGAAGTGTCCTGTGCCCTCCAAAGAGACTCTGTCTGTGCTGCTGTCTTTGGCTCTACCCTCAGCTTTTGTTTACTTGTGAAGTGCAAGTCACCACTTAAAACCCAATCATCTTATTGTATTCCTGACAGAAGTATCTGAGCTGCATACCGGCAGTGAAAGTGCACTGTCAGAGGTCGTGAGATTCTCCAAAGAGCTGTTCTCATCATGTGTGATCTGGAACTCCTTCTGCTGAATATGTGAAGATCCAGTAGCAAATGAAAGATATGAGCGAGTAGTGTACAAATACTTGAAGTTACCATTATGCACATGATCATATTTCAGTTGGTGATGAGATCAAGTCAATGTGACGTGTGTTGTCACCTGGCATTGCACTCTGTCACTAGGTTATTGATTAGCCCTCATCACTCCTTCTGATGACCAGGCACATTGAAACTTCACAGATCTCCAATACCATGTTCTCTGAATAGAACCACTGCCACTGTTCTGCCAACCCCTTGTGTTCTCATTGGTCTTGCATGGAAAGATATAAGACAACAATGGGTGAGACCATATTCAGTGGTTGGTGAGCATTATTTGGGAGTTGCTAGGAGGGGTAGGTACAATTTTACTTAATAATGAATGTGAGTGTTAGTGATGGATGGACCAATAGTATGTGAAGAAGTTTATAGGCAGAATGGGATAATACCCCAAATGGGGTAAGATGGGGTGAGGAGTGATGTGCCGGAGTAAACGTAAAGGCAGCCTGTTTGGATTGGGGTGAGACACACAAGGTGTTATGAGTCATTGTTCACAATTTTCCTGCCCTGCTGAGGTCCCTGAATCACTTGTTGCATTGAAGCCAGGAGCGCAACACCATGGTCCTCCTGCTGGCCTCCTCAACAACCTTCAGCTATGCCCTCTATCCTAGTTGCAGGCTTCTATAATCACTTATAGTTCCTGACAACACAGTCAGGGTGACATTGCTGAAGTGAGAAAGTAAAATATTAATTTGTGCCCACTTTAACTCTCTGTCTAAGGATTTATTGTTAACTGTTTTGTTTCCAAGTCAGTATAATTTGTTTGTTTGTCACCCCACGGGTTCTTTTCGCTTGCTTCGTTTAAGTTTTCTCATTTTCTTAATGTAATTCCTTCTGACCTGCCTTCCACTAACTTCTTTATTCTGAACCCACCATTTTTTGCTTAGGACTGTTGCATTTTCTACTTCACAACAGTAACTGTGTTTCAAAATATATTTCATCAGCTGTAAAGTATTTTAAACCATCAGTGGTCATGCAAAATGCTACATTAATGCGTGCTTATCTTAAATGAGGTGAGTTAAATACTATATAACAAAAATCATCTGTAAGCACTTGAATCAATTTAATGACAATGAAGTTATGCTGTATCAATTCAACAGTTTGAAACGTTCACATGACATGTTGCCACTAACACAAAAGCAAAATGCTGCAAATATTAGAAATCTGAAATAAAGGCAAAACTGTAGGAATTCTCTGCAGGTCAGGTGACATCTATGTAGAGAGGAAAAACAGAAGTAACACCTCAGGTCAATGAACTTTCGTCACAATTGACACCAAAAATGTGTGGCTATGCATATCCTGAAATGTTTGATGGGGAATTCAGAAGATATGAATTTACCCAGAGAGTGGTGAGAATGTGGAACTCACACCTACAGGGAATGGCTGAAGTGAACAGTACAGTTACATTTAAAGGTGAAGCTAAACAAGTAACTAAGGGAGAATGGAATTGAGGGTTACAGTGGTAGATCTAGATAAGGAAAGATGGAAAGACACTCATTTGGACTATAAACACAAGACTAGTTGGATTGAATGGTCGATTTCTCTGCCACCCTATGTAAACCACATAATTTTGTTACCATAATAAGTCATCAACCAGAAATGTTAACTCTATTTCTCTGTACACAGGTGTCTGACCTGCTGAATATTTCCAGCATTTTCTGTTTTAATTTTATAACATGCTGACACTAGTTGGTTGTGGGACTCCGTTTCAATGATCCATGTTTGATTTACAAATTAAAAGATAATCAATGGCTCTGGGATTTGATATGATTTTTCCCATGCAGCATAATAATATAACAATATTACAAGCCTCATGCGAGACGAGAGAAGAGACCTTGAGGGGGACAATCCTATTTGAAAATATATCCCTCTTTGTGAGGTATTGAAAATATTGAAGTTTGGAAGTTCCCTGAAACATATGTTTTGCCCTTAATTTATAAAGTTGGTAATGTCCTTACTTGTAAATGTAATAGTAGAAGCAAGTTTTACCTAAATTACCACAAGCAAACGTAGAAATATTTCAGAAAAGTATTTAATTAAGGATGCATTTGTTGAATTTTAATAATGTAAGCATGAATGAATAATGAAAAAAAAGAAATTCATTATTACTTAACATGTGTTTTCCTAAGGGTCTCAAAACTTAATTTTGAATCAAACTTTACAAAGTATGGCACCTTCAAAATCTGGACCCTGCTAACTATTTTATAATTTGATTACTAATCCAGACTTTTCCTTTTGAAGATTATCAGAAATTCATGCAAAATTTCTGTTTGCATTTTTCAGCTTATGGCAAAATGAATGCAAGGGAAATGGATGCTTATGAGAGATTTATTTTAATCCAACCATTGCAGGATGAACATGCCACAGAAACGTTATCAGTGCATTTCAGGCCAGGCTAAAGCCATAGGCTTGGATGATAGAGGAACAGCCAAACAGTTCTTTCTATTTGATGGCCTTTATCTTTCAGAGGCAGCTACTTCTGTTAAATGTATGTTTTCATGCCAATAATACTTGTGTATATGTTGAGAAAAGCATTTTTGAAGCATGTCTCTTCACAGTATTATCTGCATGAAGAGTGACTGTAAGTACATAGAAGTCATTTAAAATAAAAATATAATTAAACAGATTCTCATTGGAGTTGTCAATCATTGCATGTGCCAAAGCTGATGCACACCCTAATTACAAATACAAATGGAATTTTACTAAAACTGTTCTCACTCAGAGTGCAATGTAGAATTAAGTATTGCTGTACAAATATTTTAAACAGAACTGTGTACCTGCTTTGACTTCATAAGTGATAAGTGCAAATAAAATGTAAATCAAATAATTATAACTTGGAAACTGAAAGAACTGCAGATGCTGTAAATTAGGAGCAAAAACAACTTTGCTGGAAAAGCTCAGCAGGTCTGATGGCATCAGTGAAGGAAAAAACAGAGTTAACGTTCCTCAGAAGCTGAGGAAGGGTGATCAGACCCGAAAGGTTAACTGTTTTTTCCTTCACAGATACTGCCAGGCCTGCTGAATTTTTCCAGCCACTTTGTTTTTGTTCCTAATTCTAACTTGGAGTTTGTGTTTTGGTGCAATGTTGAGAATGGCAGTAGAAACAAAAGCTGCTAGAAGATCCCAATAGGCCAAGCAGCATCTGTGGAGAAAAGCTGAGAATGCAGTATTCTGATGAAAGACTATTGATCCAAATGTGAACTCAGTTTCACTCTATGGATACTGCCAGACCTGCTGAATATTTCCAACAATTAATGCTTTATTTCAGATTACCACTATCCACAACATTGTTGAATTCTTCATCAGTACTAGTAAGGACAACTAATCTCTCATCCCATGCTATCTAAACAAGACAAACCAGCAAATAAGAATTATGGAGAAATTTTTAAAAATGTTGGTTAGCTGTGGTGACCAGATATTATGGTCTCACAGACTATAAGCTGAATCATCTGGGACCAAACATTCTTGATTCAACTCCAATATCATAATTGTGATACGTTGTTGCTGGTGAACTGGTTCAAAATAATGATGGACAGGATACAGTCAAGTCTTTAAAATACGTGCATCTTGGATGTCTATTAGAGGTTGGGCTAAAATAACAGCAGAATTTCTAGTTGACCAGCCAGCACCAAGGTCTTGCAAAATATGCTGAGCAGATTACCCACCCTACACAACGGCCAAGATAATCTTTTTGATTTACACATTGGTTCTCCAGTCTATGACATTACACTTTAGCTAGAGGCAGAGTGATTAGTTGCAATCAGGCAATGACAAGAGTTGGAAAATGTCCAGGGATGGCATGAGAGTACAAAAGAATAACTTAAGAAAATTTGTTCACTTTGGCCACACAGAGGTGAACTTGGCATTTCATGACACTTCATTTCAATGGCAAATAAGTCCTAATATCAAAAGCTTTATGTCAAAATATCATATCCATGCCACATTAGGGACACATGGTTATTGAATCAGAAGAAGTTCAGGATGTGAATCTGTGAACTGGCCAGGGATAAATCAGATATTCAAGGATCCATGCAAGCCATGCCAGAAGAATCAACTCCTGTAGCAAGCATCTATGATCCATCCACTCCTAGGATGAATGTAGCAACAGACCTATTCATTGTGCAAGGGAAAGAATACATCCTTGTGACAGGATACCTTTCCAAATTCCCCATTATTCAACAATTTAGCAACATAAAAGAGCCTGATGGATGCTAACACACGATCAATTTTTGTTTATTCACTGTCCTAGGGCAGATAATATCTGATAACAGACCACAGTTCACAAACAACACTTCAAGACCTGTGTACTAAATGAGGAACGACCTTCATCACATTGTCACCCCACTGTCTACACTCAATTGGTCCAGAAGAATGAATGGTATGTAAAATCTAATCATTTGTCATGAAGTGTTGAGTAGCAGAAGAAGATTTCACTTTACATTGCTCCATTTTTATGTTACATTGTTATAAAGAATAGGTCGACCTCCACCCACTCCCGATAACTAAAACTGAAACACTCAGAGAGGCTTACCTCACCCTATAATCTGTTAAAGTACATGTGAAAAGTGGTGTAACCTGCATCTCACCCCCCAATCTGTTATAAGGGAGTGGTTAAATGAAATTAACTCCTGACACTCACTCTATAGTCAACAAGTAACGATTTATTTATCTAACTCTAACAGTGAACAAATTAACTGAACTATTAACAAGCCAAACAATTTTCCTCTAACTACCAACTATTCCCAAGTAAAAGAAGATTCTAATCGTATGCTGTTCCAATAAATACAAGTCCCATTTATATAAACCAAATTAAAACACAATTAGAACTTAGTCTCTCAAATTTACAGACAGGTTACATCTTCCAGAACAAAACCAAAATTGCTGGAAAAGCTCAGCAGGTCTGGCAGCATCTGTGAAAGAAAAAAGGAGTTAATGTTTCAGGTCCGGTGATCCTTCCACAGAACTGATAGTGGGGTTTACAGCATCTGCAGTTCTTTCGGTTTTTATTACATCTTCCAGAATGTTCTGTGTCTTAGCATCTAAGGATGTTAACTTCTTTACCTAGTCCACCTGTTCAACCTGAGTAAACATTACCCACACAGGTGAAATCTTTGAAAAGATTGGGCACCATGTTACTTTCCAGCCCATAACTAGGCTGTGCACGCTCCTCCAGGTCCCTGACTTCTCTTGGGATTTCCTTCGCTACCTCAAGTAATCCCACTGGTTTAGATTGTTTTACCACATCCCTTTTTCCCAGCGCCTTTCTTATACCACCAGCACTGTGATTTTGTATGTCCTATCTTATTGCAGTGGAAACCCCTGAGGTCTTTCATCTCTTTCTCACTCTCTTGGGTTTCATTTTTTCACATGTGGTAAACTGTTCCCACTGTGATCTACTTTTTGTTTCTCATTGAAGGATCTCCCTCTTTCCCAATTTCTATTTCTCACAGAATGAAATTGCTGTGAGAAGCTAGGTTTTGATGTATTCACTAATGTGTATTCATCCGCCATCTCTGTAGCTCTTCTCGCTGCTTTAACTTTCCGTTCCTCAACATGAGTTCTTATCACTTCTGGAAGTGAGTGTTTAAACTCCTCCAGTAGAATAGCATCTCTAAGATCCTCATATATCTTTTCTATTTTTAATGCTTTCACCCATCTATCAAAGTTGCTCTGTTTCATTCTTTCAAAATCAATACAAGTCTGACCTGGTTACTTTCTACTATTTCTGAACCGTTATCTCAATGCATCTGGCACCAATTTGTAGGCACCCAAAATGGCCTGCTTTACTTCTTCATATTTTCCCGACACCTCGTCTGACAGCACTGCAAACACCTCACTAGCCCTCCCTACCCATTTGGTCTGAATTAACATTTCCTGCACAGTCTCTGGCCAACTCATCTGGATAGCCAATTTCACAATGGAAATGAAAAAGGCTTCTACTTCTTTTTCATCGAATTTTGGTAATATTTGTATAAATCCCTACCAGATTTTTGGCTACTATGGGTCATCACTCTCCTCCTCACTACACCTACCTCCCACCTTCATTTCCATCCTGTTTAATTGACTTTCCTGCTTAACTGTCAACTTCAGAAGTTCAAACTGTCTTTTTCTTTTTCATGTTCAACCTGCTTCATTCTTTCCAACTCAAACATTCTTTCCCTTTCTTTGTCTTCTAACTCCAATTGTCTCATTTACAATTTATTTTTTTTCTAAGTCCACTGCACTTAACTGTTTCTCTGATATACCTAAATACTTGACTAACTCCTTTACAATTTCAGCTTTTTTTTATCCCTAGTTAAACCAAATTCTAGCCTGTCTGTTAATTCTAAAAGGTTCTCCTTTTCTGTCTTTCTAAACCTTCTTGGCAAATTTAGGAAACATCTTTGACCCCCAGAACCTCTTTAGCAATGTTAACAGCCATTTCCCCACTTTTGATTTAACCAACAAGTAACCGAAACTAAACTGATTTTCCATTTCTCACCACGTCTTATTTAAAGATCTAGGACACCAGTTCTCAAGTCTGTATATATCTGCTGGGACCTTTTGTACCATATATCTGTTCAGATCTGTTGAGAACCACCCCATATCTATCCAAATCCATCCAAATCACAGACATGATCTATCCTAACCTGTCCAAATCACAGACCCAATGTGGTCAGATCCCGGACCTGAGACTCCAGCCTGTTATGAAGTGGATGTTGACCTCCTCCTCCCCCGATAACTAAAACCAAAACACCCAGAGAGACTCGCCTCGCCCTATAATCTGTTAAAGTACAAGTGAAAAGTAGTATGACCTGCTTCTCACCACCCGCTCCCCCCCAATCTGTTATAAAGGAGTGGTTAAATGAAATTAACTCCTGACACTCACTCTATAATCAACAAGTAATAAATTATTTATCTAACTCTAACAGTGAACAAATTAACTGAACTATTAACAAACCAAACAATTTCCCTCTATCAACTATTCCCGAGTAAAACAAGATTCTAATGGTATGTTGTTCCAACAAATACAAATCCAATTTATATAAACCAAAATAAAAAACAATTAGCACTTAGTCTCTCAAAATTACAGCCAGGTTCCAGAATGTTCTGTGTCTTCTCTGTTGATCTTCTGTCAGGAATATTCTCTCTGTGAATTCTTCTGCCTGGAATATTAGCTAAGAGTGCAGTGGTATCTTTATTAATTAGATGATGCTTTTGCCAAGAGCTGAGAGAGCAAATCTCTTATCAGATGGCTGTTGATTTTCTTCTGATTTTCCAAATGCCCTGTTTTTTGTCCCCTTGATGACATAACAATTTCTTGCACTAGGATTGGTCCTATGTTGTCAATGCATCAGATTCAAATATAATTGGTTTTTGGTATCTAAGGGCCTGGTTTAAACTAATTGGATAAATTCAAATTTGTTGTCTTGATAAAAGTGCTGCTTTGCCTGCTAACAGTATAGTCTTTTGAGACAAATGTTACAATTCAGGTACTCGGTGCACCTGCAAACCCATAAGCTGCCCACAGACCTTTTTTTCCCTCTCCAAGCTTAGATAAAGCACATCATCTTTTAACGGGACCGTGCACTGTCTACCTCCGCCCCCCCCCCCAATCAGTTAACAAACATCAGTATTTTAAAAACACCAAATTTTAATGCCCTGCTTTCCATACCACAAGTACTCTGCCCAACTTTGCAACAAACACCAATGGAGAAGAGACTACCATCCCCAGCAACATTAATATTCAGAAGGAAAGCATGAATGACCAGGAAAACCCAGTAACCAGTTATCTAACCTTTCCAGACACAGGACACTCTTCCTCAAAGACAGAAAAGGATGTAAGAGATAGGTAACAAGCGAACAGGTAGAGAACAACCAAAACTGTGCACTGGGCAGAAAGTGAAAGTTAGAAATAAAAATTTTTGGAAAACAGCAGATTTTCAAGAATGTGCAGCCAGCCCAGATCATGCAAAGACATTACTGGTTCTGTTGCTACATTGCATAATAGGATGGATAAGGATATTTCCACTGGCTTGTGACTTTAGAAATGGGAGACAATTTCAGAATGAGGGGGCAGAACATTAAAGACTCAATAAGGAGGAATAGGTGGTGAATCTTTGGAGTTCTCTATCCCAGAATGGTGTGGAAACTCATTCACTGTGTAGATTCAAAATAGAAATTGACAGGTTTCTGGTGACTGATGACATTTAGGGACAGTGAGATAGTGAGAATGCAGTATTGAGGAGATGGTAACCTGTATCTAGAATGTGGGCAAACTCAATAGGCTGAATGGCCTAATCCTGTTTCAATGTCTTATGATTAGTATGTTAATGTGCCTTTAAGGGATAGACTCATAATATCATTGAAACATAGAAAATAGGAACAGGAGTAGGCCATTTGGCCTTTCAAGTCTACTCTGCCATTCAATACGATGATTGCTAATCATCCAATTCAGCATCCTGTTCCACTTTCTTCGCATTTATTTTTATCCTTTAAGCCCAAAGAACGACATCAAACTATTCCTTGAAAAACATGCATTGTTTTGGCCTCAACTGTTTTCTGTGGCAGAAAATTCCACAGGGACAGGTCTACTACTCTAAATGGGTGAAGAGGAGATTTCTCTTCATCTCAGTCCTAAATGGCCTGCTGCACCATAGCATGTGATTGGAGGGTATAAGGTTTGTATACTCCATTTTAACTCATCTCACTTAAGGCATGACGTGCTACAAGGCTCATTCTGCTCTGTGTGACTTATTTGCTCAATATCAGCCCAGATGCTTAGTTTGCCTAAAAAATGCAATGCTTGTGAAAAATAGTGAGGTGTAATGAATATTTGTTGGATTCTTCGATCCAACAATATCAAATGCTAGCTTCTTACGTGACAAGGAATGACATAAACATTGCAGCATTAAGGAAAATACATCGCTGGAAGCAAAAACCACATCAGCCAGAGGAGCTTATCTACTTTCACTTTCATATCAGCTGGGGTCTCAGCACTCTCTTTACAGTTTTATGGTTAGCTTCAAGGCAAAACCTTTTTGGCTTTGGACTAGTAATGAATTCGTGCCAGGTGACTAACACTATTAGTCACACAGTGGGAGTTAGTTTCACAGTAGACATGCTTTACTTACTGAAAGCTGTCATTGGTTGCTGTGGAGAAATCATTTGGAGGCCAATGTAAACAGATGGTATCATGTTGCCTGCTAACTGAAGTTACATAGCAATCCAGGAGTTCTATGTGTTTTAATCAGCCCACCAAACAGTTTCACCTATTTCCAGTGACATTGCATTATTTTTGTCTTTGTGTTTTTCCCTGTCTGTTTCAAATGCCTCACAATTCATCCTTCTGTTTGGAAAGACTGACTGAAAAAAAATGAAGGGTGATGTTTGAGGTTATTCTGGCGATAAACAATGTAAAATGGCATTTAGTATAACATTAACATTCAAGTTAAAAGATCCAGTTCAAGTCATAGAAATAGATAAGTAAAAGTTTAAAATATCAATTAGTTGCAAAGCCACATGAACCTGCATGGGGTAGCAAGCTCCTTCCTAAAACATGCACAAAATATTGGAATCAACAAGCCTCTCTGGGACCTGACCTTCCCACAGAAGTGAATCCTAACTGAAAGGAAAACAGAAGAGAAACTGCAAGATTATTTTTAATGAAAGAAAAGGTAGTAGATTTTGGATTTTTGGCTTAATTTTAATTCACTGAGGCAGCCATACACCAAAAAATGCAAAAAAATTGTATCAAAAGCAAGCATGGAAGTTTAGCTCATTTTCCACAATGGGATGAATTCAAACTAGGAGCATTTACTTCTGTTGGTAGAAAAGTTGTTTGAGATGGATTTTGCTGCAGATTGTCACATTAACTTCTTAAGTGTCGAAGGTGGACTACGTGGGAATGCAGACTGCATGAAGACAAAGCATCCATTTCAGAAACCACCAGCTGACTGTACTGTGGCCTACACTGACCCTAACCCCCACCTCTTCCTCCGTTACATTGATGACTGTATCGGCGCCCCCTCGTGCTCCCACGAGGAGCTCGAACAGTTCATCCACTTCACCAACACCTTCGACCCCAACCTTAAGAATACACCTCCTCCCACCCATCTTCTTGCAAAAATGCCACCCCCTATTTCCAAGTCCTTTGCCTCCGCCGCATCTGCTCCCAGGATGAGGCATTCCACTCCCGTGCATCTCAGATGTCCTCATTCTTCAAGGACCGCAACTTTCCCCCCACAGTGGTCAAGAACACCCTCAACCGTGTCTCCCGCATTTCCCGCAACTCATCCCTCACACCCCGTCCCTGCAATACCAACCAAAAAAGAATCCCCCTCGTCCTCACGTACCACCCCACCAACCTCCGGATCCAACACATCATCATCCGACATTCCGCCATCTGCAATCCGACCCCACCACCAAAGACATTTTTCCCTCCCCACCCTTGTCTGCTTTCCGGAGGGACCACTCTCTCCGTGACTCCCTTGTCTGCTCCACACTCCCCTCCAGCCCCACCACACCCGGCACTTTTCCCTGCAACCGCAGTAAGTGCTACACCTGCCCCCACATCTCCTCCCTCACCCCAATCCTAGGCCCCAAGAAGACTTTCCACATCAAGCAGATGTTCACCTGCACATCTGCCAATGTGGTATACTGCATCTGCTGTACCCGTTGTGGCCTCCTCTACATCAGGGAAACCAAGTGGAGGCTTGGGGACCGCCTTGCAGAACACCTGCGCTCGGTTTGCAACAAACAATTATACCTCCCAGTCGCAAACCATTTCAACTCCCCCTCCCATTCCTCAGATGACATGTCCATCCTGGGCCTCCTGCAGTGCCACAATGATGCCACCCGAAGGCTGCAGCAACAGCAAATCATATTCCGCTTGGGAACCCTGCAGCCCAAAGGAATCAATGTGGATTTCACAAGCTTCAAAATCTCCCCTCCCCCAACCGCATCCCAAAACCAGCCCAGCTCGTCCCCGCCTCCCTAACCTGTTCTTCCTCTCACCTATCCCCTCCTCCCACCTCAAGCCCCACCCCCATCTCCTAGCTACTAACCTCATCCCGCCCCCTTGACTTGTCCGTCCTCCCTGGACTGACCTATCTCCTCCCTACCCCCCCACCTACACTCACCTTTACTGGCTCCTTCCCCGCCTCTTTGACTTGTCTGCCTCCTCTCCACCTATCCTCTCCTCTATCCATCTTCTATCAGCCTCCCCCTCTCTCCCTATTTATTTCAGAACCCTCTCCCCCTCCCCCATTTCTGATGAAGGGTCTAGGCCCAAAACGTCAAGCTTTCCTGCTCGTATGATGCTGCTTGGCCTGCTGTGTTCATCCAGCCCCATGCTTGTTATCTCTATAGCTGACTGTACTGTGCTTCCCAGTAGTTTAATGAATTGAGCAGCACTCTGCCCAATATCATTTTAAAGAAATGTGTCACTCAGCTGCATATTGAAACATGTTTCATTAGAAATAGAGTTATCAAGTTGGTGGGTTTGATTAATTTATTGCAAGGTAGAAGAAATTAATTTCAATGCAATTTTTAATATCAATCGCATCAGTAGGCAATGCATACGTTTATTTTGCTGTTTGTACTGTAGTTTTAACCCGTTTCTGAATTCCAACACCTAAAGTTTTGTTAAAATAAAAAGCAAGAAATTGTTTAAGACCTTTAAACATGTAAATCAATTAAAATGTTGGAATGAGCCAGTGAATGCATTCTGTACAATTCGAATGTTCTATTTACTTCCTTATATTTTCCCAGTCTCTGGAGATACATTAGATTTTCCAGATGGGATTTTAAACCAAGACTGCGTCTGCTCCCTCAGATAAAACATCAGATGTCAACAACACGCTATTATTGCACAGTGCTCTGGCCAATATTTGTTCCTCAATCATCACTAGAACAGACTATCGTTAGCTGTTATCATAATGCTGTTGCGGGACTTTGCTGTGCAGAGATTGGTTACCATGATTCCTACATTACAACAGTGAATACACCTCAAAATAAATTAACTACCTGCTCTGAAATCATAAAAGACCCCATATAATTGAACAAAAACCGAAAGAATTGTAGATGCTGGAAATCATAAACAAAAACAAAAACAGAAATTGCTGGAAAAGCTCAGCAAGTTAGGCAGCATCAGTGGAGAGAAAGCATAATTAATGTTTCGGGTCCAGTGACCCTTCATCAGAACTGAAGGTAGCTAGGAAAACAATGAGGAAAGGTCACTGGACCCGAAACATTAACTCTGAAATTTTCTTCATAGGTTCTGCCAGACCTGCTGAGCTTTCCCAGCAACTTCTGTTTTTGTCCCTGATTCACAGCTTCCGAAGTTCCTCAGTTTTTAAGACATGGATAGAAACTGGCCACTAGAGGGAGGCAGCATGCACACTTTTGCCAATCGACCTGCTATGTCAGCTGAGATAAAAGCGAGTGCCTGATTTATTACTAAATTAGGTCGAAGTATCTGCAGAATGTCTGTTAAAATAAAACTGATTCGTGTAATTTTTGAGCCTTCAGATTAGTCTGACATATTCACTTAGCAGCAAAAATGAAATTGATTCAGAGGCAAATTGATTCTCCCTGTGCCCATTTTCTAGGGCAAAAGATGTGGGCTGGGGGACTAGTTTCAGATTGTGATTTCTTACATGCCACGTCTACTGAAATGCTTTGGGTGTCAACTCGGAATCCATGACCACCAGGCATTCATGGTGCCTGATCAAAACAGGTGCCATATGACAAAAGGAATCTAAATCCAATGTTAGGGCTCCCAGTTCACCATTGACTTTTGCAAGGATACGTGCCTCAAGGGTGGAGGAATATTCTCTCTTCAATAAATGATGGGCATGTTATAACCTGACCCCAAGGCAAGGTTCCCCAATTTGTTTTGGCTCCAGTTGGGATACCTCAAACTGTGAGGCTCCTCGCTGAGGAGATCAACTAGCTCCCTGTCTTTATCAACCCAGCTCCTTGCTCGGTTGCAACAAGGTTAATTTTTAAAAATACCTTCTGTAGTGATTATAATGAGATCAGCCAGATGGACATCATTAAATGAGTTTCCTGATTGGGGTTGTTAACCGTGTCCAATCAGGGAGCCTTGGCTGACAGAAACAGGAGAGTCAGATGTTCTGTTCACTTTGAGAGCTAGCTCAGAGGAACCTGGATCAGTGTCAAGGACTTTCCACGTGTAACTAAAGAGTGACTTGTTGACGAGATATTGGGCTGCGTGGAGTTATTTCACTTCTCTTATAAATACCTTTCTCAAGACCCAAATGAACTTGTGCTTTAAGTTAACAAGCATGGGGCTGGATGAACACAGCCTTCAGGGTTTAGGCCCGAAACGTCAAGTTTTCCTGCTCCTATGATGCTGCTTGACCTGCTGTGTTCATCCAGCCCCATGCTTGTTATCTCGGATTCTCCAGCATCTGCAGTACCTTTTATCTCTTGTGCTTTAAGTTGACCAATTTAACCTGCCCTTTTTAAACTTAAAAAAAAGTGAGTTTCTTGATTACTAAACATAGGAAGAATTAGTGACAACAACATAAAGATTAGAAATAAGCAGTAGGTCCAAAAAAATCAAAGTAAAGTAGTGGTTATATGGATCATCCTCTGAATTGTGTGCGATGAGCAGATAAGACAATGTTCCAGACATTATTAGGCTGCACCAGTTACATTGATATTGGCAATGGAACAGTTGGTTTTTGAGATTCTTAACTTGGTAAGCTGATTGAAGTTTCTTTGTCCTTATTCCTTTCTTTTAGCTGATCTGCAGCACTCTAAATAAAAGAGAGCATTCCTTGGCCTGCATCATAGAGGTAACTGGGAGATAATACTTTGTTCTTGACTTTCACAATAAGCTAACCTTTGGACACTATATGCAATGATTTGATGTGGTGCATAAACTGGCTAATGGTATTTCAAACTGTTTGGGCATTAACATGGGTCTAGATTCAAGCTCAGTTATGCTCCTGTATGCTCTCTTTTATTTAGAGTGCTGCAGATCAGCTAAAAGAAAGGAATAAGGACAAAGAAACTTCAGTCAGCTTACTCTCTAGTCAGAAAAGATCACAGGCCAGTCTGTTTGTAGTTCTTTGACACTTTAGGTGTTACATTCTATCAGTTTCTCTCTCTCACACACACACACACACACACTAGACAATCATTTAATTTACTACCTGCTACCATTTTTGGATGAATCAAAAAACACAGTTTGTAATTACAAGGCAAAAAAATGTCCCAACAATCTAGGGTTCTAACACAACATCATATCAGGCATCGAAGTAAATCATGAAAGATTGCATTCAGTTAAGGTCATAAATATTGAGACTAAGGTCCTACAATGGGAAAGGAATAGTAATACAGGACCATAACTGAGCTTGAATCTAGATCCATGTTAATGCCCAAACAGTTTGAAATACCATTAGCCAGTTTATGCACCACATCAAATCAATGCATATAGGGTGGTGGAGGTGAATTGCTGAAATAATTTAAGAAACAAATGAGTGTCACAATGTAGAGACAGTAGGGTCTCTCTATGGGTGAACTAAGGTAGGTCATATGGTATTCATCAATTGTAAACATCCTGCGATCATTCCAACTGTTCTCAGCTAAGTGGTGGAAAAATCCTACACCACACTAATGGAGCAGAATAAAATCTGTTTTTGCATGCTGTTAAATATCATTAGTGCCACAGACTATTCAGAGGTGACAGGAGGGAAATAAAACTGATTAATGGATTCACATTTGAAAACATCAAAGTAACACTCACTACTGGGAGAAATTTCCTAGCTGACCTTTGATGGATCTAATTGAGGCTTAGCTGCCATGTCACAAACATTTACTCACAGTCAGCTAAGAGCATTATTTTTATGTGACACAGCATGCAACAAGACAAATGAAAACATCAACATTAGCTGTCATGGTGATCATAAAAGGTTTTAATCTACTCCATCCCTCAATCCCAGGTGATCTGCAAATCTCCTGCGATCCTAACAACAAAAACTCTGTTGTGCCTTCCAAATTAATAAATACGATTGTAGTATAATTACTCAGGCCCAGAATTGCAATTTAAGAAGTACTTATGAAGCATAGCTGTAACAAAATAGGTTATAAATTTCTGTGTAGATTCTGTGTAGTCTCTGATTTAATCTGAATTATTTGTATGTAGACAAGTATCTTGACATGGCATAACATAATAAAGACCTACGTCATGGGCTGTCTGTTCTCTGATCCTTGAAATGATAAGTGTGTTGATGTACATTAGTTAAAGCTGCTTTCTCTTTTTAGTTTTGTGCACCTTCTACTTGTCACAGAATTGTTTGTGGACATGAGTTTGTGCATCATATATTCATGGTCAGTTGGGTGAGTTAATACAATTGTCACAAAACCTTTTAAAGCTCACTCCCTGATGAAGATGCCAAATCCAAGGTTAATTCTCTTACATCAGATAAATAGATAGTTGAAGCTGACTATCTTCTGTAGTTCAACAAGACTTTACCAGGGCAGTTCATTTTTGTTTCAATAGAACAAGCAATAAATACTTGTAAACTGTAGTTATAGACACTAATATCTGGAACCAGGGAATAAGTGATTGTTATTAGATCTGTGAATAGAAGCTTTCTGACTTGCACCCTATTGATATTGCTTTACTTACCTCCACTTTATGTTTCTTTTATATGTTAATTGAATTTAAGATTTTTCAAATTTGAATTGCCAAGAAACCATGAAGCTCCTAGTGTTTGTACTGTTCATTCCCACTTCTGGAATTGGCATGTAACAGGCACAAATGTTGTCCAAACTACAGCAAGTGTATACAATTCTATAGTTGCTGCACCAAGGGATCTAATTGGGAAATGCTACCACTATCACTGATAGATGTACTCTTCCCACATTACCTGACTGCAGGTAGGACCTGATGTTCTTGCTTCTGTTTGTGGAAATTCCTGGGATGAATTTGAAATTCCCTTGAACAACTCAACACACTTAACCAAGAATCAATAAAATGTGGAGCTGGAGGAGCACAGCAAGTCAGACAGCATCTGAGGAGCAAGAAAGTCACCATTTCGTATCAGGATTGGGGAAGGGGGAAGGGAGCTCAGAAATAACTAGAGGGAGTGGGTGGAGCTGGGGGAAGGTAGGTGGAATGGTGATTGGTGGGTGCAGGTAGGGAGTTTGTAGAGATTGGTCAAAGAAAGGTTGGGGAGGATAGGTGAGAAGGAAGATGGACAGGTTGTGTCAGGTCAAGGAGGCGGGGATGAGAGGCAGGGCTGGCGTGGGATGATGCTGGGGGGTGGGGAGATTTTGGAGCTGGTGAATTCTATGTTGAGGCCATTGGGCTGTAAGCTGCCAAGTCGGAATATACGGTGTTGTTCCTCCAGTTTACGTGTGGCATTATTGTGTCACTGGAGGAGGCCCAGGATGGACGTGTCACCATGGGAGTGCGAGGGGTAGTTAAGATGGCTGGCAACCAGAAGGTGGTATTGATTGATGTGTACAGAGCGCAGGTGCTTAACTAAGAAATAAGTTTTTGTTTCCACTTGTGCCTTTAAATGATTCAATGCAGTGATTACACGGAAATTTCAAGATTGTGCTCATTAAATCTTTCTGGGTCTTTATTAACAATCATGAGCCATCTGAGTGGGGTAAGGGCTTGGAAGAGGTTTTGACAATTTTATGCTTGTTGCTCACGGCCTTTTCTCCCAGAAATTCAAATCTTCAACACAACTTCTTTTCTCTCTAAAGCAGACCAAATTGCCAAACCATTTGTGGCCATCACAAGTTCAGTTAGTCATTGAAATATGAATATGCATAATACCACACTGGCCTAGATGAAAGTGAGGTAAGTGTTAGACTTAAAAAGCGTATAAACAAATTGCTATCAGTCTTACGTTAGCAATAGGATGAGCAAGTCAACAAATCTTCAGGTTGCAATATCAACGACCTTTAAATTTGCCACTAATTGTGCAATAATCAAAGTCTCCTTCCGAAATTGTGTTATGATGCATTTGTACAATACATTCAGCTTTGCTTATATTTTGTTTGATCTTTTATTCTTTTACTATTTATATAGTAGAATGCTTCATCTTCAACACTTCTCTAAGGTGGTAAGATCAATAAATTGCTCCGTCATCTTTTTTTCTCTATCAAATTTCCATTTCAACTTACATTTATTTTCCTGCATTCTCTTTTGTAAATGTTTAATTGAATCTCTATGTTCCTCTGATCCATTGAACACTTCTCCATTTTTGTTTTCACAGCCTCTGATGTTGGTCACCGTGGCTGCTTCCTAACAGGTTGAAAGCAGATGCAGGGGGACCAGAACTGACAGCAGATGCATTCAGAAAATAGATGGCTTCCCCCATGTGCAAGGTGTATAATGGGTCTAGATGGGATGGTCTTTGGAGGGTTGGTGTGGCCACGAAGTGCCAAATGGCCTGCTCCCACACTGAGGGGTTTCCATGGTGATTCTATGAACTACATGCACAAGACATTGAAAGGGACATATCAAACCACTCCACAATTGATCAATAGGGAGGAGTTCAATTACATTGATGTCCAGGCAATCTGTGATCACAGTTACCACTTCCTGGAGGTGTATGCCCTCTACCCTAGCAACTGCTAAAACTCCTTCATATTGGAGCTTTCATGTGTACATGTTGCTTCTGAGAGTCCAGCTGCCTTGCAAGCCTGGTTACTGAGGGACAAGGCCTAGCCATTGGGATCATGTTCGTGACAATATTTCTCAACCCCCTGATTAACAGGGAGCATAGATTCAGCACTGCTCATGTCTCAACCAGAGACATGGTGGATCAGAAAATAGGGCTGCTGAGCATACAATTTCACTACTTGAACTGCCCAGGCGAAGGTGCCCTCCAATATAGAGTGCACCACAGCACTCTGGTGTACCATGCTCTGCACAATTGGAGCAGGCAACAAGAAAATGTGCTGGATACTGAGGAGTTGGAAGAAAGATGGCATTCTTCTGAAGTAGAGGATGAAGACACTGGGGAGAAGGAAGCTTTCTTTGTGCATGACAGACCTCAACTGCATTGGGAGCAACAAACCCAACAGAGCTTGACTGACACTTGGTTCCAGTAGGTGAGCATGTGTGCAACAGATCACCATGGAATCTAACACAATTGTTGGCCATCATTCCAGCACTTGATTTGCACCGTGGGACCCGTGTCCCAAAACCTCTACAGGTTTTGTCTATGTTTGCTTTTGTTGACTGTGAATAAAAGCTGATGTTTGGAATCGTCCAATTGCTTGCCTGTCTGTGATGTTGCTCTTGGGCAATAATAACATGTGGGTCTTCAGTGGACAATAGACAATAGACAATAGACAATAGGTGCAGGAGTAGGCCATTCGGCCCTTCGAGCCAGCACCACCATTCATTATGATCATGGCTGATCATCCACAATCAGTATCCTGTTCCTGCCTTATCCCCATAGCCCTTGATTCCATTATCTATAAGAGCTCTATCCATCTCTTTCTTCAAAGTATCCAGAGACTTGGCCTCCACTGCCTTCTGGGGCAGAGCGTTCCACATATCCACCACTCTCTGGGTGAAGAAGTTTTTCCTCAACTCTGTTCTAAATGGCCTACCCCTTATTTTTAAATTGTGTCCTCTGGTTCTGGACTCACCCATCAGCAGAAACATGCTCCCTGCCTCCAGAGTGTCCAATCCCTTAATAATCTTATACGTCTCAGTCAGATCCCCTCTCATCCTTCTAAACTCAAGTGCATACAAGCCCAGTCGCTCCAATCTTTCAACATATGAAAGTCCCGCCATTCCGGGAATTAACCTTGTGAATCCACGCTGCACTCCCTCAATAGCAAGAATGTCCTTCCTCAAATTTGGAGACCAAAACTGCACACAATACTCCAGGTGCAGTCTCACCAGGGCCCTGTACAGCTGCAGAAGGACCTCTTTGCTCCTATACTCAATTCCTCTTGTTATGAAGGCCAGCATGCCATTAGCATTCTTCACAGCCTGCTGTACCTGCATGCTTGCTTTCATTGACTGATGTACAAGAACACCTAGATCTTGTTGTACTTCCCCTTTACCTAACTTGACTCCATTTAGGTAGTAATCTGCCTTCCTGTTCTTGCCACCAAAGTGGATAACCTCACATTTGTCCACATTAAACTGCATCTGCCATGCATCCGCCCACTCACCTAGCCTGTCCAAGTCACCCTGTATTCTCATAACATCCTCCTCACATTTCACACTGCCACCCAGCTTTATGTCATCAGCAAATTTGCTAATATTATTTTTAATGCCTTCATCTATATCATTAATGTATATTGTAAACAGCTGTGGTACCCCACTGGTCACCGCCTGCCATTCCAAAAGGGACCCATTTATCACTACTCTTTGCTTCCTATCAGCCAGCCAATTTTCAATCCAAGTCAGTATTTTGCCCCCAATACCATGTGCCCTAATTTTGCTCACTAATCTCCTATGGGGGACTTTATCAAAGGCTTTCTGAAACTCCAGGTACACTACATCCACTGGCTCTCCCTTGTCCATCTTTATAGTTACATCCTCAAAAAATTCCAGAAGATTAGTCAAGCACGATTTCCCCTTCGTAAATCCATGCTGACTCTGACCTATCATATTACTGCTATCCAAATGAGTCGTAATTTCATTTTTTATAATTGACTCCAGCATCTTTCCTACCACTGATGTCAGGCTAACCGGTCTATAGTTCCCTGTTTTCTCTCTCCCTCCTTTCTTGAAAAGTGGGACAACATTAGCCACCCTCCAATCTGCAGGAACTGATCCTGAATCAATAGAACATTGGAAAATGATTGCCAATGCGTCCACGATTTCTAGAGCCACCTCCTTAAGTACCCTGGGATGCAGACCATCAGGTCCCGGGGACTTATCAGCCTTCAGACCTAACAGTCTGTTCAATACCATTTCCTGCCTAATATAAATTTCTTCAGTTCATCCATTACCCTCGGTCCTTCAGCCACTATTACATCTGGGAGATTGTTTGTGTCTTCCTTAGTGAAGACAGATCCAAAGTACCTATTCAACTCTTCTGCCATTTCCTTGTTCCCCATAATAAATTCACCCATTTCTGTTTTCAAGGGCCCAATTTTAGTCTTAACCATTTTATTTCTTTTCACATACCTAAAAAAGCTTTTACTATCCTCCTTTATATTTTTGGCTAGTTTGCCTTCGTACCTCATTTTTTCTCCGTGTATTGCCTTTTCAGTTATCTTCTGTTGCTCTTTAAAAGTTTCCCAGTCCTCCAGCTTCCCGCTCATCTTTGCTATGTTACACTTCTCTTTTATCTTTATACAGTCCTTAACTTCCCTCGTCAGCCACGGCCGCCCCTGCCTCCCCTTAGGACCTTTCTTCCTCTTTGGAATGAACTGATCCTGCACTTTCTGCATTATATCCAGAAATACCTGCCATTGTTGTTCCACTGCCATCCCTGCTAGGGTATTGCACCATTGAACTTTGGCCAGCTCCTCCCTCATAGCTCCATAGTTCCCTTTGTTCAACTGCAACACTGACACTTCCGATTCTCCCTTCTCCCTCTCAAATTGCAGATTAAAACTTATCATATTATGGTCACTACCTCCTAATGGCTCCTTTACTTCGAGGTCCCTGATCAAATCCGGTTTGTTGCACAACACCAGATCCAAAATTGCCTTCTCCCTGGTAGGCTCCAGTACAAGCTGTTCTAAGAATCCATCTCGGAGGCATTTCACAAACTCCCTTTCTTGGGGTCCAGTACCATCCTGATTCTTCCAGTCTACCTGCATGTTGAAATCCCCCATAACAACTGTAGTAATACCTTTGCGACATGCCAATTTCAACTCCCGATTTCACTTACATCCGACATCCAGACTACTGTTTGGGGGCCTGTAGATAACTCCCATTAGGGTCTTTCTACCCTTAGAATTTCTCAGCTCTATCCATATAGACTCTACATCTCCTGATTCTATGTCCCCCCTCACAAGGGACTGAATATCATTCCTCACCAACAGGGCCACCCCACCCCCTCTGCCCGTCAGTCTGTCCTTTTGATAGCACGTATAGCCTTGAATATTCATTTCCCAGGCCCTGTCCACTTGAAGCCACGTCTCAGTTATCCCCACAATGTCGTACCTGCCAATTTCACATTGAGGACAAAGTAGTAGTGATGTAGAGAGGATGTTTAGATGGGATGTAGAAAGGTGTGTGACCTGTCTGTTAAACAGGGTAAAAGAATGGTGTCTTATGGTTGATGGAGTTTCAGCCAAGCTGTGTGCTGTAGGCAGTGCGGTATTGTGGCTGCTGTGTCATGATGTTGTTGGTGAAGGGTAACACCACCAGATTACCAATGCTTGTACAGGCACGCAGTAGCCTTTTGAAGAAGGTGCTGACACTAGGGATGTAAGTCTTTTGGTGGTGAGTTGTTCTGGGAATGATGCACGATAAGATAGAGATGGAATTGGACATGAGAGACACCACAACGTTGGGGTAGGAAATTCATAAGGTGAGTTTGATAAGATGTGGAAAGAAATTGTGCTGGGTCTTGAAGGAAGATCTCCTCTAAAAAGCTTAATGAATTTCACACTAAGCCAAATAAATGTAAGATTCAGCCCTCAGTGTTTATTAAACATTCTATTAAATGTCATTTATGGAAAACATTACATGCTCCAGACCCTAGTTTTCAGTCATTGATAAAAGGTCATGAATTGCTGAACAGATTACTTCAGGTGGTGGGGATGCTACAACAAACTTTTTACCTGTGTATTTTAAAGATAAAAGTGGGTGATAAACCCAGAGATAGAATCCACAAAGAAAATCTGAGGCAAACAGCAAGAGAGAATGAAAGAGACTGAAAGAATGGAAGACAGTGAGAGTGAGATTTGGTTAAAAAAAAATCATGATTTTGTAACTCATAATTGCATAATATCATAGGATCCAATTTTGAACATACCACAAAAATATATTTCTCAAGCTGTTGGTGGATCTTGAAAAGGGTAAAATTCCAAGCTTTGGGCCTAAGCTAATGGAAATGGCACACTGCCCCATAGTTTCCTGACAAAATCATATATCTTATGTCCTCTTTTGAAAATCTGCCATAAATACAAACAACCCTGAAAATCTTGACCTCCTAATTTCATCTTTTTCAATTATACTTCACCCTGACAACATCACTGAAATAATCTCCTGGCAATAGATGTCTGCTTCTTTCGTTCATGTTGTATGGGTTCTGCATCCTTCAAGAAAATCTTTTAATTATCACCATTGTTCATCTCTCACACATACAAACATTAACTGACATCCATTGCAGGTTGCTTAGAATCTTGAGTTGTTCTACATATTATACAGTGTGCACGGTCCTTGCCAAATGTTACATAAAAGGAGACAGAAACATTAGCTGAAGAAACCATTTTTTCAAACAAAATCTCTCAATGATGTGGTTCAGTTCTACAAAACTGCATTAGTTAATGACAATGTTGAAACAATGTTTAATTCTCATTTCAATCATTCATTAATTGCATACTAATATGTTTCCAAATGAAATACACCAATTACCTCATATCAGACATGACCTACTTTATTGAGTGTGCAACTACTTAGAAGAAAGAGGCAGTGAGGTTTTCTCTAACTCTATGTTAGTGTGTTTGCATTGTAGGATATCAGCTACACTGGATGCACAGTAAATTGGGTGAGCTTGCATCCGCCATGCTTTCCTTACAATTTCTCAATTTTCCCTGGATTTTGGAGCATTGAAATACCTGGACATATTTCTTTCCAGAGCCTCATTAAATCTATGCAATAATGTTGAAATGCCTGCCATATTTCCTGGGTCATATTTTGGGACTTTTCTGAATGCAATGTTTACAATACATTATCTAATGACTTTTACTATGAATGGTTTTCCAGTGAGTAGATGGGGTGGTGAAGAAAGTGTTTGGCATGCTTGCTTTCATTGGTCAATGCATTGAGTACAGGAATTAGGATGTCATATTGCCACTATACAGGATATTGGTTAGGCCACTTTTAGAATACTGCCTTCAATTCTGGACTCTTTGCTATAGGAAAGATGTTGTTACACTTGAAAGGGTTCAGAAAAGATCTACAAGGATGTTGCCAGGGTTGGAGGGTTTGAGCTACAGGGAGAGGCTGAATAGACTGGGGTTGTTTATCCTGGAGCATCAAAGCCCGAAGGGTGACCTTATAGAGGCTTATAAAATCATGAGGGACATGGATAGGGTGAATTGCTAAGGTTTTTTTTCCTTAGGGCAGTGGAGTCCAAAACTGGAGCACATAGGTTTCAGGTGAAAGGGGAAAGATTTAAAAGTGACCTGAAAGATAGTTTTTTCACACAGAAGGTGGCGCATGTATGGAATGAGCTGCCAGAGGAAGTGGTGGAGGCTGGTACAATTACAGCTTTTAAAAGGCAGCTGGATGGGTGCATGAATAGGAAGGGTTTAGAGGGATACAGGACAAATGCTGGCAATGGGACGAGATCAGTTCAGGATATCTGGTCAGCATGGACAAGTTGTACTACAGGATCTGTTTCAGTCAAAGGGAGAAGTGCTCACATATTATGCAGTTAGGTTGTGCTACAATTATATCATGTGTTAATCCCT
The DNA here is from genome assembly GCA_024137785.1 of Ginglymostoma cirratum. Classification (NCBI taxonomy): domain Eukaryota; kingdom Metazoa; phylum Chordata; class Chondrichthyes; order Orectolobiformes; family Ginglymostomatidae; genus Ginglymostoma; species Ginglymostoma cirratum. Next base: position 9,185,436 of record JAHRHZ010000079.1, on the reverse strand, counting down.
TGGAAAATATCGACATGGCGTACGACTTTCAGATTTACATTGTAGTTTGAATGTACGCTGGGATGTGAGATACTATGAAAAGGTTTGTCAGGGATGCTGCACTATTGGGTTCCGAGTGGAAACAGTTTTCCTCAGATCTCCTCGTCTGATTCTGCCACACTTCTAGCAGCAGCCCACATCACTGAGAATGAGGTTTCATCCAAAATGTTTCCATTCTGGAACATCAGATAGAGTGATACCCTCTTCATGTTACAGAATTTTACTTCAGCATGTGGATATTCCACCAGTCTATTATTTGTTGACTGGGCCAATTCTCTGCCTCGATACTGGATTTGTCTTTCCTTGGTTATGGCTTGCCCTTCCTGCCGCTCATCAGACTGAACAACTGACAAATATTATTTTCAGCCTTTAGTCAGATTTAATCTTTTTATCACCCCTACGCTCTTTAGACTTTCCCAGCATTCATGTAAGAGCTACACTAACGCAATATTTTCTACATGTCACCACAGGCATCACGCTGAGGCATGGCCTAGCCGGAAGCAACACATAAGTCAAACTCTGCTCTGTGCACAAGTGATTTGCTCACAGCAATTCAGCAATCCAGCCCCACTGCATTTGTGCTGGAAACCAAAGCATTGGATAGAATAGCACAATGAATCATACTTGGATAGTACCATTCATGTTGCAAAAATAATTTTAAAAAGACTTGCATTTATACAGCACTTTTCATAACGGCAGGGCAACCCAAAGCACTTTGCAGCCAACAAAGCACTTTTTGGAAGTATCATTGTTGTGATATGGGAAACCACTTTGAATGCACTGATAATGATCACACAATATGGTTTTATAGCATTGATTGAGGGATACATATTAGCCAGCAAACTACAGATAACGTCCTGGGTCTTCATCAAGGTAATGTAGAGGAACCTTTTGTATCTATCAGAAAGGGGCTCAATCACCTCTGAAAGGCTGCACCTCCAACAGTACAGCACTCACTCAACCAACACTTCTGTGCTTAGGCCTGGGAATAGAACTCGTAGCAACAACCTTCTGACTCAGATGTGACAGTGCTCCCCACTGAGCCACAGCTGCCACATGCAACAGAGCTGAAAGATAACTAGTGGAAAGAGAAGTAGAACTGAGCAAAAATATCTGAAAATCCAAGAGGAATTTGTCAGAAGTGTTTTGAAGTGGGTAGACGGTGGTCAGAGGAGGGAGATGTTGAAAGGTGGCTGTTGTGAAGGGATTCCACAATGTAGACATATGATGGTTTAGAACATTTGATGGCATTCTAAGAGGCTGGAAAACATTGATGGTGAAAGAGAGTTAAAAGGTTGGATATTATATACCCCTATCAGGTGTGTTTTGGGCATGTAATTCAGGTTAGGTGCCCAGCTTGCCACTTTCCAACACTCACATGATGAGTGGAAGTCCCACATTTAGACACCTAGCCCATGTGTAGCAGGTTACAGATGTGGAGAGGGTTTCCTGCTGGTCTGTCAGATTTGCAACACACTTTCCTACAAATGATGAGATAGCAGCCTGTCCTGTCTGTCAATACCAGCCCAGTATTTCAGGGTGATGACTTTCTATTGGTTTCATTGATCGGAGACGTTAACAGTTTTCCTCTCTCCAGAAATGCTGTCTGCTTCCAACATTTTGGATGAAACCTTCTTCCAAGTGATGTGGGTTGCTGCTAGAAGTGTGGCAGAATCAGCCGAGGAGATCTGAGGAAAACTGTTTCCACCCAGAGGATGGGAGATGCTACCTGACAGGGTGGTGGAGGCAGGTAAACTCATAACATTTAAAAAGCATCAAGATGAATATTTAAAATGCTGGAGCATAATAGTCTATGAACTAAGTGCAGTTTGGTATTTGTAAGTCAGTGTAAATATGGTGGGCTGAAGGGCCTATTTCTATGTTGTATGATTCTATTACTCCGTGAAAGGTCTTGTGAGACTTACTTCAATGTTGAGAGTGTCTCACACTGTCTTTTATGTTTTGCACAAGTGGTGTAGTGAGTTTCTCACTAGTCAGTGATGAAAGACTAATTAGGGAGGATTATAGCATGTTAACACTTTATTAATGTTCAACTTTCTTACCAAACTCACCAAACACGCTGGACATCCAAGAACATTTGCCATGGAAATCTGAGTGATTATCTTGAGGATTCAGCTTGCTGATTGCTTCGATGTTTGACAGCAGACGCCAATATCTCAGGGCACGCTCCATGGGAAGCTGCCACCTGGACCTGACATCCATGAACATTGGCAACCAACACGTGCCAACCTCTAACAATCCACATGGCACATCTTCACACACCTACAGGATGCTTCTGCGCTTCAATGTTGTACCTCGGGCTGCACCAGTAACTCCCTTGTAATGCTGCAGCAAGGTTACTGTCCAGTCAGAGACAACACACCCAGCTCACAGTCTGGACCAGGCTGCATCTCCGGCCTCTTCATTCATGGCTGTAGCACTCATTCACTCTGAACCTACCTAGATGCTCACAGCATCCCTTGCCTTGCCTTTGCCTCCTCAGCCAGAGACGCCAGGTTCATGCCTTGCCATGTACTACAGACATAAAAAAGGAAACTTGCAACTGTTATCAGCAGGCTTCAGTCATGTTGAGGGGGATAGTTTCACTCAGATGTTCCCAACATAGTAAGCCAAGGGCAACCTCTAATCCCAGTAGAGCTCTGCTCAGGGAGGTCAGTGTCAGGATTGTCTCCTCATAAGGAATGAGGAACTGAATGTCAGACAGCCCACAACACATTTTGCCCTTTTCTGGGCTGTTTTCCTCCTGGAATGAGAAAGGGGCAAGTATTACGGAAGATGAAAGTGGACAGCAGAGCTGTTACTTTTGGAGAAGGTTGAGGGATGTCCAAGTGATATGCAGCGTAGAGGTCATTTAGGGTTAGGGATGCATGGTGTGGTGTAGATGAGGTGAGATGTTGCAGGCAATTGTGAGAGTGGTAGAGCATGAGCCATGGTGGCAAATGGGTTCAGTAGTGGCAAAACAGTGAGTAAGGCGTATGACAGAGAAGATGATGATACCTACGTTGGTCAAGCACAGAACGTCACTGAACTTCTTTCTACATTGCAATGCATTCCTTCAAATGGCAGAGACTGCTTTAACCCAGGCTGATACAGTCTGCTGCTCTGATCTCCACTGCTGGTCCTGGAAGGAAGCATTAGTTGATCCCCCGCACTATTCTTTCCAATGGAACCTTCAGGGCCAAGCCTGCAAAGTGGAGCATCAATTTTCTTCTTTCTTCCAAGTCCAGTGCAAACGTTAGGTTCAGCACTAGTCAACAGGCTGTTAAAGATAGCATGGATGCAAGGGAGGCTGGTGAATTTCTGAAAATTCAATGAGTGGCAAGTTGTTCTAGGAATGTTGTGTAGTAAGATAGGGCTGGAACTGGATGTGAGGGACACCATAGGAGCATGATGGGCAATCAATGCTGTGCATTTGGTAAGATACTGTGAGAGCACTTGCTAGGCTTCAGGGCAAAAATCCCTCCAAAACACACTTAGGCTAAAAATCCTATCATTCAGTGATTTGTGTTGTCACTTCAGATTTCCAACATCAGCATTTTGCTTTTGGAAAACATTAATATTTTGTTGCCACCATAACATTTACCTGGGCCGCTGTCTTTTATACATTGGCCTGTTGGAGCTTTTTCCATTTGTTCATGAGACATGGGTGTGCTGGCTGGGCCTGCATTCATTGAGCATCCCTAATTGCCCTTGATCTGAGAGACTTGCTTGAGCCATTTCAGGAGGAGGCTCAAAGTCAACCACATTGCTGTAGGTCATAATTTAGGTCATAAGTCGACCAGATTAGGACAGCAGATTTCTTTCCCAAAAGGGCGTTCGTGAACCAGGGGAGCTTTAGAAAAACGAAAAATAGCAATGTAATCACTGCCATTCAGCAAGGTTTTTTTCCACAAAAGCTAACATTTCAATGTCGGCCATGGCGAGATTCAAACTCATATTCCCAGAAGATTAACCTGGGGCTTCTGGGTTACTGGCCCAAAGATAGTGCCTCCCTTTACCCATGCAATTCCACTGGATTTCCAGCTGAACCTATTTGTGTGAAGTTCCAGACATAAACTACCAATTTGTCCTAGCCAGCTGAGTGGCTGGCAATGTAATCGCCCACTCTAAATATTTCTTTTACAATATTTTTAATTAAAGCACTAAACAACAAAACCTGAATTACTGAAACATTAAAATTCAATGGAGAAGATCAATGACAACTGTGTATATCAACATAGGAATTATGATTGAATTTAACCTGCAGCATTAGCTTGAGCAGAAAGCTGATCAAATAGAATTCTTTAGCTGTATATGACAATGTATCATTTTAAGAAATTGCAGCTTGATGTTTTTATGGCGCCTTTCAGTGAATCACAATTATGTTTTTCTTTGATATTTTTCTCTAATATTCTTTATGCATTATGAATGATGATTTTGTATTTGTGACAAGGCAACTTCTTAGGTAGAATAAAAGTGACACGAATCCTATCCAAACATGGGTTGTCAAAGAGTGGGCAGCAGTTTTTACACAAGATAAAAAATTGGATTTGCTCCCTTGCACTGGGTGGTGAAGGGAATGTCCCTTGGGACCAAGGATGCTCGGAAAGCATATCCAATAATGAGCAGCTGACCAATTTTGCAGTTAAATAGGGCAGGTGGATGCCAGGAATGCAACCATATTCCAGACGTTCAAGAATAAATACTCAGGCACAGAAACAAGAATGCCACTGAGAATTTATTACAACGCTAATCTGGTATGAGATACATTCTCTTAGTCATGCATTGTTTCAATTTCAATATGAAACTCCGACAAAGGAATTTTTCTTCCAAAAATGCTTTAGAGTTAACTAAATATTACAAGTGAATTGAACTTAATTGCAGAACAGCTACTTCCTAAGATTTGGACTATGGAGAGTTTAACAGCCATTGTTACATAAAGCGACTTCATTTAAAGTGACGTGTTGATTGCCTTTAGAAGCTCTTTACGATAATACAAATTTAAAATTTTCATTTTCCAAATTTAGCATGGATAATCTAACAGGTTTATGCCCGGTAATGTGATGTTTTGTGGTGATATATGAGGGCTTCAGAATTCCTCTTTAAGAAGTATCTCTCTAATGTAAATCCAGCCAATAAATTTGTAAGAATGCATGCCTCTGACATGTGCAATTTCTGACGCTTTGATAATAGGTTGCTTATTATGCAGGAAAATGAAGGTATTTTCATTCCTCCATACTTGAGGTTATATTATGAGTACTGATATCTTGCTGTTCTCATAACCTACTTATTAAAAATCTTCACAGGCTGAATTCCATAGGATATTAAATACATTGAAATACATTTAATGCAAGGATTGATTATTAGGAAATGATTCTCACTCATAAACATTGACTTATTGACTTTTTTAAAATTTGTCATTAGTAATCTTCATGTTCTTTTAAGTGCTTTAGCTTTTAATGGAAACATGACTTTTTTTTGTGATGATAAAATACTTGTCATAATACACTCCTATTCAATTAAGCTGGAAGTGATTTTGTTCGGAACAAACCGATCAAGTTGTTTTTGTGAAATCCTGTGAGCACAGAGTACAGTATACGTCACAGATATGATTGTGAAATGGGGAAGAGCTCACCTTCTTCATAATCATATTGCAGGAACTGTCATTTTCATCAGATGACAGCTGGGCCTCTGGTTTTATGTCCTACCTGAAAGACGACATTTCTAAAAGTGCAGCACTCCCATGGCATTATGCCTCTAGCTTAAATTTTAGTCAGGTCCTGAGTGGAAATTAAACCCACAAATTTTTGCTAAAAATGAAGGTACTCCCTAGCGAGCACAGCCGATACCTGCACATAGAATATTTATTTTGGAGATCTGACTTCTTGTTATGATTATCAAGTTATCCAACTATCCCATTTCTATTTGTTGTAGAAGAGCAATAGTTGTTGATGTGCTTAGATAAATGATGCTAACATCAATTATAGTATTAACTATACAGTTAATGTGATTCAATACAGGAAGCTTAGGATGAGCTGCAAAGGATTAGTTTGCTAATTGTTCCTCCTCGTTAGCATGTTGTGGCCATTCTAAAACTTCTTTGCTTTTTGTTTGTGTACAGATTATCTTTTTACAGAATGATCTGGTAAACTCCAAAGCAAAACCAACCAAGAAGGTGTGAATTTGATCTCCTAAACTAGTTTCTATCATCCATCACAGTGATAGATGCCCCAGTGATGGCATTAGGGTTGATGAGCTAACTGTGAGAAACGGTAGAAATCGCTTATTCATGATTGATAGATTGATAGCAATCCTGGTTGAAGGGTAAGCTAATGAGGGCAAGGTTTTGTTTTCTTGCTATTTTCCAATGTTGAGTAACTTTTCCACATGCTAGGTCCACTATTTTATGTATTCAACTTATTATTATCTCTTTCAATCAGCTCTTTGTAATATTAATCTGGCACAGTGGGAGGCTGAAGAAAGACTGAATTAATTGAAAACTAAAAGAACTGCAGATGCTGTAAATCAGAAACAGAAACAGAAATTGCTGGAAAAGCTCAGCAGGTCTGGCAGCATCCGTGAAGAGAGGTCAGAGTTAACATTTTGCGGCCGGTTACTTAGTCTTTCTGGGTCAGGTTCTGAGGAAGGGTCATTGGACCCAAAACAGTAACTCTGACTTCTCTCCACGGATGCTGCCAGACTTGCTGAGCTTGTCCAGCAATTTCTGTTTTTGTTTCTGATTTAAGTGACCACATAATATAACTCATGCAATATTATCTTCAGATTGTAAAGAGAATAACGTTGTTGTTTATAATTATAATGTTATAATGAATTAAATTATTAAGTTCAAGATCAAAAAGAGAAACATTTTTATTCTTTTTTTTCATAGAAGATAAGTTTTGCTAGCCAAGCCAGCAATTATTGTCCATTCTTAATTGCATTTGAGAAGGTGGTGGTGAGCTGTCTTCATGAACCACTGCCATAGTATATAGTTCTGTTAGGAAGGGAGATCCAGGGAGGGAGGGAGTTCCAGAATTTTTACCCAATGCAGTTCTAGGGCTGCCCATGCCTGAAGCAGTATAAAATGGCTGAAAGTGGTTCTCAGTTGACATATATGGCTGACGAACATGTTTAGCTGAAACGGCAACTTCCATTGTCTGCACTTTGAAGTTAAACCTCAAGTTCGAGTAATTAGCTGCCTTCATAGAAGGAGTATGTCCAAAATAACTAGATTGAGATAGTATACAAAGGATTTTGCGAAATGTATACAACTGGCCCTGTGGAACAGAAACAGATGAAGCTGCTTTTAGATCATAGAATCCCTACAGTGTGGAAACAGGCTCTTCGGCCCAACACGTCCACACTGACCCTTGGAGCATCCCACCCAGACCCATCCCCCTATAACCCACCTAATCTATACATTCCTGAATACTACGGGCAATTTACCATGGCCAATCCACCTAGCCTGCTCATCTTTGGACTGTGGGAGGAAACCGGAGCACCCGGAGGAAACCCACGCAGACACGGGGAGAACGTGCAAACTCCACACAGGCAATCGCCCGAGGCTGGAATCAAACCCGGGTCCCTGGTGCTGAGAGGCAACAGTGCTAACCACTGAACCACCGTGCTGCCCCGAGACAGTTTTTGTAGAGACAGTTAGATGACATGGTGTAGGAACTAATCCTGGAATATGGCTGAATAAGGTATAGGAACAGATTACTGCAGATGCTGGAATCTGTGCTGAAAACAAAAAATGCTGGAAATCACAACCAGTCAGACAGCTTCCATGGAGAGAAAGCAAGCTAATATTTCAAGTCTAGAAGACTGTTCATCAGAGCTGACACGAAGTATTGTGGGGGGGACAGCATTTATGCAGTGGTGGGGTCAGTTGGAATGCTGGGGGAGAAAGGGTGTTGCTAGTGCAGATTAAGTGGCTGAGATGTAAGAATGGCAGAACAATGGTGTGTCTAACCGCAAAACTGGAAAGAATAGATACTCCCACTGGAGTTGAGGGAGAGGGAAAGGATTTGGTGACAGAGAAAGTAACAAGTAAAGCTAAAAGAAAAGGAAGGAATGGTAGTGAGATTGTTGTTCTTTCTAGCTTGTCATTCTCACATTGAAATCACTTAACCTGCACTATCAATATCCTTTGTCCCCCAGCATTTCACCCCTCCATTGCATATATGCTGCCCCCTCCACACTTCACATTAACTCTGAAGATGAGTCATCTAGACTTAGAACGAAGGCTTGAATAAGATGTATTGTGAAGGCCCAAGGATAATTGGTAAAGGGGCTTGGTAAACATCAAGAGATCACGGGATGACCTAAAGCTATCCATGGACTGATCATGCAGTCATATGTTTGACCTGATTGGGTGTGCATGTAATCAATTAATAATATGATTAGTTTGTAATAGCCAAGGTGGGCTAAAAGCAAGTGTATGAAAAGTGTATGTTTTCCTTTGATCTGTGGAGAAGACCCTAGACTGCCCAGGGGTTCTCTCCCCACTGGTGTAACACAACTCTTTGATGCTTGTATTGGACCTTGATGTCAAGTTATTCATTTAATCACTCCACTCTATCGAGCAGTAAAGGAACAGTGTTATAGTTCAAAATCAGAATGGTGTGTGGCTTGGAGAGGACCTAGAAATTGATTGCATTTTCAGGCATTTGCTGTTCTTGTCTTTCTAGGTAGCAGAGGTTATGAGTTTTGAAGGTGCTATCACAGGAGTGTGGGTGATTTTCTGCAATGGACCTTGTCAATGGTACACACCCCTGATACAGTGCATCAGTAATGGAGGGAGTGAATGTTTAAAGTGGTGGATGGTGTGCCAATCAAGTGGGCTGATTTGTCTCCAATGGTGTCAAGTTTCTACTGAGCTTTTGGAATTGTACCCATCCAAGCAGGTGCAGAATATTCCATCTTATTCCCAATTTGTTCCTTGGTGATAAGGGACAGGCATTGGGAAATCAGGAGAGGAGTGACTGGCCACAGCATTCCCAACTTCTCAACTCCTCATATCACCATAATATCTATATAACTGGTCTAGCTCAATTTCTGATTTATGGTAACCCCCAAGATGTTAATATCGAAGATTCCAGGATTGTACTGACATTCAATGTCAAGTGAAAATAAACAGATTCTTTCTTGTTGGGGATGATCATTGCTTGTCAATTGAGTGAAAGTCATTTGCATTGTAGCTGTTTGTTAGTCACTGTTTTGGTGTTACATTACTGGTACTGTGCCATCTCCTGTGGCTCACAGATGGGAGTCAAACCAAGTGTGGTACTTAATTAATTGAAGCAAATTTGGGAGAAGAAGATAATTAGATCAAGGCACAGAGGCATAATTCAACCTTTATTTAAAAATCACCAATTTTCCATTACAAATTCCATTGTACATTATGTGTTGGAAACCAATATCAACTCATCACAATGAAATTACACATTGTCCACAATAACCTTTGTTCTTTGAAGGGATTTATTGTGGTGTGCCTTTGAGTATCTTAGTGTGATTGGTCCAGATTTTCTAATTCTGCTCAGACAAAAATATAAAAACTTCCCTTCAGATAAGTTTTCCGCTCAGATATTCCTGACCAGGAATCTTCTCTTCTGAAACAACATAAACAAATTGAGTAACAGGTGTAGAATAGGTCAACATGGAAATTGCACTCTCTTTTTCAGCAGTAAGTGCCATGTTCTAAGATTTAAAGTTCCTGCAGCCAGTCGGATTGGGAGTGGCATCAGGTGGATGGAGGCTGTTGGTGGGTGTCAGGTCTAGTAGGAAGACATGTGGTGGGCTATTGGGTCCAGCAGTGTCAGTGTGAGTTCAAGTGTTTGTTTTAATAGTTACCCAGAAGTCACAGTTGGTATCTAACTCCTCTAACATCTCCTGGGTAAGCAAAAAGCATATGTCAGATGGGGCCTTCTGATCTCTCCCATTCTAACTCAGAGTTAGGGACTTTTTCAAAGGGTACCAGGCATCGGGTAATTGCCCAAGGCAATATGAACTTCCCAAGCAATTCCCACAGAGTCAGTTGCATTAAGATTTCTTTATAGTCCCAACACTCATCTCCAATCTACATTGCTGCAAGGATTATCTCATCAGAGTTTCTCAGACAATGTATCTTGCCTATAGAATTTTTGGAAATTAACAAGTATACTGGATTAGCAGAGATAAAAGGTACTGCAGATGCTGGAGAATCCGAGATAACAAGCATGGGGCTGGATGAACACAGCAGGTCAAGCAGCATCATAGGAGCAGGAAAACTTGACGTTTCGGGCCTAAACCCTTCCTCTCCTCTATCCATCCTCTATCCGCCTCCCCCTCTCTCCCTATTTATTTCAGAACCCTTTTCCCCTCCCCCATTTCTGATGAAGGGTTTAGGCCCGAAACGTCAAGTTTTCCTGCTCTTATGATGCTGCTTGACCTGCTGTGTTCATCCAGCCCCATGCTTGTTATACTGGATTAGCAGCTCTGTGTATAATTAATTATTGTCAGTCTGCAATCAGGATTCATCCGCATCACCCTGATTTGTTGGACTTTCTTAGTTCTTGAATATCCTGCCTTTGTGTTCTAAATATAATTTTTTTCATTAATTTGTATCAAGTATGGAAAGGATAGTCTTAGACTGCTCAAGTTGGACATATTTAGACATGTTTTATAAATGGCAGAAATGGTCAACAATTTTCCAGACAGCATTTTATAATGAACAGTTTAAACTGATCAAGGCAGGGGATGTTAAGGACTGCAAAGAGCACTCATCCCATTTGAGGTGCCAGTATCACCATTAACCACACCCTCTTGGGTATACATCCGGAAGCAAGAGAAACTTCCTCTACTCATCCCAACAAAATACAATAGCCACAACTTTGGACAATTTACCTTAACTCTATGTGTGTATCTGTTTTTTTTTCTCATTTCACACATCTATTAAAGTGAAATTACTAAAAATGCTCATTCAATGAGGGAGAATTTTCTTCTGGACCCCCAGTAGAACTAGGATTGAATTGCAGGAGGGCTCTTGTAGCGAACAGACTAAGGAGATCTCTTTCTCTTCAGTCTGGAAGAAATTCTGACCCCAGTCTGACCCACTGCACCTTCACTTCTACACCTAAACAGTCAGGATTGGATTATACCAAATGTCAAGATCTCCATTACCAAAGCAACAACCCCATCCCCAATCTGGAGTATAGCCACAGCCAAACATTTGAGAGCTGTCTAACAATCAAGTGGATGGCAGCTCTCTGGTCCTAATAGCCCAACTGGGAGAGGTAGCCACTGCTGGTGTTGTATTCAGTCCCTAATGATGAGGAGGCCAGATTCAAATGTAAATGTGGTTGGTGGGGAAGTTACAACAAGTTCCACACCAAAAAGCCCCATTGAATAGACAGAGATAGGGGAAGTTAGAGTGTAGAGAACAGAGTTAAAGAGAATACTTGGGAGGCTGGGTATTCTGTTGGCCCCTGAAGGCCCATATCAAAGTAAGCCCCAGTTTGACCTACTTCCATAGGTTTTGATGCAACCCTATTTTGTTCAGCTCATGGATTCTGTCTGTCATGAGGTCTGTACATTGGGTTTCTGTCCTACACTCTGAAGTCTTCTCTCTCAGGCTAGAGAGTCGATGCTTAGGGTCTGCTGCCCACCTAACTCTTCTTAGGAAGAAGAAACTTATCCAGGGCTATATATAGACAAATGAACCAAATACTGCTGGCTAAATCTTAACCATTTTTTCCACTGGGAGTAGTATTATAAATGAATTTTTTTTTCTGATTCTATCCACAGCTCCAATCTTTAAATGTGATCTTTATAACATATCTTTATTTCATCAAGGTTTTGATTTACTGTCCTGAAAGCAGCTCCATCTCTAGCTTGGTATATTTAATGATTTTCCTCTTGTTAAGGTGTTTGAGCTGTTTCACAACAGTAGATGTACTGCACGAATGTTGTTGTTGTTGGTTCTCATGTGTACTTGTTTGATAACTTTAACTTATTCTTGTTGGCATCCATAGCAATCACAAGTAGATAAACCACATTGTTTCACTCTCTGCCTCATTTTTCATCTTTGCAGTCTTCCCAGTACCTAAGCCTTTGTTTTGGCTAGGACTTTGATGTTTCATGCCTGCTTCGCCCCCAAATTATTAATGGGCTTCCATTATCTTTGTTTGCACATTAATGACCGTAACATTTACAGTTTGTAAATTGTGACTTCCACTGTGGTATGCTTGTCTTCCTTTATGCCAATATTGCACTTTAACAGGCGTGTTGACCAACAGGAAATTATTCATACCAGTTAGGTGCCAGTTTAAATATTTTAGGAGCTTTATAATGGTGTTCAGTCGCGCATTAGCTTTAGTGCAATCTGACACAACAATCCTTCCAAAAAATACAGAATTAGGTTGTATTTTTGTACAGATGCAATGGAAAATAAACTGGACTAAATAATCATTCTCACTTATTGTGAAACATCTTGCTTTTTTTTAATGTTTATGTTGTGGTTACAAGATCAAGTTGCTGGGAGTTGAGTAACTTATCTCCTGACTCCACAATGTCTGACCACCATTCAAGGCACAGCTCATGAGTGTGATGGAATATTCGCCAATTGCCAGGATGACTGCAACTCTAAAAACACTAAAGAAACTCAACCTCCACAGCAAAGCTGACCACTTGATTAACATTACCTCCACCATTTTCAACATTCACTCCCTCCTTTACTGACACACAGTGACAGAAGTTTTTACCTTCTATAAGATGCACTGAACCAAGTAACTCGCTGAGGCTCCTTCAACAGCACAGCCCACAGCGGTGACCCTTCCTGCCTCGAATGACAAAGCAGGAAATGCATGGAAACACCATCATCTGCAACTTCCACACCACCCCTCCGCAACACCCTCACAGCATTCTGACTTGGAAGTGTATCACAATTCCTTCACAATTGTCACTGAGGAAAAATCTAGGAACTCCCCTCCTAATAGCACTGTGGGTATGCCTATCTTCTCATAGATTGCAGTGGCTTATGAAAGCAGTTCACCACCATCTTCTCAAGGGAAATTAGGTATGTGCAATAAATTTTGGCCAAGGCAGAGACATCCATATTCAATACACAACTATACACATTTGAAGGTTTATTAACCCATTTAAATAGTAGTTCATCTAACATTACGAAATCAAAATTATGGACAATATACCATTGCAACATACAATAAATAGGCAAACAAAACTTTATCTTGGAAGGGTAAGTATTAACTTCTGAGAATTGGCTACAATAACATTAGTGGTAGCCAGCACTAATGTGCATTATGTTTCAACATTCCACATTAATATCAAAGTAGATGTTAAGGAGAATGTGCTGGAAATTCATTTTATTTGGGCATGCAAATTAGAATTACTTATAAACGAATTTACTTTCAGCTGCATCATGTTGTCATAGTACTATATTTGGGAGGGTTAAAAGCAACTACAATTCCCTTTGATGGCACTCTGAGCAATATTAATTCACTTTTGCCATTGAATGGCACACAAGTTTTATGCTGCAGGAAAACTGTCTCTGAGACCTACTATTTAGAATAAGCACTTCATATCTTCAGGAGGAGCAGCTTTTCAAAAATGAGAACTGACAGCATTTTCCCTCCAATGCTATAACCTTCAGCCCATCGTATGATAAATAATTCAGAATGGCAGTTTGTAGGAGATTGCATATCTGTCAGTCTAATTTGGGTTTGTCAATGCAAAAGCAAGTCTGAACTAGCATGCGATATAAACTACTTTGGTGTTTGTCCTTCATTTCTCAGTCTGCAAATGGCAAAATGTATCACAATTTTTGAAGCTTTGGAATTTTTGTCCTTAATTCCACTTTTATCATCTTTTTTTCACAACTACGTGCATTTAACACTGTCTTAATTTGATCGTAATTGACCTCATGAGACAACCTTTAAGAAGATCTTGAAGGCAAAACATGTATATTTGCCCCAGTTGTATTTTTACCATTGAATATAACAGGATAATTGTCATATTATTCCAAAAACTTGGTAACAAGACATACGTAATGTTCTAAATACAGTGCGTATCCAATACAAACAATTACTGTACAAATACTATTAGCCCTTGTTGTTATTTTACATTGTTATCCCAGCTATTATTCTGTAACTCATGAGCACAGATTGTGTTATTATAAATATTGGTGCTTAATGGAATGAGAAGTGGGATTAGAGTCTTACAATAATCACAGCAAAGGAGGACACTATTCTGTTTGCCGCGTCCATGTGAGTTTTTTTACAACAGCAACTCAGCTAGTCACACTAACCCACTTGCCCTCATTTCTTCTCAGCCTTCCGATTCTTTTACTCTCTTCTTGGGCTAATCTAATTCCATTTTGTCGACCACAAAAACCTGCCCATACACTCCTGGACAGTACATTCCAGATCCCACCCACGCAATGCATATAGATGTTTTCCTCAATGTTGCCATTAGTGCTTATGCCATTTTCTTTAATTCAGTGCACTGCAGTAACCCTTTTAACAATGGTAGCAATTTGCCTCTATATACATTATCCAGATCTCTTGTAGGTTGTGAACTTTTCTATTAAATATTCTCTCACACTTTCTTATCCAAGGAAAAAAAAACAGCTTTTCCAGTCTATACACATTACTGAAGACCCTCACTCCAGAATCATTCCCAGAAAATTTTTCTATATCCTCTCTAATGTCTTCACATCCTTCCTAAAAGGTCATGTTCCAAACATAATACATCAAAATCCAATGCAGTATTTTAAGAAGTTTTGCTTTTGTACTTTATATCTCAAATCATTAATTCCAGGATCCTTTTTCACATTGTTTCTTACAATTTGTTTAACAGTTGCAAGACACTAAAGTGACAGCAAGTTACAGCAGAGATAGAAATTACATAACCATAGTAGCCTGCTAGTCGATTATGTACATTATGTATTTCATAAAAAAAACCAAAAGATAATTGCATGCACGACTATTAGATCAATATCCAAGAACAACAAAGAAAATTCTTGTTCATTAACAAAACAATAGCAGAATCTGAATGATGTGGGCTATGGCAAGAAATTTGGGAGACTTGTGTGAGATGTCCACTCAGGCCTTTCTTAACATCGTGACTGACAAGTTGAATTTTCCAACTAAGTCCCGGTCACAAGCCACTTATCGAGATGAGATTCCTGTTAGTGAGTAACAAGAGGCCAATTAACGGGGATTATCACTCATTATCACCCTGATTACTACCTAATCTCACTTTATCTCACAGGCTGGACCACGCTGTATCTCAGAGCTACTCACTCGTTCTCTTAACGCTTGGTCATTTTACACCTACCTGGATGCTTATCACATATCCGATTTTTCTTGCCTTTTTGGCACTTTGCCTCCTCAACCAGACTTTAAAGGCATGACAAAGGCATATTTTAAAAAGTTGATAACCGCGTTGTGTCCCTCTACTGTTACTTTCTGAAAGATTACAATTTATTGCCTGCCTCATTGTTATCCAATATTGGATGTTATGCTTCTGCTGAATTGCATTCTGTGAATTGTTCTGAAGAAGGAACACTGGACACAGAACATTAACTCTGCTCTCTCTCCACTGACGCTGCCAGACCTGCTGATGTTTTTCCAGCAATTTCTGTTAATGTTATTGAAAATATGGAATTGTGAAACGTATTTTCCTTGTCTTAACATCCTCTCATTTCTTTTTGTCTGTGCAATATTTCTTGCCCCTTCTCTTAATTTTTCTTTCTTCACAAAAACCTATTGAATTCACCTACTTTCTCAGTACTTCTTGTACTCATTTGCCAATCTTTTACTTTCTGTGCTCATTCAAGTCTCAAAGGCCCTGTTTCCCATGCTGAACTGTTATTATCTGCAGGAGTAAACAAAAATCCCTGTCGTTTAGAATACTGGACCAAAACCTCTGATTTTTAACAGAACTTTTAAAACAAAAGAAAGGTGGCTGGGCAATGCTGTGGAACACATAGTCACGGGAATAACTGTCTGAACCATGGTTCAGTTAGAGATCTATTCATGCCTTAGCCCTAAAGGAACAATGAACCAGACCTAAGACAACAACTTCGGACATCTTGGACTCTTCAGAGGTTCCAAGGCATTCAACTTCAATTAATATTCATCTGCAGAAATACTGGACATTCCACTTAATCAAAGCACATTTACACGTACTGTAAACTATCAGGAAGCCAATTTAGTACAAAGGGGACAACAGAAACATAATGGATAAGACAGATTTGTGAGTTGATAATGGAGCACACAGTCTGCATAACTTCTAGCCCTGATCTGGGAGAGAGAGAGAGACCCATCGCCACAGCTACCAACAGAAGAGGGATCCCAGACAGCTGCTCTCCCAGATAACTACCTGCATAGCTATCTCTCTGAAACCTGCCAACACAGGGCTGTTCCGTTCCAGGGGAACCAGTGGCAACCGACTACAACCAGCAGATCTGACGACCGACAACCTCTGAAAAATGACTGAAATGACTGACAAGACCTCAGACACATCCTGAGGTGAAAACTGGCTCATAAAAACCATCACAAGGTAAGAAAACCCAAGTTCTCAAACCAGACTGAACATTGTCCACAGTCTTCAGTGAAGCACTGGCTACAGCAAGTGGAAACAACCAGCTGTATATCAAAATTGTGTTTATCCCCATTAGTGAACCTATTTCCTCGAGACCCAAAGTATCCAACCTAGCTAGCAGGGAGGGGAAGGTGGGCTGGTGACAGTGCAGGGAACCCAAGGTCGGGAAGACTGATTAAAATATCTGTGTTTGAAACTACAGTTTAGTTTCTAATAGTAATTAGCCTGTGTTAAGTTAATAACTGATAGTGTCAGTTTCATTGATTTGAATTTGCCTTTTTAACTCTTGTATTTTTCTTCAGCTTTGTGTTATTTCCCTGTTTATTACTGTCACCTTTTTATTTCTTGTGATATACTCACTTTTGCATTTAATAAATGCAGAGATTCTTGAAAACATCTGTCTACTGCCAGCTTCACTTCACATTCCTAAATTAAGTCCAGTGTCAGAACCAGGGATCTGGGGGGTGATTCCAACCAATTAAAAATCAGCAGATTACTGATTACAAACCAGACACCCTACATACTTGGGTTTTATTGTGTTGCTAATGAATATTTATAGAGTCTTCTATGATCATGAAAACATTAATTTTATTTGAAAACATCCTACTATGGCTTTATCTTGCCATGAGGCTGCAAAAGAAAGCAGGACGATGTAATATTGCCTCACTTCATGCGACGTTGTCTACTACATTAACATTGGTATGCCTATCCTGCCAGCGGATTTATAAGATTTTGCAAAAGTAGTGCTGATGATAACTCTCCAGACATTTGAGATGTCTACTGTATATGGTCCACGTTTTTGATACATACCAGAGGGTGAGGACCATGGATGTTCTATAGACCTTGAGCTTAATACTGGGTTTAAGGTCTCAGACTTTAAAAACTCCATTTGTATGGAATCTGAAGGCAGCACTCGCAAATTGCAGTTGATATTGCATTTCATCATCCTCTCCCAGGCCGGTATCAAAGCACTGATTACCCACATTGCCATGAGTAGACCACCTTGCCTGCTCATACCTGGTATAAGACTTCCAAACTCAGTGTTCTATCTGAGATCTGCAACGGTAAACAAACACTGGGAAGGCAGAGCAAATGATACAAGGACACCTTGAAAGTCCCACTCACCCACTTCCTCAAACACCACTTGTCGCACCCAATAGCAGAACCTGCAGTTCCAGGATCAGGTTAATGAGCCACTGCAGAACCCAAACCTCTGGATTCGAAGCTAATCATCCTTGACCCTGAGGGACTGGCAAAGAAGAAGAGATATACTGTATCTCATTGGCATGTCATCTAAACAAACTTAACATCTTTTGCTCATTATTAGCTCACACATTTAGCAACTTAGTGGGTAAACATTTTTTGAACTGTCCTTGGAGCAAGGCTAACTAATGGCAGATTTCATTAGATGATCTGCCAAAGCAAAAGAAAACCTCTTAATTATAAGACTGGCATGAAATTCATGGAGCTTTACTCAACAATCTTCCAAATACCTATCTATATTTGAATTTTGTTTGCATTCAGCATTGTCTGTAAATCATGTCTTTATAAACTGATTGAGAGCAATTATTCTAATTCCTTGGTATTCTGACTGTTCAACATCGACTGTGTTGAAGTAAAACAGGTTAGTTTCTTGTCTTGGTAGCAACTCAATAAATTGAGCTGGAGGTGTTCCAAATAGCAGGACAAATAGGGCTTTAACTTTACTTGAAAGTTCAGCTGTGGCATACACACAGTTTGGTTTATTCATGACCAATTTAACAATGATAATATGCCATTATGTTTTCTGGTTAACAACAATACCTGTTATGTCGTCAACTAAATGAGAACAATCACAAGCAAATTTTAATTTAAACCTACATTTTAACTTCTAGATCAGCAGCATGGTTTGTTCCTACCCAATTGATCTATCTTATTTCACCATCATTTTTAACTTTTATCCTGTTAACTGAGTTGTTCTTGAAGGAAACATAAGTTGTTTTTAAATGTGCACTAACTCAGTTAAGTTTTTTTCTCATTTTTAACTTTCATAGTACTATGGGGAGGTGATGGCATGGTGGTATTATTGCCGGACTGTTAATCTAGAGACCCAGATAGTGTTCTGGGGACCCAGGTTCGAATCCTGCCATGGTGGAATTGGAATTCAATAAATATCTGGAATTAAGAATCTAATGATGACCGTGAATCCATTGTCGATTGTCAGGAAAAAAAAAATCTGGTTCACTAATGTCCTGTAGGAAAGGAAACTGCCATCCTTACCCGATCTGACCTACACGTGACTCCAGCCCCAAAGCAATGTGGTTGACTCTTAACTGCCCTCTGGGCAATTAGTAAAGGATAATAAATGCTGCCTGGCCAGTGATGCCCTCATCCCGTGAATGAATAAAGAAAAGAAATTGTAAATGCAAATTAACTGTAGTAAAATGACAAACCCACCATCTTACCCAAACTCTAAACTACCTTCACCTTAATTTGCAGCACTCTATTCTCTCAGAGCCAACTGTGCCTTGTCATTAATCCTGCTGACACGATGGAACATGTTGTTATTTGGCAAAGGAATCTACCTACTTCTCTTCTGAAAGTTCCTCAGATATTTGCCATAGAATACAATCTAGGGAGTCAAGGGTTATCGGCTGCAGACAGGAAAGTAAAACTGAGACTATAACAAGATTAGTCATGATACTATTGAATAGTGGAACAGATTTGAAGGGTCAGTGGTCTATGCCTATTCCTAAGCCCCATGTTCCTAACAAAGAGGAAGCTGTTGCATTGCTAGATGTCTTTTTTTTAATTGAGATCCAACCAATGAAATTGCAATTGATCAGGAAAGTAGTAGGCAAATTTGAAGAGCGTGTAACAAAAATATGAGTAATGTTGTCCAATGATGAGTTGCGAGACTCAAAATGTTAATTCTGCTTTCTTCCCACTGATGCTGCTGGACCTGCTGAGTTGCTCCAGCAATTTCTGTTTTTGTTTCAAATCTTCAGCATCCGCAGTCAGCATCACTAAGAGGAATGGGCAAGTTGCTACCCTAAGATAGGTGGTCAGTATCATTGAGGGAAGCAGATGAGGTGAGGATTCTTGCACAGAAGTAGACAGGCCAGTGGTGGACCTGAATTGGACTCAGGACATAAACAAGAATCAAATTGATCTAGCCTATAATGTGGTAAGGGTAAGGGTAAAATGAAAGTGAGGGGATGTTTAATCTGAATTGGCTGGCAGGCAGGAAGCAGAGGGCAATTACAGAGGAATGTTTGTGTAACTGGAAGTCTGTTTTCAGTGGGGTTCCACAGGACTTGTTGCTGGGCCCCTGACTGTTTGTGGTGCATGTTAAAAATTTGAGGTGGTTACATGATGAAAAAGTTCGCAGATAACAAAAAAATTGGTAGGTTGTTAAATAGTGAGGACGGTAGCTGTAAACTTCAAGATGATATCAATGGACTGACCAGGTGGGCAGAGCAGTGGAAATGTACACAGTCCTCCAGTTTTGAATTAAACAGCATTTTATACAGCTCCGGAATAATCTCTCTTCTCCTGTATTCTAAGCCTCAGCTAGAATTGGGTGGCAATCAGTGTGAGGTAACACACTTGGAAAAGTGAAGAGTCAAGCGATTACAGTATGAATGGCAAGACCCTGGAAAGTACTGAAGATACAGCTTGATGTACATATCCATGGATCCCTGAAGAGGGCAGGACATGTAAAGAAGGTGGTTAAGAAGGCAATTGAAATAGTTGTCTTTATTAGTTGAGGCTTAGAATACAGGAGCAGGGAGATTATGCTGGGGCTGTTTAAAATGCTGTTTAATTCCAAATTGAAGGACTGTGCACATTTCTGGTCTCCACATTATAGGAAGGCTGTGATTGCATGAGAGGCAATCCAGAGAAAATTTCCCAGGATGCTGCCTGGGTTGGAGGGTATGAGCTATGTGGAAAGATTGGATAGTTTTGAACTGCTTTCTTTAGAGCAGTGAAGAATGACAGGAAAGCTGATAGAGATATATCAGTTTATGAGGGCATAGATACAATGGATAGAGAGGCACATTTTCCGTTAGTAAAGTAACAAGGGGCTTAGATTTAAAGTAAGAGGTAGAAAGTTAAGAGGAGAATTGAAGCGTT
Organism: Ginglymostoma cirratum; assembly: GCA_024137785.1. NCBI lineage: Eukaryota > Metazoa > Chordata > Chondrichthyes > Orectolobiformes > Ginglymostomatidae > Ginglymostoma > Ginglymostoma cirratum. The sequence goes on along the minus strand of JAHRHZ010000079.1, from coordinate 9,164,679 downwards.
TTTTTTCAGTCATAGAGAGGTGGGAGTCTGGAACTTACTGCCTAAAAGAATGGTTGAATCAGAAACTTTCATTACACTTGGGTAGTATTTAGATGCTCACTTGCATTGCCATTGATTCTATGGTTATTGTCCAAAAGTTGGAAGATACGATTAGTCAGACTTTTGTTCCCCAACACAGACACTATGGACAGAATGTTTTCCTTCAGTACTATAATCATCTATGAGTCTAAGTGAATTATGTTACAGTAAGAAGTCATATGGTTAACAGTAACCACATCTTTACTCAGTTTAAACTACTTTTGGAACGAAACTGGAAGATATCAAACGTAAAACTATTCAAATAGACAGATGTGAATTTTGGTGTTTTAGGAGGTACTTGGTACAGGTGGATTAAAAAAGTTGATTTTTTAAAAAAATCTTTCGGGGCAAAGTAATAACAGGTCAAAGGAGGACATTCAAGAAAGAGTTATTGTAGGTGAAAACTGAACATATTCTTTTAAGAGAAAAGCCGGAGTATCCAAGCAAATGTACTCCAGATGACAAAGGAAGTATAAATTGCAACAAAACATAAAAAAAAGATGCTCATGAAAGTGTTTGGATTCAGTGAATAACCAGGAAAACTATCGTAAGTACTGGAAGGAATTGAAATAAAAGGAGCCAAAGAGATTGCAAAAAAGAATGGTAAGTGACTTTAGATTAAACCATAAAAATTTTTATCACCATCAGAATTGTAAGAAGTTTGCTAGGAAAATAATTGGACCTATTATGGAACCAAAGGGAAATCTTCATGGTTAAGGTATTAAGTGAGCACATTACATCTGTGTTCACAATGCAAGCAGATCATGTGATAATAAAAAGTAGGAGTGGAACATCAAGGAAAAATATTGTGGTAGATCGAAAAGTACACTGACTAGACATTATTGAAAATTGGTAAGTCATCAGATCCAGATGGAATAGATCCTGCTGAAAGGAGTACTAATGGGGTTTATAAAAACATGAGGGGCATAGATAAGGTGAATAGCAAAGATCTTTTCCCCATGGGAGTTCAGAACTAGAGGGCATATTTTTAGGATGAGAGGAGAAAGCTTTAAAAGGGACATGAGGGACACCTTACTCACACAGAGGGTGATTCATATGTGGAATTAACTGCCAGTGGAAGTGATAGATGCAGGTAAAGTTACAACATTTAAAAGGTATTTGGATAGGTACATGAATAGGAAAGGTTTAGAGGGATATTTGCAAACACAGGCAAATGTGACTAGTTTGGTCTGGGTATCTTGATCAGTATGGATGAGTTGGACCGAAAAGTCTGTTTCTGTGTTGCATGGCTCTATCACTCTATGACTAAGTAATAGTCACTATTTTTCTATCCTCAATGGATCTAGATAGAGAAGTTTTCAGAATGCCAAGCTTGAAAGATGATGCCAATTACTTCTGTTATTTCTAATACCGTGACAATGAAAAAGAACGGAAAAAATAAACTTTGAGGGTAAACTTGCAAGTAATATCAAGATGGAGAGCAAGAACATCTTTATATATATATAAAGGAAGCGAGAAACCAGAGTGAATGTAGGTGCCTTTGAGAACAAGGCTGGAGAAATAACAATGGGAAATCAGGAATGCAGAGGACTTAAATAAATACTTTGTATCAGTCTACACAGTAGAAAGAACTAGTAACATTCCAAAATTACTAAATATTCAAGGCACAAAAGGAGGAGAGGAAAAAAATTACAGTAACTATCACGAGAGAAGAAGTGCGAGAAAAACTAATGAGTCCAAAAGCAGATAAGTCCCCTGGACTTGACGGGATGCATCCTGGGACGTAAAAGGAAGTAGCTACAGAGGTAATTGATGAACTGGTAGCAATCTTCCATGAATCCTTAGATTCTGGAAAGGACTCAAAGGGTTTTGAAAACTGCCAATGTAACGCCTTATATTCAGAAAAAAAAAGACAAAAGAACATGTTGCTATAGATCAATTAACTCAATGTCTTTTATTAAGAAATTATTAGAGTCTATTATAAAGAATGTAATAGCAGAGCATTTAAAAATGCATAGTAAGGAGAAGCAGTCAGCATGGCTTCATGATGGGAAATGTTGGATGTAGTTTATTAGTATGAATAGAGCATTAGCTAACTAATAGAAGGCAGTTGGAATTAGAGGTACATTTTCAGCGCAACAACCTGTAATTACTGGAGTGCTACAGGGATCAGTGTTGAGGCCACAATTATTGACATTATTAATGACCTGAATGAAGAAAGTGTATGTAGCCAATTTTGCAAGTCACACAAAGATAGGTAAGAAGGAGAGTGGTGAGAATGACACAAAGTCTCTACAAAGGAAAAAGTGAGTAGGCAAAAACTTGGCAGATGGAATATAACGTGGTACATTGTGAGGTTATGAACTTTGGCAGGAAGAACAGAGGACTTGATTATTACTTAAATGGAGGAAGACTGCAGGAAGCTATGGAAATGGCAAATTTGTGAATCCTCACTCATGAACCACAAGGAGATAGCATCCAAGTTCAGCAATAATAGGGAAGGCAAATGGAAAGTTGGCCTTTATTCAAAAGGGGATGAAGTATAAAAGTAGGAAGTCACTAGTCAGACCTGAGCTGGAACATTGCGAACAGTTTTGGGTCTCATATTCCCTTATTAAGGTTCACTAGGCTGGTACCAGGACTGTTTTGTGAGGAGAGGTTGAGTAATTCGGGCCTATATTCGTTGGACTATAGAAGAATGAGGGGCAACCTTATTGAAACATACAAGATTCTTTGGGGACTTGACAGGTGCAAAAAAGCTGTTTTGCCTTGCGGGGAGAGTCCGGGACCAGACGGCATAATCACGCAATAACGGATCAAGCATTTAAGACGGAGATAAGCAGGACATTCCTCTCTCAAAGGGTAGTGAATTCTTAATTGCATAGGGCTGTCAAGGCTGGGTCATTAAGTATATTCAAGGCTGAGTGCTTAGAACCTCCACAGACCAGAAACCACTTCTGCTGAAGTAACTGTTTCCCCTGAACTGAACTGAAACACTTAGATCTCTGGCTAAGAGAAAAGCTGTTCTCTTCTGAACAAACCTTTGGGTTCTGATGAACTGAGAACTTGAACCTTCTGTTCTGCAGTTAAAACAAAATTAATTGCCTTTCTGTGCCACTCATTGCGTCACAAACTCAACAGAATAAGCATCGTATCCATTAATAATGCTAGGATTCTGTCAGGCAGTTGACTAAAATCAGATACATTTTTAGAAATGATGTATTTGGGTCAGTGTCCAAATTATTTTCTGCTCCTTTTTAATACAAAAAAGTCTTCACAGAACTGACCAAAATTCATCTGCCTCTATTTCGCAGAAGTCCAAATTCCAAAATTGATAACAATAATCATAATATACTACCCATGTTCTTCACAAGGGTGAGAGTAGTTGTAAGCTTCAGGATGACATATGCAGGCTTGGTGAAATGGTCAGAAACGTGGCAGATGGAGTTCAGTGGAGGAGTGCGAAATGATTCATTTTCAGAGAATTAATATGGAAAGGCTGCACATTATAAATGATGTGACTTTGAAAAGCAGAGGAGCAGAGAAATTTTAATGTTCTGATTCACAAATTCTTGAGACAGCAGGACAATTTGATAAGGCGATTTGAAAAAATTGGCTTTATAAAGAGGAGACTACAGTAAAAAAGCAAAGAGATTATGCTAAAGGTTAATAAATCACTGATTTGGCCCCAACTGGAGTACTATGGATTTTTCTGGACAACTGTTTTGCAAGAATGTTTTAAATTGACTAGAAAAGCAACAGAGGAGGTTTACCAGAATATTGCCAGAGAGGAGAATTCAGTTATGAGAAGAGATTGGAAAGGTTAGGATTGATTTCCTTGGGCCTGTAAAGATTGAGAGATTACGTAATAAAACTTTGGAAAACATTACTGCTTTGACAAAGTTTGGATGGAAAAATTACTTCCTTTTGCTGAGAAATAGAGGCTGTTTATTGAAAATCATGGTCAACATATCAAGAGAGGAGATGAGGTGAATTACACTCAGAGTTGTTGAGATCTGTAACTCCCTATCTGAAAGAATGGACAAGTAATTTTAAAAGGTAATGGAACAGTTACTTGAGGGTAAGGAATGTACAGGGTTATGAGAAAAAAGCAAGGATATGCATGGGTCTGAGCACAACTTCTTTTTCAAACAGGTTGCACAGCTTTGGTGAGCCTAATGACCTCCTTCCTTGCTGTTAATATCTGGAACTCCAAGATGACTACCATCCCTTAGCCATTAAATCATTTCCTACCCTGTCCTCGACCTCCCCTTTCATTCTTTCCTCCCCTTCCCAACTTCCCAGCCTTTGGACTTTTAAAAAATTGCTGAAAGTGAAAAATAGTGGCGTTGTGGTAATGCCACTGAGCTTGTAAGCTGGAAGACATGGGCTAATGTCTTTGTGATATACTTTCAAATCTTAACATGATAGATGGTGAATTTTGAATTCAAACAAAATTGAGAATTTAAAAACTGGCCTTAAAAACTCATAGGGAAGGAAATTTGCCATCTTTATCCATTCAGGTCTACATGTGACTGCAGACCACAGCAACGTTATTGACTCTTCACTGCTCTCAACAATAAATGATAGCTTAGCCAGTGATGTCCTTACACCATGCATTAATAAATTTTAAAAAATCAGCACTTATGTTTTTACACTGTTTCTTCAATGTCGTAGTAAGCTACTCTTGATACAGGTTCATAAGAAGCTTAGTAATGAAGTGGAGCTGTGATTTCCACATAAGAACCATTGAATTTTATCTCTTGAACAGAAAATTTAGAACTACAGCTAGTCTTTTCACAGCATGCTAAGCAATTCTTGTGCTCCTACTTACATATTAATTGTTACATTCATTTGTAAGTGCTTTAAATTTATTGATGCTCACATTTCACTGATGTACTTAATCTCCTGTGGTATTGTTCTTGTGAAACATCACTGTGTTTAATGGCTAACAGAGTTGTGTCTTGAAAACCCAGTTGCATTGGGCTATGAGCACATAAATCTGAGCAATTAAAACTTCTTGTATATTTTCTCAGGTCAATTTCAGGCTCTTTTAAGTTTAGTTTCTGACACCTTGAACAGTACCATGGGGAGCTGAATTTTCAAACTGAAGGAGACGATTTATAAGATTCAAATACCCTCTGATTCCCTGATAGGCCACTCAAGACTGTTCAATTTTAAAAGGTTTTTTTCAGCCATTTACATTGAAGACAGTGTTTTAGTCAATCCGACACACAATCTCACTGAGTCAGTTTCCATCAAAGGCTTTATATCCCTTCTTAACATTGATCTCAGAACCCCCAGTTGCCAACTAGACCACTTTGGAAAACATTCAATTGACACTCTGCATGGACTGTTCATGCAGAGACATGAACTGAATGCATGATCACTGGCCAATCTCTTTGAGGTTTATTTGAATACATTATATTGACCAATTGTAACCTCGCCCATGTATGCTTCAGAAATCTACTAATATCTCAGATTTAATTGCCTTGAGGCACAAAATCTCCCTGGGAGTCTACTGACCAATGTCCTGTTTTACCAAATAAACCCCAGCTCCCTATAAGCTCCCCCTATGGTCCTCAGTCTAACCCAAGGTGGCTACTTGGTAATTGAAGATTCCTTCCTTCACATCCATCTGCTTTATGCCTTATGCTAAAGCTCAGGACTGCTCCTGGAATGTGTAATATGTTCAGTACAGCCACTCAGCCTTTTCCCAGGTCCATGTGAGATGTTCGAGTAGTGGTGCAATCACATAAGAGCGTTGGCTTAGGTGCTGTATCTAGTTGTCCCGTATACTTTCCGTAGCATAAGGTAACAGTTCTTCTCCTAAGTATCTCCAACAACTCCACCTATCGCACCTTTGCCTGCACCTGGGAGTGTAAGCAGATCGAGTGATTTTATAGATGTATACACGTATACTGAGAAGTTATGATATAATGCCCCCCATTGCCCAGTTATGTCATGAGGGTTGGTCCTTTTGAGCCCACATGATTTCCACTGTACAATTGGCTGTGGCTGCATCCTCTTACTCTACATCATTAATCATGTGCACACATACTACAGAGGTGGCTCCTACTGTACAATCCTCTATACTATAGTACTAACCATACAACCCTGTATGTCTATTGCCTATGGTATGGTTATGATACTTCATATAACAATTATCCCACACTACCCCAATATTATCTATACAGTGCCTGACTGGGCAAGGATGTGGGTACAATTGGTATCAAAGCTATTACTCCCATCAGCTCAGTATTATTAACTATACACCCTGTATCGGTTCTAAACATAAGGTCACGCCCCCGATCTGGAAGTCACGATTGTGTCAAGAAAGGTTCAAAACATGGTATTTTTTTCCATTGAGTCCATATCATCATGAACTTTCCTCGATGTTTCCTGTGTCTGTTCAAGCACCCAAGGTCCATAGGTGCTACGTGCATCATTCATATTGGTTGTATTAGAAATATTCTCACACATTCCAATTAGTTTATCAATGGTTCCCACATAACCTTCTAGGACCATAGTTTATTCCTGAATCATTTTAATGCTCTCTTGGTCAGTGACCAATTGAGAATTTTGAACTTCTTGCCCCTTCCCCAGAATTCGTTCAAGTTGTAAGTTTAAGGTCTGGACCTTGTAGTCTATGGTTGACAAATCGCTAGAATTAACCTCTGACGTTCCACTGTTAAATACTGTGAGAGGCTCATTGGTCTGTGACCTCACTGTCACCTTCTCCATTCTCCAGAAGGGGATGGGTCCCCTCACCCCATTGAATTGGGCAACTTGCATTATTAATTAGTTCATTAATGTTAAACATAACATTCGGGTATGAGTAGGGCACCACTGAAGTGGGTAAGATCATAGGTACCAGCTCATGGTGTGTTTGTCATATAAAACCTCATTGTCAGTAATTAAAACCAATCCATTCTCCTGCCCTGGACATAACGTAGGGTGAGGTAGATCATTTGGAACATTTTGTGAGTGTGCTTGGTGATAACACAGTTGGGGTAGGTGATGAAGCAGTTGAAGTGTTGATTTTTTCCTTGTGGACCATCTCGCTCATCCACCCACTCACACCATTTCCCCAAACAGTTGTTGATGTTTGGCTTACAGGTGTCCCATCCCTCCTTCCTATCAGGGAACAAATTGAATTGTGCATACATTGTTGTACATAGGGGCAGGAGTAGGGAATTCAGCCCCTTAACCTTCTCCATAATTTGATACAATCATGGCCAATCTCACCTTGGCTTCAATTTCATTTTCCCACGCACTCTCCATAGCCCTTCAACCAATTACTAATACAAAGTTCTTCCATCCTTCACTTTTGAGGCACACACTTTTTGAGATGAAGAACATAATTACCAAGTTCATCTCTGCCAGGATTCGCCATCAATCACCAACATGTGTCAAGTCCTTGCCATCTCTGTGGCTAAATTTGAGAAGAACCTAACCATAATGCAATGTGACCTGATTTCCTATGGTTATAGCTGTTATCCCATTCTGATGTTACATTCTACCAGATCCAAATTGTACCGCAGTCCACTCTTGTGGAAATAGCTGGGTCATGTTCACCATCAGAGCTCCCAGGATGTTGAAGAAGTTGAACCTGTAAAGATATCCCCACAATCCAGGTTGTGATCCAATGATTCCTCATCTAATTTCATTTGTGGACATTGTCTCCATTTACTTCCCCTTTTCATACCAAATAATCCACAAGAATCACCTTTCATAATTACTTATATGGTCCATTCTATTGTGGGGCAAAGTCGGCTTATTCCGGATTCACCTGCACCATAACCTTGTCATCCATTTGAAGCATTATGTTGCCATTTGCACTTCTTGTCTGCTCCCTTGTGCCCAGTTATCTGTGTATCTCTCACCTCCTGTTTTAATCCATGTAATTGTTCACTCTATTGCCTTATATTGTTCTGTATCCTTCCCTTGGAAGGATCCTTTTGCCCTGTTATCACTCTCTCTTGAAATTGCATTTTCTGTTCTATCATCAGTTCAGGGCAAGTTGGAGTGAGCCCAGTAGTCGCCCATTGGCACATGAGGATGGCGGGAACCACCTGTGCCCAGCCATTATCTGTCTGATGAACAGCTTTAGTCAGTGATGTTTTCAAAGCTCACTTCATCGTTTCAACCATCTCTGAGCCTGGGGATGGTAGGGAACATAGAATTTCTAATGCCCATGAGGCTACGGATTTCCTTTATCAGCCTTCCAGTGAAGTGAGTGCTGGTCTGAATCTATCTGAGTAGGTACTCCCCATTTCCCATTCTGGGGCAGCATCGTGGCTCAGCGGTTAGTGCTGGTGCTTCACAATGCCATGGACCCAAGTCTGATTCCAGCCTCCGGCGACTGTGCTTCACAATGCCAGGGACCCAAGTTTGATTCCAGCCTCCGGCGACTGTCCATGTGGAGTTTGTACATTGTCCTTGTGTCTGCATGTGCTCCTCTGGGTGCTCTGGTTTCCTCCCACAGTCTAAAGGTGTGCACGTTAGATGGATTGGCCATGGGAGATCAGGGTTTATAAGGTAGGGGGAGTGGGTCTGGGTGAAATACTTTTCAGAGGATTGGTGTAGAATTAATGGGCTTGAATAGCCTGCTTCCACACTATAGAGATTCTATGATCTGGGCATTATCCCTTCAGGCATTTGTTCAGCCATTATCTGAGCAGAGCAATTTCTGGTGAAAAATGCTTCTATCCACCTGGTGAACTGGCATATAATCAAAAGGCAATAAAGTTTATTTTCAAATGGGGATAAAGACCCTGCAAAGTCAATTTAGATCTGATCCCAGCGCCTTCACAGAAAGGGTAATACCTTGCCACTTCCCTTCCTATTCTTTTCATTTCCAATACTGACCTATTAGATCTAGTCTACTGTTCCTCCCAGTGTCCTGGCTTCCATGGTATATTCCCAATAGGCTTTTCAAATGTTAAGTGGGGCTGTGCTTTCACCTTCTTTGTTCTAAATCTCACTCTGATCCTTCATGGCTCCACCTCCTTCCCATTCGCCCCATTCATCATTTCACTTTTCCCTAACATCTATGGCGGTAAACCCCTCACCCTGTATCACTGCCATGGCTCTCATCTACACTCATTTCTCTGGCCGTTGTGTCTGTCTCACTGTTTCCTATCTGTTCTGATGTTTCCAACCTGCAGTGTACTTTGATTTTGATCACTGTTATTTCTCCAGACCATTGCGCCACTTCTAACTCTTTACTTCCTTCCTCATGTTAACAGGTTCCCCACTCAAGGCCACAAATCCTCTTCTACTCCATGGTCCTCTCTAATCATGAACTGTTCCAGTGTAATGACAGTTGGGGTATGTATTAGCTCGCTTTCCTTTTGCCACTTTTATGCCCTCAATTAGCATCCAAAGTTCTGCCACCTGGGCAGCCTTCTTTGCCTGGTATCACCCTGATGCAAGCCTGCACTTCCTTCCTATACCACTGTCCATTCTCAGAACCTCGTCTGTTATTCTGCAGCATCCATCCACATAGAATGTTATGTCTGCCACATCAAGAGGCTCCTCGTCCACTCTCCCTCTTTGTTCCTCATTGACCTGCAAATCCCATATATGTTCCATTCCCTTGATATTCATAAACCAGCCAGATTGTTCTTATCATCCACCTATCTATGGTCATCCTACCAATCCTGGGTAACCAGAGACTCTCCTGTTCTGTTGCTTAGAATCTGAGACAGATCAGAGCTGGTCAGTATTCAGCTTCTGAGCCAGTGTGCATGTCGTGTGTAACACCAACTCGCCTAGCACAGCAACTGGTTAATTGACCCATATCACCCATTCAGCGCAATCTTGTGTTTTCACACATCTAGTCATTCAGATTGTTACTGGCAATTGTTTGTTTGAATAATAAGCGACCAGGTATTTATAATCCCCACGTAAATATGTAAACAATGGTACAACAGCCATTGGTGTTGTTGTAATATACATGGAAGAGTCGATTGAAGTTGGGTAAGCTAGGGCTGGGGTCCTGTAAAGGACCTTCTTAACCTTTACGATTGCTTGTTCACATTCCAGTATCCAATGTGGATAGTGTAGAAGGTTGTCAAATGATACAGTGGGATATAGATCAGTTGCGGATATGTGCGGAGAAATGGCAGATGGAGTTTAACCCGGGTAAGTGTGACGTGCTGCACTTTGGGGGATCAAATGTTGAGGAAAAGTATACAGTTAATGGCAAGACCCCAAACAGCATTGAGGTACAGAGGGATCTTGGGGTTCAAGTCCATAGCTCCCTGAAAGTGGCCATACATGTAGATAGGGTGGTAAAGAAGGCATATGGCATGCTAACTTTTATTGGTCGGGGAATTGAGTACAAGAGTCAGGATATCATGTTGCAGCTTTGTAAGACTTTGATTATGCCACAAGCATTGTGTTAAATTCTGGTCGCCACATTACAGGGAGGTTGTGGAGGTTTTGAAGAGGGTGCAGGAGAGATTTGCCAGGATGCTGCCTAGATTAGAGGGTGTGAGAGCCTAGAAAAACTTGGGTTGTTTTCTTTTTGGCAGTGGAGGCTGAGAGGAGACTTGATAGAAGTCTATAAAATTATGAGATGCATAGATAGGATTGACAGTCAGAATCTTATTCCTAGAGTCAAAATGTTTAATATTAAGGACATGCATTTAAGGTGAGAGGGGGAAAGTTCAAAGGAGATGTGAGGGGCAAGTCTTTTTACACAGAGAGTGGTAGTTGCCTGGAAAGTTCTGCCAGGTGTGGTGGTGGAGGCAAATATGGTAGGGGCACTTAAGGGACTTTTAGAGAAGCACAAATATGCAAGGAATGGAGGGATACGGACTAAGGGCAGGCAGAAGGGATTGGTTTAATTTGGCGTCATGCTTGGCACAACATTATGGGCCAAAGGGTCCTTCCCTGTGCTGTACAGTTCTATGTTCTACGTTCTATCCTCTCACGGGACACAGTGGTGCTCCAATTAGCAACTCACATCCTCTCTCTTACATTAGCTTTTACATTGGTCTGATTATAGCCAAATAATTATTAATCAAGTTTCTATGGAATTAAAAAGTTTCAGGAATTGTCTTACTGCCCTATCTGTTCTTGAGCATGGCAGAGCGAAGACTACTTGTCTCATTCCCAGGGTGATTTTGATTCTCTCCACATGATACCAAGAAATGGCTGAAAACACTGAATACTGCAAAAGCTATAGGCCCTGAAAACATTCTGGCAATAGTATTGAAGACTTGTTCTCAAGAACTAGCTGCACTGCTGGCCATGCTGTTCTCGTACAGCTACAATAGTGACATATAACCAGGAATGGGGAGAGTTGCCAACAGACAGATCAAGGCCAAATGATAAGTTGCAAATATGGCAAAGGTCAATACATAAAGCAAAAGAAAGTCTGGCCAGCATGGGGAGCGTGATATTTTAATTACTTTAAGCAAAAACATTTTGCATTCAAATGTTTAGTTAGGAAGAAGACATAAAGCCTGTAAAGACAATTGTTCTAGAAATATCAGATGATAATTCTGACAAATCAAACATGGGTTCTGGAACATTGTTCTGTGAAGTTTCAGATGATGCAATTTATGCCTTAATGCACATTGACAATGTCAAATCTAAATGAAACAAATGGTTTTCAACAATTGCAGTGCAGACAGCAGAACGAGAGCACCAAACAAGGATGAAGTTTCAGACTCTAGTGTTTCCTGCAACAATATGAGCTTCGCAGACCTGTGTCAAGTTTCAGCAGATGACAATCGTAAAGTGAAGCCCATGAAGGTGCAGCTAAGGCCCTGTGATGGAACAATACTCACCTCAAGATGGCAAATTATTCTGACAGTCCAAAGCTGAAGGGCTGGAATTCCAGAAATTAGACATGACACTGAAGATACTCACATCAGCAAAAGCAAGTGAAAAGCTTAACTAATCTAAATTGTTTTGGAAAGATTTGCTGTGTTTTGCAGGTCACATTGTTGACAAACGATGTAAATTAGCAGTCAGCTGAGAAGATTGAAGAACAGAATCAGAGAACACATCATTCTAACCAGCAGACTGTAGGATGAAAAGTTAACCATCTGTATGAGCATAAAGAGACTGACAAAAAACAGACTAGCTAAAATAACAAACAGTTAATGCATGAGAACAGTTATGTGAAAACTTGGGTAGTTTACATTGTAAATTATTTGTGCATACAAATTTTAATTTCTGTTATTATTCATGTATGAAAAGGGAGATGCATGAATGGAAATGCAATTCTGTACTAATGCCCTTTCTGATTTGTCATAGTCATGTGACCTACACCATGAGGTGTATTTACTACAGGCAGCCATCTTACAGCTACTTCAATAAAGACACAATAAAATGAAAACTGTTATCCTGTGAGTGCCTCACATAGATGAAGGTCTGTCCCTCAAAGTCCAAAAAGTCAGATTATTCATCCATATTCAATATTGTGCCCAATGGGTTCAATTCCCACACTGGCAGAGGTTCTCATGAAGGACTGTCCTTCTCAACTTCTCCCCTCACCTGAGGTTATGGTGACCCTCAGGTTAAACCACTAGCAGTTCCCTCTCTCTTTAATGAGAGAGCAGCCCTACAGTTTGGTAGAACAATGGCGACCTTACCTTACTTACTGTGTGATATACAAGTTTGAGATATCAGAAAATGTCTCAGATTTCCAGGCTTCCAGTTAGTAGTGCAAAACCTTAAAAGTAGTTGTTTGACTTTTTGTAAGTATTCACTCATATCTAAAGCAAACCATGATGTCCAGGTAGGCTGGAAGACTTTGGAAAAAATCATATTGATAAGCACATCCACACACACTATACAGGAATGGAGTACTTTGGAGGGTACGATTGGTTCTAATTCATTGTCATTCTGTGTTATGACTCATTCTATCCAGTCTTTGTACTCAAGTAATGTCTAAATGACATTATTTTCTCTTTGGTAAAGTTTATCTTTTGTTTTATCATAGCCTTTTTTTAGTTCTGTGTAGTTTGATACCGTGTGTTAAAGTTTGCTACAAAATACGAACAATGTTGATTTCATTGTGTGAGTTTCAGTTTGTATGGAAAAGCAGTGATGCTATGTTTCATCTGGATTGTTACAGAGAAGTGGAATTTTCCATTAATTCACATCCTCTCCTGAAAACACTAGGGAAAGCTTATCAACGTAAAAGTGTAAATATTGTAATGTGGTTCCATGGTTTGCTGTTAGCTTTGGCACTGAGTAAATTTCCACTTCAAGAACCTGCAGTGGTCTTTATTCTTGAGGTTTTCATCTGACTAAAGACCAACGATCCGGTGCAGAGAAAAAAAATCAACAGTAATGATCCGAATTGTCAGGACAGTACTCAACAAGGAAAGGTTGGCAAAGGATTAGCTTCACGGTCCAAAGAGAGATATTTGGTGGCAGTTTATTATAGTATATAAAATATTAACTGATATGAATAATGTGATGCCAGAATGCTGCATCCTCATGGGTTGGAACCAGAAGCACAGGTAATGTAAATAGTAACTAAACAAAGCTAATCATTACAAACAATTATACAAACAAAAAATCAAATCAATAACATTAGGAATAATTCAAATGCAGTTGAATGTTGGACTGAGTAAGTTAAAACTTGAGTTGGAGGAACTTCATTACCATATAGTGTTTTCTAGATTCATTTATTTCCCTAAGGTTAGTCTTATGATCTTGTGTTTATGGTCATGTGAAAATGTGAAACAAAGACCAGCTGCATTATCAAATCTATCATGTACCACCGTAGGATGATTTCCAGATGCCATGACTCGAATTTGATGCCCCAATCCAGGGAGCATGCTGACAGGCATGTGTGTGTATGGGAGGTGGGAGAGGGATGTCAGGGTAGCAGCTGTTGTGCCCATGACCTCTCCAGTTGTACCGGTATTTCTTTTTAAGTAATAGCAGGGTAGATGTTTGGCAACACACCTGCCCTTCAGCCATTTTAAGCCTTTCAGGAGCTGGTTGACCCAGGAAGCTTGATAGTAGGATCGGTAGGGCGGTAGTTTACAATTTTGCTCCCTATGGAAGATCCCCTGGCAGAAAGGTGTATGCCTGTTTGACCCTTTCCAAGCCTCTAGACTGATTTACCCACTGACTTACTGGCCCTGCTGAGACTTCCCTATTGCTTGCTCTCCTTCCTCTATCAGTGCTTCTGGTCAGGGACAACTGCAATTCCAGCAGCAGTCACCAGTACCAATTGCACTGCTGGGACTGATGAACTACTGGCTCTCCAATTAGCCAGCATCTCTTGGAGGTTGGCCATTATAGCTCATGAGGGTGAAAGCCATGGCCTCTGTTCCATAAAAGTCTAATTTCATGGTTCATATCATATAGGAATAAAACATCCATATTATTGCCTGTGTAAAATGTAAGATATATTGGGGGAAGGGCCTGAGGTGTACCACTCAAAGGATGGTCCATATTTCCTTAAATGGATTACAGTTAGATGTGTAAATACAATACATAATAAGGAATGACCTTGTAGCTTCAGGATTGAGCAGTGCATCTAGGTATAATTGCAGTCATCTCCATTGGAAATATAAATTACTTATGCAGTTTCCCAAGTTCACAGAAAAGTGTGAAAACAAAAGGTAGAGAAGTTATGCTTTTAAAGTGTCTGTACATTTTTCAGATCGAAAAACAAAATTGCAATTTAAGCTAAGTTGAAAAGTCACTATCTGGGCCAGCCCAGGTGTATTTTCCCACCGTGGGGATTGATTGCAGGGAGGCAGGGTTTTATTTTGACTTCAACTCTGTATTTTCTCATGGAAACAGATGCTCAGCTTTGGAGTTGCTTTGAAACAAGCAGTTTTATGCCTGGGACAGGAAGGGCTTAAAAATAAGCAGAGCAAAAAAATGCTAGGAGATTTAGACTTCCAAGCAAGAAGACGGTGAAGCCCAGTTGAGCTGGACTGTCCGCAATTGTGGGGCACTTAAGGAGAGTTAGAGGATTGCATGGTTGAATGCAAGTGGAATCAGACCAAGGCATCTTACATCTCAGAGAATTGTAGATACACGGCAGAGAATAAAAGTAAAACCCTTAGTTTGCTCTGGGAGAATTAAAGGAACACTAATATCTTGTAACATACAGAGTAACTTTGGGGTAGAAATAAACTGAAAACAAAGAGTGCCCTGATGACTATTTTTATGTCTAAAATTGAAGTGTTTACAAAATATACACTGCTAATATAATGTAAACTTTCTTCTTTAATACTTATACAATGAAAGTTTTTGTTTAAAATGTGTAATTTTCTGGTGTGATTCTCAGTCAATGTTCTGCCTTGAGCTCATAATGTCTGAGGCAATAAAATTATATAAGCCATTTAAAATGACATCATGGTCCCTGGCCTGGAAGAGATGAGCTTGGCATTGACTCTGCCGAATGTTGATGAGGACACCACCATCACTCAACAACCCTGCACCTCAACTCTCCATATGGAGATGGAAAGAAATGACAAATCCACAGACCAGTGTTGGGGAAAATAAACTCCTAAAGATACTCAGATAAGTTCCAAGGTCACTATCAAAGTTCATTCTAAGGTGCATTGAATCACAAGGAGGCATCAGTCGTATTTTCATTCCATTCATATTTTGCACTTTGTTATCAGCCTTGTACATTATTCCAATATTACTGATGATTTGCATAAATACATTGTCCAAAATGTTTACTTGTAAATCTATGTGCTCTAATCCTCAAGACTGATTTAATTTATTTGACTGGATTCACAATTACCATGTCACGTGGCAAATCTACACTACAACTGTTAGCTGTATGTCAGGCCAGCTCATTTCAAAACCCATCAGTGATGAAGAAAAGAGACCCGATCGGAAGTTTTTGAACAGCCAACCAGCTACCAAACCCCATCGTTATTCCTTTATCACTTAACTTTAAATTGCCCAGGCTGGTATAAACCTGCTTATTTAATGAGGCTGATGTCTGTACCCACTTTTGGGATTGTACACCAATTTTGCTATGTTGGGTTAATTCCTCTCGTACATGCTGCCTTTAGGTTCAAAACCATGGCAACATATTTTAAACCATGCTTTTGATGAATGAGGCATCCCACCAGCAGCAAACAGTCTGTATATGTTACTGTTATACTTCTGAGTTGTCTCATTACAAAATCAGTGCTGGAAGGTCACAGATGTAAGTTTTGTTGTCTTTTAATCCCACCAATTAAGTCACTCCCCCAACAAAAAGTACACCATCAAGATGAGATAAAAGGTACTGCAGATGCTGGAGAATCCGAGATAAAAAGGCATGGGGCTGGATGAACACAGCAGGCCAAGCAGCATCATAGGAGCAGGAAAACTTGACGTTTTGGGCCTAGACCCTTCATCAGAAAAATGATTTTTCTGATTTTTCTGATGAAGGGTCTAGGCCCGAAACATCAAGTTTTCCTGCTCCTATGATGCTGCTTGGCCTGCTGTGTTCATCCAGCCCCACGCCTTGTTACCATCAAGATGAGCTCACTTTAATAATCAGACTTCGGCTGGAATGTGTCATTCGCTCTCTCATTTTCTTCAGGCTTTGTTTCCTATCTTACCAATTAAACCTGACATTCCAATAGCAAGATAGTTGTCGGTGCAGCACACACTCAAGGGGACCCTGAAGAATCTCAGATGCAGCTAACTCCACGGCAAGTGTTCAGGGGAATGAAGGTTCTGGTGGGTACTTACCCTGTGTCTGGACACTTCTGACAAAATCCCTTAAGATCGGAGAATGCGGAGGCCTCTGCTCCATTAATAGTTACCCAGGTAAGGTTACACAATGAAAACCTAGTTGAGCTCCTGGATAACAATTAAACTGACCCCACCACCCACCACCCACCACCCACCTTACCAAACACCCAGTAAAACCACCTCCAACCGCATACTCTTCCTAAACCCCTGACCCAGCCACCTGAGCAGAACCCCTCATTCAAACATAAGCCCTTCCACATCCGGTGCTGGCTGGCTCAGACATCCCCCCACTGATGATGCTCTGAACCCACCAATATTCTGCCCCTGTTGCTGGCTTGGACCTTGTGATTTGACTAACCTGCCTATCACTGGTCCTGAAAGACCTCCCCACCAACCTAGGCACCTCCGTCCCCAGCATGCCCCATCCCACCAATGGTCTGAACCAGTGTGACCTGACACCCGCTCCCACAACTAAACCCGACAACCCTCACCACTGCTGGTTCTTTACAATAATCTGTTCTTGCTGACCCTGACAACCACCTACTTGGCCCCCACTGTCCCATCTGCCCCGCCCCCACCCCACAAAACCAACCCTGATAAATCTACTCCAAAATAACCTAAACACTCCATCACTACCTGGCATCCTAGAAAACCTACCCAACTGGCATCACTTGGTTTCTTACTTCCCTGACACCTTACCCATCTGGCACTCAACCCACCTGGCTGCCTACTTACCTAGCACTCTACCTATTTGGCACACAACACATCTGACATCCTAATCTCTTAACAGCCAGCAGAACCCCACATGTATTTTACATATTTACACTTCCACATCAGCTGCCAAACTGTCCGGCTGTGCTGCTGGTAATTTAAACATCAAAACACACCACCCCAGCTGCTGCAAAAGGGATCATGGTCTGGCTTTCCCTAACTATCCTGCGCTACAAAGAACCTGCATTGATTAAGGCTTCACTCTGCATTTCTGAAGGATTGAGATTGGAATTCACAGCTAGAAAAGAGGAGCTCAGTACCAACAGTAAAAAAAAATGAGTGGAATGACTGTGGTTGCCTCTCCTCGGAATATCTAGGCCAATGTTGTAAGCTTGTTCTTGATCTTGCATCTATTATGCACTATCTGCCTATTCTGAGCGTGCAGTCAGAAACATCTGTTTCTGTTTTCTTAATCAGGAGGTAAGCCTCTCCAACACAATGAAACATTGCAACTAATGGCCACAATATGATTATCGTATCATCTGTCCTTCTAACTGAATTTGTGCATATCACTAAGGAAGTGGAAGATTTTACCTGGCATATGTGGCATGTTTGCTTTTCTGTTGCACTTTATATTAGTGTTTACTCAGCAGTAGATGTGCACACTAAGGAAATTCTGTTTGAACTTTGCTATGTATTAGAGTAACCCTTTCAGAGCTACAGTTAAACAAAATACCCAGCGAAGCAAGAATGTAGGACAATCAAATCTGAAAATTTCACAGGTTAAAATTAATCACATGAAAATGTCATGTATATATTAAGCATCAGCTGCCAGTCTAACGCCCAGAATATATAGTCTTCCATGGATGCTGTGTTTCATGGTTAACCATGTAAACATATAGGATGGCACAATAATTGTTCTGATATTTATACCACAAATACGTGTCATTTAATGGAACTTTGTTTCTGCATATTTGAACAAAGTATGGATAAATTCATAATCTATATTAGTGACTACAGAAGTTGAGCGAAAAATGCACACAGAAGCTTCAGAAAATCTATCAATGAAAAATGAGCTTAAAAACAACATGCACGACAACTAGAATTCACTTCCATTCAAATAGAAAATCACACTGTATTGGTAATGGCTAAATGATAGTGGTGCACAGACAACAGATCCCATTCAGATCAATCATTTTCCCCTGTCTGGAGAGCCTGTCGTTGAACAACTCCACTTGCACACACTATATATTGATCCGATCTGTCAACCACCAGTCTCTGTTTCCTGGCTTCTTCTCAATTAGATCAAAGCTCATAAAAACATAAAAGCATAATTTCACCCATGTAAACATCTGGAGTACTTTTTATATTGCCTCAATTCAATCACTGCAACAGTCTCTCAACCACATATAAGCTTTTAATGTCAAAACTGAGCACTGTTGCGAAGAAAACTCAGTGGCTAAAAGTTTCAACCTTGGGAGCAGTTGGCAATTCAGGCACAAATTGCATTCAAAGCTGGATAAATTTCCAGGAGTGCTACTTTAGGCCAAGCTTCCGCTCAAATTTGCTTTCATGTTGCTGAATGAAAAATGGCTCATTGGCAGCACAATTAAAAGCTTTAAAAGGGTGTCTTAAAATTTCTTTAGGCCCCCTTGAAGACCTGTAATAGACACAAATAGTAGAAAATTGCCATGGTAATTAATTCAATCTGAAGCTGCAACCGGTTTTGCCGATGGGCTGGTTTCTAGTATCATTATTATCAAGCTAGTGCTAAACGTTGTGCAAAATCAATTTGAGCTGGATATAACTAGAATTATAACTTCCTTGATTTTTAATTTGACTGATTTTGGGGAAATTGCACTGGGAAACAGTAGCAACAAGCAAATCCTCTTGCAATTTGTCTGTCAAGGTGTTGTGCTTACATACAGATCACAGTGTATATAAATAAAGCATTTTAAATTTTGAATAAGTTAATTTCAACTCAAATATATGCCTTTGGTTATCCTAAATCAGTGAGATGCATAAACTTTCATACAGAGCCATTAAGATACCATTTTAACTGAATTCCTGTTTACAGCAATTCAAAGTTAACAGCACTGAGTCATAATGCTGGCTTCACATCATCATCTAGGCAGACAAGCAAAACTCTTCATTTGCATACTTACACATAAGCGCAAAGCTTCTCTCCCTGGCATTTAAATACTAGTGAGATTTATGGTGTCAGAGACAATATAAAATTGTTGAATTTAATGATAAACTGTTTACAAAAGACCTTGTAAAGTTTGCTGTACACCCAGTCATTACTGCACAAAGAAAATGCTGTACACACTCAGCAGGTCAGTTGGGATCGTGGAATTATGAATTTAATGTTTCAGTTCAATAACATTTCATCAGTTTTTTTGCTCAGCCAAAGCTGGGTGAAACAGTCTCTTCGAGTGGCACAGCAGCTAGAAGATTAGATACATACTCTTACTTCACATCCGAACAATCATGGAAAAGAGTTAATATTCAGTAAATGTATTAACAATGCAACAAACTATCTTTAAATTTGGACTTTTTTTTTAAGAATCAGCACATGTACAACATGGATATTTGATAATATTTGAGAAAGTTCCCCTTGACCCATTCTAATGAGAATGCTGGTTCTTAATTCAACCATTCATGACTTATCATTCCTATAAGTGGAGCATTTTATTTATCCTTGGTATCTGAGTGTTGCTGGCAATACCAGCATTTATTGCAAATCCCTAACTGGCTTTGAGGAGGTGGTGGTTCATATTATTTGACCAATAATCTTCCACTTTACGAGATAACAAGGTGTGGAGCTGGATGAACACAGCAGGCCAAGCAGCATCATACGAGCAGGAAAGCTTGACGTTTTGGGCCTAGACCCTTCATCAGAAATGGGGGAGGGGAAGAGGATTCTGAAATAAATAGGGAGAGAGGGGGAGGCGGATAGAGGATGGATAGAGGAGAGGATAGGTGGAGAGGAGGCAGACAAGTCAAAGGGGCAAGGATGGAGCCAGTAAAGGTGAGAGTAGTTGGGGAGGTAGGGAGGAGATAGGTCAGTCCAGGGAGGACGGACAGGTCAAGGGGGCGGGATGAGGTTAGTAGATAGGAGGTGGGGGTGGGGCTTGAGGTGGGAGGAGGGGATAGGTGAGAGGAAAAACAGGTTAGGGAGGCGAGGACGAGCTGGGCTGGTTTTGGGATGCAGTTGGGGGAGGAGAGATTTTGAAGCTTGTGAAATCCACATTGATACCATTGGGCTGCAGGGTTCCCAGGCTAAATATGATTTGCTGTTCCTGCAGCCTTCGGGTGGCATCATTGTGGCATTGCAGGAGGCCCAGGATAGACATGTCGTCTGAGGAATGGGAGGGGGAGTTGAAACGGTTCACGACTGGGAGGTGCAGTTGTTTGTTGCGAACTGAGCGCAGGTGTTCTGCAAAGCGGTCCCCAAGCCTCCGCTTGGTTTCCCCGATGTAGAAGAGGCCACAACGGGTACAGAGGATGCAGTATACCACATTGGCAGATGTGCAGGTGAACATCTGCTTGATGTGGAAAGTCTTCTTGGGGCCTGAGATTGGGTTGAGGGAGGAGGTGTGGGGGCAGATGTAGCGCTTCCTGCGGTTGCAGGGAAAAGCGCTGGGTGTGGTGGGGCTGGAGGGGAGTGTGGAGCGGACAAGGGAGTCACAGAGAGAGTGGTCCCTCCAGAAAGCAGACAAGGGTGGGGAGGGAAAAATGTCTTTGGTGGAGGGGTCGGATTGCAGATGGCGGAAGTATCAGAGGATGGATCCGGAGGTTGGTGGGTTGGTACGTGAGGACGAGGGGGATTCTTTTTTGGTTGTTATTGCGGGGACAGGGTGTGAGAGATGAGTTACGGGAAATGCGGGAGACACGGTCGAGGGCGTTCTCGACCACTGCAAGGGGAAAGTTGAGGTCCTTGAAGAATGAGGACATCTGAGATGTACGGGAGTGGAATGCCTCATCCTGGGAGCAGATGCGGCGGAGGCGAAGGAATTGGGAATAGGGGATGGCATTTTTGCAGGAAGATGGGTGGGAGGAGGTGTATTCTAGGTAGCTGTGGGAGTCGGTGGGCTTGAAATGGATATCGGTTTCTAGGTGGTTACCCGAGATGGAGACAGAGAGGTCCAGGAAGGAGAGAGAGGTGTTAGAGATGGTCCAGATGAACTTCAGGTTGGCGTGGAAGGTGTTGGTGAAGTGGATGAACTCTGGGAGTGGCGCACGAGGCGGCGCCACTACAGTCATCAATGTCACGGAGTGAGAGGTGGGGTTTCGGGCCAGTGTAGGTACGGAAGAGGGATTGTTCCACGTAACCTACAAAGAGGCAGGCATAGCTTGGGCCCATGCGGGTACCCATGGCCACCCCCTATGTCCGGAGGAAGTAGGAGGAATTGAAAGAGAATTTGTTGAGGGTGAGGACAAGTTCGGCTAAGCGGATGAGGGTGTCAGGGGAGGGGGATTGGTCAGTTCTGTGGGACAGGAAGAAGCGGAGGGCCTTTAGGCCATCTGCATGGGGAATACAGGTGTATAGGGACTGGACGTCCATAGTAAAAATGAGGTGTTGGGGACCGGGGAATTGGAGGTTCTGGAGGAGGTGGAGGGCGTGGGTGGTGTCACGGACGTCGGTAGGGAGTTCCTGGACCAAGGGGGTGAAAATGGAGTCTAGGTAGGTGGAGATGAGTTCGGTGGAGCAGGAGCAGGCGGAGACAATGGGTCGACCAGTGCATTCAGGTTTGTGGATTTTGGGAAGGAGATAGAAGTAGGCAGTGCAGGGTTGGGGAACGAGGAGGTTGGAGGCGGTGGGTGGGAGGTCACCTGAGGTGATGAGGTTGTGGATGGTTTGGGAGATGATGGTTTTTTATCATTGTGTTGGTGTGTACGTCAGCTTTCAATGGCATTACTCTTTTTAGATGTGTAGGCAGTGCAGTGCCATTTCATACAGAGCCAAAGTTCAAGGGCCAAATCAGAAATTTCCGGTATTTCTTGATGATTCAGAAAGTTGAGAAGACTTTGGGTAAGAAGTAGTTAACATGGTTTGTGGAAAGAATATTTTGAATGGCCTCAGGCTTTTTTCTCAATGTATTAATCTGTAACTTCTTCTGTTAGTTTGCCTCAAAACATTACAGGAAAGACATTTTTTTGTTGAGCATATTTATTCAGACTCACTAATCTTCCCAAATCTTGAAGTATTTGTTAATGCCAATTACTTGAGAGAAGAAAGATTTAAAAAAGATGAGAGCAGTTTTTTTTATATAGAGTGGTTTGTATGTGGAATGAGCATCCAGAGGAAGTGATGGATGCAGGTAAAGTGACAATGTTTAAAAGATGTTTAGCTAGGTATATGAATAAGAAATATTTGGAGGGGTCCGGGCCAAGCGCGGGCAGGTGGGACTCGTTTAGTTTGGGATTATGGTCAGCATAGACTGGTTGGACTGAAGGGTCTGTTTCCATGCTGTATGACTCAGTGTGAATACTTAGTTAACTGTGAGATTGTTTCACTAAGAGATGATTATTTTAAAACCTGTATTCAAGATATGAGACAGTCAGAGTTGAAATGACGAACTTGATCTTTAAAGGGTGAACCACCTCGAGAAATAACTCCAAGATAAATGTGTCTATTATTCAACTTAATAAATGTGGCATTGATGGAGCAAGGTTCATTAGAATTAGATTTTATTAAACACTGTCTGTTACCAAATGGCTGAATATCAATCCACTGTAAAGAATTGAAGTAAATGATGTTAGAAATGTCATTTTTATGCAAATTTGAAATATCTTGCTTGACAATTTGCAAACGTTGTAAATAAAAAAAAACTCTTACCCAAACTGGCGTGGGTTATAAAATAAGCTTTTATCAGCTTTGTCCCGATTTTATTTCTGAGCTTTAAACTATGTTAAATTGTGCTGTTTCTGCAGTTTCTTTCAAAACTATAAGCATCATCCAGAGCATGCAGTAATGTGACCATCCTGCAGCAACTTTGATCCAGTGGGTTGTGTTAATTTGCCCAGAGGAAAGAGCAGAGGCTCTGACCATACATACATGGTGACAGAGGGTTGATGAATAACTAAGTTAAACAGAGAGGAAGAAGTATCCTCAATAATTACAGCTCAGTCAGTATACTTTGGTAGTGAAGAAATTTTTGAAAAACATTCTCACAGACAGTATAAACCATTATTTAGGGAGGCATAGATTAATAAAAGACAGTCAGCATTCATTTGCCAGAGTATGACTTACCTGACTAAATTGATTGAATTTTTCAAGGGGATCTGATGAGATTAGCACATTTCCTGTAATCTTCATGGATTGTAACAAGGCTATTGACCATGATCCACAAAGCAGATGGTAGACAAAATAAAAAGTCATGGGACTCAAAGGAAAGTGTCAAGTTAGGTCAAAAAATAGGACAATAACAGGAAGCAAATGGCAACTTTCAATGATTTGTGGATGTTGTTGTAGTTGCATGGCTGATTTCCATAGGGTTCTAGAGAACTCAGAAACTTGACCTCTTGCTTTAAATAGTACACGTCAATATTTTAAATGTAACTGCAGAGGACATGATTACAAGGTTTACTGATGGTACAAGAATAGGACATGCAATTATTTTGTGAGTAATATAGGTTACAAGCTACAGAAACTTATCCATTGACGGGACAGGTGGCTTGAAAAATGACAATTAGAATTAAATCCAGAAAAGTGTGAGATAGTGCATTTTGGGCAAACTATAATACGCTATAATTGGCAGGATATTGAAAGTGTAAAGGAACAGAAGAGTCTACATTACATGCACAGAGATCCTTGAAGGTAACAGGCTGTGTAGATAAGGTGAATAAGGAAGCACATAGATGCTTCCTTTTCTAGCCAAGTCATAGAATATAAGAGCATGGAGGTAATGCAGAATTATATGAGACATGAGTTAGGCAACAAATAGGGAGGTGCATTAGTCACTGCGGTACAGGAATGATTCATCATACTTGAAACGCTATCGCAAGGCATGGAAAGTTTCAGCTATGTTGATAGACTGGGTAAACTGTGGTTATTTTCTTTGGAATAAAAGAGGCTGCAGAGAGATCTAATTGAGCTGGATGAATTTATGAGAATCTTAGAATGGCTATGCAGAACTTAGTTTCTTTAGCAGAGTTAAATAACTAAGAAGCATATATTTAATGTAATCAGTAGAAGGATTACAGAGGAGTTGAGGTGATTTGTTTTATCCAGATAATGGCTGGGGTCTGACATCCTTTGCCTGAAAGGCTGGTTGGAGCACATTATCGCAACGTTTATAAAACAGCTGGATATGCACATAAAGTGCTATAACCTATAGAGCTGCAGAACAGGAGCTGCTACCGGAATTAGGATGGATAGTCTTTCACAGCAGGTACATATGTGATGGACAAATGGCCTCATTCTGTGAAATTAATTTTCTATGTTTCCATTGTTTTTAAATGCCTTGCCATAACACAACATTTGGACCACTTAATGAATCTGCAAAAAATGTAACATTTTAGTTAATACACAGTGGGCTCAGTCACAAAATCAATGGAGTATTTCAAAAAAAGATAACAGCAAGTGACTAAACATTCTGCAGATCAGACAGGATCTGTGGAGAAGGAAACCAAGTTAATAGCAGAAACCTTAATGTTGAAAAGTGGGCAGATTTTGCGTAGATTGGAGGTTAATATATTAAAAAATACACTTGCAATTGAATCTTATCACCAACCTGCCCACTACCATCATTAGCTGAGGACAGTTGGTAAACAAGCAACTACCCTGCTCCAAGAAATTGGACTGGCACTTTAAATAATGGAATGATATTGTCAGAATCTCTATTACTTAAGTTTTGAATCTTAACTATGGAGTGCCTTGGCAACCTGATACATAAATCCAGGTGAGCCCAGACAGATTTAGGAGGTGACTGCTTTTCCTCTTACTAGCTATCCTAACTATTCCTAAACTATTCCCTGTGACTGAATGAGTGCCACCAGCCAAAACCCCTCCTCCAACCCTATCTCTCTCCGGAGTTGATGTCTCTGTTTCAATGGAAAACGAGGAGCCGATAACCATTTAACTAGTACAGGCTGGGTAGTGTGCTAGAAATCAAGCCCCACTATTCCTAGATAACAAGGTGTAGAGCTGGAGGAACACAGCAGGCCAGGCAGCATCAGAGGAGCAGGAAAGCTAACTTTTCAGACCTGGCCTGCTGTGTTCCTCCAGCTCTATACCTTGTTATCTCAGACTCCAGCATCGGCAGTTCCTACTATCTCTGAGTGAGTTTTAACCCCACTATTCCTAGAGTTGTTACAAGTATGAAAACATTTAATCAAACTATCTGAAGTCCAATATACCTGACTGATGAATCCAGATGAAAAGAAAATACTCATCGGGTTTCTGGTTTTATCAAGTAAATAGTGATTTATTGCAAACAGATTGTTTTTGAGTGATAGCAGGAAAAAAATTTGCTGACTTATAAATGTCTATAAGTTATACTCTAACCCAATAACAACAAATGTACATTTACAAATAGATACATGAAGAGACAAGACATGAATATTATGGTTGGGGAAGAAATGAAACTGTCAGTGAAGCACAGCTCTGGCACCAGTCCAGATTACAGGTGTGGAACAAATGTTTTCCTCCAGCTCTCTGCCAATTCATTTTCACTCTTTGAGGAGGATAAAAGACTGCAGATACACTGAACTCAACTTTTCATTCACCGGCTGAGTATTCAACATTTCAGTATCACCGAA
The DNA here is from genome assembly GCA_024137785.1 of Ginglymostoma cirratum. Taxonomy (NCBI): domain Eukaryota; kingdom Metazoa; phylum Chordata; class Chondrichthyes; order Orectolobiformes; family Ginglymostomatidae; genus Ginglymostoma; species Ginglymostoma cirratum. Next base: position 9,138,465 of record JAHRHZ010000079.1, on the reverse strand, counting down.
GGTGGTTTACCCGTTGTTGTCTTTCAAGAAGAGAATTTCCAGACAGAACGATTAACTAACTGATCAGGATCTCCTTTTATCTCTCCACTCATGGAAGGGAAAGACAGAGAGATGCTTTATTCTTCACTGACTAGATTTTTGCTGCATTGTCCAAACACAAAGAGTGTAACCACTCACCCAGGAACTACTCAAGACTTTGTTACTATGCTGAATACTCCTGACCACATGCAATGTGTCTTGATTGAAAAACCAATCAAATATGCCATCAAGCAAAACTGCCCTAAATGCAATACACAGAGCCAAAGAGTCTAACACTCTTTTTGAATGACGCAACATTCTAGGTACAACACACAATGACTTCAGACAACTCATATTTTCGAGAACTGTAACATCTTCTTCCACAGTCGCTTTGTTTAAAGCGGTACCTTTCCCCATTTTTAGGTCTACAATCCAAAAGAGAATCAAACTGGTCTTTGCAACTGCAGCATCTAACTTTCTGCAGTTATCATTTAAAAACTGTTCTCCGGTCTGAACAATGCACTTTGAGCCATAGTTTGGATGTTAATGTTAATTTGACATGACCCATTTTTGAATGAGGGTGCACTGCCCTGTAAGACAAATTGGTGGAACCTCTGTCCCAGAGAAGTGTACAGTCTTGAATGAGCACTTACACCCTCACACAATGGGGCCATAAGTGTAAAACGTGAATGAAGCCAAGAACCTATCACAAGTAATCCCAACTAACACTGCAATCAATAATCTCCTCATCACAGTCATAAATCTTGTTTCAGAATATAAGGGTTGAAGAATGTATGAAATCTCTATCTATCTCCGATGTTTCTTAGAGACGAGCGATGCCTCTACAAGTTCTATCCTCCTTGGAATGTATGAAGGGGCTGCTTAACTTTGACATGGTATCCAGTTATAACAGAGATAGTAAGATGCTGGAGTCAGAGATAACACAGTGTGGAGCTGGAGGAACACAGCAGGCCAGGCAGCATCAGAGGAGCAGGAAAGTTGACGTTTCGGGTTGGGACCCTTCTTCAGAAATGGTGGAGGAGGAAGGGGCTTTGACATAAATAGAGAGGAGGGGTGGAGCTGGGGAAGGTGGGTGGAATAGTGATAGGTGAGTGCGGGTAGGCAGTGGTGGGGATTGATCAGTGAGGTGGAAGGGGCGGAAAGGTGGGAGAGAAGATGGACAGGTTGTGTTAGGTCAAGGTGGAGAGGATGAGAGGGAGGGTTGGTCATGGGATGAGGCCGGGGTTGGGGAGATTTTGAAACTGGTAAAGTCCACATTGAGACCATTGGGTTGTAGGGTCCCAAGGCGGAATATGAGGTGCTGCTCCTCCAGTTTCTGGGTGGCATCATTGTGACACTGGAGGAGGCCCAGGATGGACATGTCGCCCAGGGAATGGGAGGGGGAGTTGAAGTGGTTCGCGACTGGAAGATGTTGTCATTTGTTGCTCTACAAAGTGGTCTCCGAGCCTATCCAGTTAACTTGTCCTGGCAAAAGGACAGTTAAACCGATAGGTGAAGATTAAAAGTGTAAATATTTACAGATGTGAGATTGCAATGTCACCTTTGCCACATACATGCCCGTGGAGGGTTTTCTTTTTCCTTGTCCTCCCACTGTCCAGATGCAGTCCTGGGGTCTGCAGAGGGGATGAAGGAAATCTGCTCCATAGTGGAGCCTTGTGGCCTTAAAGATTTGGACAGGCAACCCTGGGGGTGTGTGTAGCTGGATTGCTCCGCCTAGATGCAGGCTCACTCTCCTTTGCTGCAACGTCAACAGAGCTGGAGATCACAGGCAGGATCTAAAAGGAAACTTCTAGGGAGCTTGTTAGTGGCTTCTCTTCCTTCTGAATCCATAAGAGGAAGGGGAACCTGTGGTCCAATCCCTCGTTCCCCTCTTGTGTTGCTGCTGATGCTGAGCAACAATGGGTAACATGATGGAGTGAAGATTTCCATGCATTTTTAACAAACACTGAGCTTTCTGCCTGACCTGGATCTCCATGGAAACTGCCAATCTGTCCATGGAAACAGCAAGACACATGCAGGCTGCAGCCAGCAAGGTACAGATAATGTTGCTGAACTCCTCTGATCTTTGATCCAGTTTACCAAGTGTCTCAGACAATCCTACCTGCTGCTCCTGGTCTGTCTATACATTCACACAAAGGTATCAATGAGTGACACCACAACGGGTGCCGTCCTCTTGAGTACCAGCAAACTAAAGCAATTCTTCCACCACCAGCTGCAGAGACTTGTCAGTGATGAGTTCACTTCGTATGCGCTCACAAGTCTAATCGAGGTAGAGTACCCACCGAGCTGGTGAAGGGTGTGTGAGAAAGTATTGTCGCTGCATCCTCCATGAGATCTCTGCTTTCTTGCTCAGAAATGGAGCTGACATCGGAAGAGTCTGATCTTTTAAGGGTGGCATCCCCTGCTGTGGAATCTGTGTATGTTTTGCTTGTGCCTGTATAAGAGAAGACAGAGAATGAGTTGTAATTGATCCTGAGTTATGAGTTTGTTCACAGTCGTGGGGAGCAGCACAGCACAACACAGTGATGTTTGCTTCGCAGCCAGGACATGGAGTCGCAGCATCCCCAATTAAGTAGTCTCCATCCTTTCCCACTATGTCCAGAATTGTTTCCTTGTAAAGGGTGAGGAGAGGAATACAAGCCACCACTGCCACCTCCGTCCTCTTGCCTATTGTGGGCCATTTGTGGGGGGCACAGTGGCTCAGTTGTTAGCACTGCTGCCTCAACAGCACCAGGGACCCAGGTTCGATTCTACCCTCGGGCGACTGTCTGTGTGGAGTTTGCACGTTCTCCCCGTGTCTGTGTGGGTTTCCTCCAGGTGTTCCAGTTTCCTCCCACAGTCCAAAGATATGCAGGCTGGGTGGATTGGTCAAGCTAAGTTGCCTGTAGTGTTCAGGGATGTGTAGATTAAGTGGGTAATAGGGATGGGTCGGGGTCGGATGTTCTGAGGGTCTGTGTGGACTTGTTGGGCTGAAGGGCCTGTTTCCACACTGTAGGGATTCTATGATTTTCTCCTCAATGAGACATAGGGTAGGATTGATTGAGAGAAAAGTGGCTGAAAGAGATTTTACTGATGGTGCAGGAACTGAAAAAGTGATGAGGTGATTCAATTAAGTAAGTGGGAAGAGTAGAAGGCAGGAAGGCATAACAGTTTAGGAGGGTGAAGTTGGTGAGAAGGTTAAAGGCACATGCTGCATGCAGTAGTGAGTGCTGTAGAACATAGCCATGGTAGGAAATGTGTGCAGCGGCAGAGTCACAGTGAGTGTGAGGCCTCAGAGAGAACATAGCGGTGCTTATCCTTGAAGCAGTTAGGAGGTTATTGACCTTCTTGCATCTTTGCTGCATGTTTGTCTAGATAGTAGACACAACACTGACCTGGGTATGAATTTTCAATCAGATTCTCAGGGATTGGTGCTGTGGTCCCTTCTGGCATTCCTCAAGGAAGGGGACCACCCCATCCACCAGGATCTCCAGGTCACTCTTGACAAACTAAGATGTCTAATTCTCTGTCTTATCCATTTCCCTTCTGAAATGTAATGTCCCAAAAGATGTGGAATGGTTGTTGCGGCTTGCAGCATTTGAGGTTGCATACAGGTCAGGTTTCGATATGATGCCTACAGTGCCTATGCTGGAAGGTCCTTGCAGAATAAACCCCCATCTCTACCTCTGCAATTCAATGAGACTGTTACCATGGAGGCCAGCTGCTTAATTAATAGAGCGAGCAGTGTAAGATTTTGTGAGAAACATCAACAGAGCTCAAGGAGAAAAACCCTGTATGAAACTCCCTGAAATTGACACCGAGACAAACTACCGGAAGAATCAGCTTGAGGCCTCTGATATTTCTCCATTGCTTCAATGGAGTTCATATTTTGTTTGGTAAATTTTGCCATTAGTAGTGACTTAGAAAGATCCAGTGGTGTGTAAGTTACAGAATTAACCTTTAAGCTCAAGTGAATAGCCTCTTTTGCGTCACAGGTTCTCTGTGGGTGGCCATCCAGGAGATGGCAGATGTCTTTTTCTAGAATGTGGAGGAGGCACCATCTGTCCCTGGGCTAAGAATGGATGTGTAGGGACTCAGATACTGGGAGTACTTTCACTCGAGCAGAAACGATGGATGCATTTATTTGTAGTTTTTTAAATTATGATATTAGTTCATAGGGCAATGAAAATAACATGAACTTTCTTTGGTTGGGGAATCAGGAACAAGGAGTCACTGATTTTGCTGTGCATACATTGATGATTTCATCACATTTGCGCACAAGATGTCAGTGCCAGTGTATGTCCCACTTTTATTTCACATTAATTTGATTTTAAAAGCTATAACCAATCCTGTATGGCCTCAGTCCTTCATCTTGTGCCCTTACCCAGCTCCTCACACTGATTCAGGCCAGACTGAGGCATGGTGGCAGTTCCTTGTGCCAGGCAATTTACTCCTTTTTGGTGCATGTTTTCTCTCTTTGCTGTATATTTAAATTAGTTATTTAACTCACTGCATAGCCTCAGCAAATACTCTGCAGTAGCTGCACTGCTTATTTTCAGAAATTAATCTCAGGACATTACAACAATAACTTAGTAAAAGAAATTTCTCAAGACAATAGAAACTGTCAATTTCCAATTGATCTTGAAAATCTTTCACTCGTTCCAGCTGTTATAACAGTGTTCATCTCTTCTGAATGACGTCAGCTTCTTCTTTGTACTCATTGTGCCACCTAGAGGTGAGATTTGAACTATTTGCAGCTAGAAGTGCGCAGGTTCATTCTGAGAAAAAAAGGTCTGTAACAGCAGAAGTACTGTTAGTTTAGCATTCTCACCAGAAAACAAAGGCTTTTGAAGATATGGGGTTTTTGAATTCATGTCAATTAAGAAGTAAGCTGTGTTAGCAGTTTATTTAAGAGTCTCAAGAAGAAATATCATCTAAAGTAAGTAACATTGAATGAATGTAGAAATTTGCCAAACAGAAAATGATTACAGTCATGCCAACTCACCAAGGTGCTTTAAAGTGAAGCCAGGAGTGTTTTTTTAATGAGGTTTGAGTATTTGTAAATTTTTTGCTGAAGACCAAAACAAAACAGCTGAATCTTTAGAGCTGATATTTTTAATAAAACTCTTTCATGTAATTCTTGTATAGTGTAATATTGTTTGTGTAATTTCTTTGTGTTTTGTGAATTTTTGCATTCTTTTGTTAAAATTACATTGATAGCCTCTTGTGAATATGTTCATTGGCTGACCACTGTCAAGAGTTAAAAATACAGATCCTTTTAGGGCTCAAACAGATTAACTCTAGAGTTCATTGAGAGAAGGTGATGCTTATTAGACTTTGCAGTTTGCACTTCCCTCTCTTTCCTCACTTCTGTTGTTGTTGCATTCACCATGTTGGGCAATGCTTGCAAATTTCCTGCTTCATTAGAAACATGGATGGTGGATATTTTTTTTTAAAAACGGAATACGGGTGATTTGGCGATGATAAAAACATTCAGTAGTGTGTAAAAAACAATCTCTGAATAGAGAAACAGATGGGCAAAAGCAACAACAATACTGAAATACTAATATTAATATACATAAAATAGCTTTGGAGGTGATAGATAAAATGATGTGATCCAAATACAGATGTGAATGTGTGATCAACAATAGTATTGAGACTTATTGGCTCTTGCCTGGGTTTGGACTACATCTATTCCTCACATGTCCCTATTTGTATCAATTGTCTTTTCACTGTGAATACTCCCTGACAGTAATAGAAGCTTCTACAGGTCTGCTTCTACAGAACTATTCTGAAGAAGGGTCACTGGATCCAAAATGTTAACTCTGCTTTCTCACCACAGATGCTTCCAGACATGCTGAGTCTTTCCAGAAATTTCTGTTTTTGTTTCTGACTTTTAGCATCTGCAAGTTTGTTTCTCTTTTGTTTAATGGATGCATCTGGTTGGCTTCTGTGCATATGAGATCAGCTGGTGATCACACTGGCTTGTGGAAAATAGCATGGAAAAATTCAAGATTTCATACGATATAATGCAGAGACTGACCATGTAAACTATACTGGAGACACTGTTGGTGAAGTTACTGTTTTACACTGTTGATGGTTTAATTGGTTAACCTTTTAGAGCCGAATCTTTTTTTTAAGGACGTTTCCATTTTCTAGTGAGATTCATAGGTTGACACGAGTTTCACTGAAGCCTAACTGCTTACAAAATCACAATGGAACCAATTTCTAAAAGCAACTTAATTGAATACATCTTTTTATAGCGAGTTTTCAAGGTTCAGATGAGTATCTCAGAAGCTTGTTGATATCTATTAAATACATTAATTAAAATTCATTTCCAGGGTGTAAGCTGGTTTTCATTACCCATTCCAAATTACCTTGATTTGACCACTCAATGGCTTTACATGACCACAAATGGTACATAATCATTTCCTTCCAATCCCTTAGAGCTAATGATTGCACTTTCTTTGAAAAATAAGACAAATAAAAGACCTGAGGCACTAAACTCCTTGGCTCAGAAACCCAGTAGTTCCTGTCTCTTATCATTGTGTGATTGTTCAATGGGTTTAGCCAGAGGGATGGTTACAGTTATTTTCCTTTAAGTTGTGTCCTTGCCAAGCTGAAAATTGCTGAATATTTGTCTGCCGATTGACAGTTGAGGTTAAATTTGAACATTTGCCATCGAGACAGAAGACTTTCAGTATCAGCAAAACATACAACATCATTACTTAAATTCTACTTTTTAGCTACTTGCCAAACAATGGAAAAACAATTTTTAATTTGTGTTGATCGAATGTCCCTTTTAAAGTTTATACATTGTTTTCATTGCATGCAGGGGGCGGATTAATATTGTGTCTATAAAGAAGTGTGCGTCATTTCCAAGTTAGATGTAGATATTTTCCAAATCAACTTGTTTAGAAATGTTATTATACACCTCTGGAGCACATGAGAACTGTGGTCAACCTCCCAAACCAGAGGTAGGTACACTTCCACAGTGTAACACAAACTCCTTCACATTAAGTGTAGATATTTTTAATCAACCTTTTCAAAGATATTGCTACACAGATCTGGACAATGTGGGACATGAACTTGGTCCTCTTAGTCCAGAGGTAGGGATATTACCACAGCATTATAAGACCTTCAAATAAGTTGTGTATTTTGCTCTGTTTAACGTTGATCGTCTGCTGTGAAATGTGAAAAAGGAATTGCTTAAGCTCAGTATATATAAAGTCAAAATTTGGGAATGGCTAATGAGAGAATGTACTTTTTTCTATTTATTACTAATAAGGTAGAAGAGAAATCAGCTTTCTGTTTTGATAAATGAACAATTAATTTGCACATTTCTGGGTGCTAAAGAATTTTTTTTGTCCAATTGCTGCACTTTTCTGCAATAAAATAGTTTCAAGATAACTTTGGGTGACTTGGAGTACAGTGAGCAGATCTGGACGCTATACCACAGGGAAGATGTTTTGGCAAGATGGAGGCTTGCAAGGTAGGTTTACAAGAATGATACCTGGACTTCAGGGATTAAGTCATGAGGAAAGATTATATGAATTAAGCCTGTTTTCTCCAGAATTTAGCATGTTACATTAAACTGATCAAAGTCTTCTAGATATTAACAGGAAAAGACAGGGTGAATAAAGATAAACTATTTCCACCAGTTGTGGATTCTAGAACTGGGGGTGTAGACTGAAAATTAGGGCCACACCATTTAGAAGAGATGTTAGGAAGCATTTGTGCACACAAAGGGTAGTAAAGGTTTCAAACTCTTACACAAACAGCAGTTGATGTCAGATCGGTTGTTTGTTTTAAATCTGAGATAAATAAATTTTTCTTGAGCAACCATATTAAGAGATATGGGCCAAAGGCAGGTATATGGAGTGAGACCACAGCTGAGATCTCATTAAATGGCAGAACAAGCTCGAGAGCCTGAATAGTCTACCTCTGTTGCTATGTTCCTATTTAAGTGTTTCTTGATTATGTGATTCACTAGGTTAATCACATAATCAAGAAGCACTAAAATAGGAATGACTTGATCAGTTCTTTAGATTACCTAGAAAGCAATGTGAACCACAGTAACAGATAAATACTTTTTATTGAGGGTTCTGTCCATTTAAAAGGAAGATTCTTTAAAATGGTTCTGATAAGAAAATCAAGTAAAACTATTAAGCATGTTTTGTAAACAATACAAACACCAAATTCCAGACTTAGATTATCAATATTAAATATTCTTTGAAAAAGATAATCCCCAGGAAAGTAAAACAACTCCATAAAGGCTGATATCCTGTCACCAAGTCACCCTTTATTCACACATGGAAAGCTCCCTAAGAGCCAGCTCTCAGAGTGTCAGGATGTCGGACACTCAGGTTCTTGTCCATCAGCCAGGGCTCCCAGATTAACAACGTCAACCAGGCAGCTCATTATTTTCCTTTATTTATTCACGGGATAAGAGCGTTACTGGCTAGGCAGTATTTATTGCCCATCCCTAATTGCCCAGAGGGCAGCTAAGAGTCAACCACATTGCTATGGGTCTGGAGTCACATGTAGGCCAGACCAGGGAAGGATGGCAGTTTCCTTCCCTAAAGGACATAATGAACCACATGGGTTTGTCCAACAATTGGCAATGGATTCTCGGTCATCATTAGACTCTTAATTCCAGATTTCTTTTTTTTAATTCAATGTCCTCCATCTGCCAAGGTGGGATTTGAACCTGGGTCCTCAGAACATTATCTGGTTCTCTGGATTAACAGTCCAGTGATAATACCACTAGGTCATTGCCTCCCCCCAGGGAGGGATCTAGGACGTCTAGGAGGTCCACCTGCCCGACCTCATTCTAATCACTACACTATGTTTATAGGTCAGGGAGAGTGTAGAACTGGCAGCATCAGACTGGTTGCCTATAGTGCACCCTCCTTGACTTCCCTGCCCTTCCAAATCTGTTGGTTGCCCACCTCTGGCACAGTTGAAAACTTTTATATCTATGCCCCATCCTCCCAACCCCATGCCCAGTATTTCCAAAGTGCACCATACAGTAGTATGCACTATATATTAGTTCCCTACCTAACCTGTCACACTGAATGCTTTTGCACCCACCAATTGTTCTTAAGTATAAACTGTCAATGGTGTGATAAAGGCAAAGGTCTTCTGGGAATTTGGTAAATGATAGGACCAACGACGATAGGCAAAGGCAGGAATGATGGAAAGGAGAATAGGGGAAAGTAGAATCAAATTAGTTACAGGAAAAAAGGTAGAGACAGAAAGTGAGAAGAAAAATGCAATTTTAAAAACAGTTTAATTTTTCTTTTTTTCTTAGTTCAATTTAATATCTGCAGGAATGAGAAACCATTAATTGTTCACTTTCTCCAACAGAAGGGTTAAGTGGTATTGCAGACACCTAAACAATCATCAGGAAAGGGTCCTTATATCATCAAGTAATCGTCCTAATTTTCTGTGGTGATTTCATTCTTTTAATCAGCAAAGATGCAGCAATTGTTTGAAAGTCATGGGGAGGTTGACATCGAGCTGCCTTTTTGGTGAGACTAATGACGGAAAGCCACAAATCATCCACTTATTCCAAACAATGTGCAAATCAATCTTCCCAACCACTGATTGCATGCTTGCTGATATGATAATAATGCCATTATTTTCCCAACAAATTTGTCCTAATGTTAAAGTAAAAAGAAGCAGCTTTTTTTTCAAGCATAATGTATGACATGTTTAAATCTCTAAAATATATTTCAAATGTTCTGAGGACATAAATGCAATTTTTTATGGCACTTGTATTATAAAACAGAGTGAAGTGCTGGATAATCATGTAACCTAGGCAACCCATTACCAGAGAAAGAAAGGATAATAAAAACAGTCCGAGGTTGAGGCCAGTACCAGGGACAATGCAAGAAATCCAGTTCAGATCTCGTTTGCAAAATTATTTTGTAAGGTATTTAATCAAAATGCTCATGATTATTTCAAAATCAATTTGATTACATATTTAAATTAAAATTTTAGAGATGGAAGTTCTAAGACACAAAATAACTAAAGTCCTGCACACCGCCACACATCTTGGTGAGATCACATTACAATGCAATTGAAGCATAGGTACCTTTTGTTAGGCATTCAAACCTACCTTAATTGACAATATCATTTCATTTGATCTTCATAGTAAGGAAAATAGCTTTGTTCTATTATTTAAAGATGCAATAAATAAGAAAATAGGCTTTACATCATTAACAGTTAGTTTGCAATCCCGAAATTGCAAATGCATAATTCATAACTGTCAACGAGCACCAAGTTTACTTCTATTATTACATTGAAAAATAATTATACAGTCTTGGGAATAACATATTAAATTGCAGAAATACTGATAATGTTATTCAATCAATATATTTTGACCATTTAAATAATCATAAAGGAAAGCAGGTTACCAGTAGAATCACTCCCAAAATTTCAATCTTCTTATACATTCACATCTAACCATTAATTTATATGGCATTGATATTCCTCTTGTTTGCATCTAGGAACAATCAGTATCTACATGCAAAGCAGAAGAACATGGGTCAGAGATCCCTTCAGTCTCCTGCCTCTGTGATACAGGACATTTATGGTGACATTTTAGCATTTATGGTGTTGCAGCAAAGGAAGAATGGTGTCCTGACAACTGAGGTGGCGACAAGTGAAGTGAGTATATGCAAATGAGGTGCAGAGGAATGGGCAGCAAAGCTGTGCCTCATCCTGTTCTCTCTTTTGATGGATGGACATTCACTTGGCAAAATACTATGTGAAGTAGGCATGATGTCCTTCACCGACAGAGTATGGAGCTGGAGAAACACAGCAGGCCAGGCAGCATCAGAGGAGCAGGAAAGTTGATGTTTCGGGTCAGGGCCCTTCTTCAGAAATGGGGAGGGGGAAGGGAGCTGGGAAATAAATAGAGAGGATGAAGATGCTGGGGAAGGTAGGTGGGATGGTGATATCTCACCTATCACCATCCCAACTACCTTCCCCAGCCCCACCCCTCTATTTATTTCAGAGCTCCCTTCCCCTTCTCCATTTCTGAAGAAGGGTCCCAACCCAAAACATCAACCTTCCTGCTCCTCTGATGCTGCCTGGCCTGCTGTGTTCCTCCAGCTCCACACTATGTTGACTGTGACTCCAGCATATGCAGTTCTTGCTATCTCTGATGTCCCTCACCAAGCTGGCTTCAGATCAAAGGACCTAAGAGAAGCAAACAGAACAAACATGGGTGCAAATGCTTTTAAACCTGCAATTTTTATTTGTCCAGCTAGAATTTTCTTAAGGTCAGAAATTTTATTCTGCTTTTTTTGACAAATAGCTCAGCTGGCAGCCTTTACCATTCTTGGGCCTGTTGAATTTCCTCTCCCGGTTCTAGTTCAAGACCCCTGTCAAGTGGAGATTCATTGAATGTGGCACATTAGCATTAAGCTAATGAAATGAACCAAGAAGTGCAGATGGATTCACTTCAGTTTAGGAAGAGTAGGCTTTCGGCACTTGACATATGCAACATCCAGGCAGAACAGTACAGAAATATTGAGGTCAAGCTGCATTGTTTTCCAAACTGCAAAGAATATTGGACTTTAAAATTCAAAAGGCCAAAAAGTTAGATATCTTTTGACATTATGGTCTCCCTCCATTGAATTTTTCACATTAAATATTCACTTCAAATTAATTAATAAAATATTGCATAATTTAGCTCTCATTTCCCCCTACATAACATGTCATTGCACATCAAATAATTCACTGTGAAGAAATTCATTCAAATTGTCTCCGAGCGATGACTGAGGATATTATTCATGCAAATCTTTCTTTCCTTTAAAATTTAATATACTTGCTGGAAATTTGTTTTGTATCATTCTGACTTGTGTACTTACGAGTTCAAATTATTTCCAATATTGATGGAAAAGTTTTAACTTTCCTATCCAAGCCAATGGCAGCTCGATTATAATACTCTTTTATAAAGTAAATTTACAGTGATCATACTTGGTTGTCTGGCTGCCTTCTTCAACAAAACTGCTATCTACTTCAACTCAGAGCAGGCAAACTTGGGAAAAGTGACAGCCCTCTATGAAATTGCTATTAACCCAGCTGATTTTAACTCCCAGGTCACATTTCAACATGATTCATCAAGATAACTGGATCACAATTACTGGCTAACTGAAGCTACTTAAAGTGGGAATGCACCTCTAAAAAGAAGGTTGCATTTCCAAATCCCACATTTCCATCAATAGTATGGACACAATTCTTTGGGCAGTAAAGAGTCAAAACATTGCTTGTAGCTCTTCCAATGCTTTTTTGAATGTCTTAGTGGAAGAGGCCAGAGCTGAGAAGGAACTATCATTTACCAACACACCCAAGTCAAATATTGGTCTCTGAAGGTACACAACTCTTTGAGAACACCTGTCAACCAGAGGAAGTACAGAAAAGGAACCTGAGAAAGGCATGCTAGCAATCTCAAAACCAAAGACCACTTCCACCTCCCAGAAACACCTGCCAAATGTTTGGTGGGAGAAGCAACTCTAGGATCAGGCTCATCAGCCACAGAACCCATGACCAGTGACGTAGGAATTTCCTAGGTGGGCAATCATTCTCGTTTTCGAGTGATTGCAATGCTGACAACAGAGACCTAACAGCATCAGTACTAACAGCATCACTGGGTTCACTGAAGGAAGTGGTTCACTCACAACAAGATAAACAAAGGTGAGTAGAGCATTTTCTCTCCCACCAAACATATAGAACAGCAAAGGTGCTAATGATGGCATTTTTTTTATTTAACGTAAATATGTTTCTTGAATTAATTGTGTTTAAGCAGTGAGTAACAAAGAAGTCATGTTCAGATCAATCGATTTCTGATGACCTGTACAAATTATAAGTGTTGAAAGAAAGGTTTTTTTTCCCTTCAGCCAGTGTCTGAACTTGCTTCACATTGATGCAGAGTGCCTCGTTGTTGTGATGTTATCACTGCACATAGTCTAGAGACAACTACAGTCTACTATTTTGCTTATTTATACTGCTATCTGCTTAACCTGCTTTCTTTTCCTACGCTTCTCTGTAAGTTATTTTGGCTTCACAGATGTTGACAATCTTTAGTGCGTCAAGTGTTGTCTCTTTATGCTAGCAAAGAACACAAGTCTCTGAAGATGATGAATTGTGAAGAAGGACATCACAAATGAGTAGCACTTTCCTTACCCAAAGATTATATCCAGCCTTGAATTGTTATGGATAACATTACAGGTAAATCCTGGTTAAGCACCTGTATGAAGTGATGCTCAGCAAAGTAGACATACATTATACTGTATATAAAAGCAAAATAGTGTGGATCCCAGAGATATAATATAAAATCTATTGTGAAGAAAAGTCATGGAACTCAAAACTTTAGCTCTTTTTATCTCTCCACATATGCTGCCAGACCTGCTGAGTTTCTCCAGCATGTTCTGTTTTTGTATAAATTACACATTAATGAGCACTGTTGTTGAATGTCAAGTGACATTTGACCAGAGAATGAGTAGAGATCTAAACAAAACAAAGGCCTCATTGTAACATATGCATACAGCTCAAGAGAGACTGTTCAATAAGTGTATCAGAGATAGTAGGAACTGCAGATGCTGGAGAATCTGAGATAACAAGGTGTAGAGCTGGATGAACACAGCAGGCCAAGCAGCATCAGAGGAGCAGGAAGGCTGACATTTCGGGCCTAGACCCTTTTCTGAGGAAGGGTCTAGGCCCAAAACGTCAGCCTTCCTGCTCCTCTGTTCAATAAGTGGAAGTTTCTTTCCATTCTTATGAAATTTGTTGTTACCATTTGTCATTTGATTATAAACAATTTGACACACTTATACAATTGATGTCATGTTAAAAAGCTGCATCAGTCCCTGGTCGAGATAAATACTTTCCATTGTTAAGGCTCATCAAAATTCTGCTGTGTTCACATCCAACGACCATGTCCATGGAAAATGTGAACATGTTCCCACTTTCAGCAATTATTTCTTTGTCACCCATTAATGAGTACCTTCTTCTACATACATCGTTGTGTTTACATCTATTTGAGTGGCTAAATGACTCCTGTTTTCTCTGTGAGCATGAGGGTCTAAATTACCTTAAATATGTTTTGTTTTAACTCTGAAAGCCTCAGGCAAATATCGTCCTACATTAACCACCTAGCCTGCTAAATATCTATATGTCCTTCCATATACCTCTATCTAGTCGCCTTAGTAATTTCTGTACATATGGGCACCCACAGGCAGCATGCTGTACAACTGTTAGTGACAGAGGAGTACTTTGTGTATATATTTGGATGCATGCAGAAAAGCTTGGTCTCTGATGTGTATTTTTTATGTTTAGAGAGCACTGGTAGGACTGTTTGCTTTGAACTTAACAGCTTATTGCAATATGAGATTGGAAATTTCCCAGCAAAATCCTGTGGTACATCCAAACACACGTTATTTTTTAACCAAAGGTATGCTGTATTTATAAAGCTTGTAATAAAAATGCAAAAGCTTTTCAGTTTGAATCTTAGAGGTTTTGCAATAATGTTCAACTTGTCCCCATACAGAATTTTCCACTCAATATGTCTGCAAAGTAATTCAAATTGGCTGTTGCAGGAAGTGCAAAAATAGTAACATTTTCCTCTATACTCCATGCTACACCCTAATGTACCTCAAAACATTTTCAATACTCTTGTTTTACAATGTCCCTGAGGGGATTTCTGATTTCCAGCCCCTCTGTAGACAATTACTAAACACCTTAGACAGCAACCTTACACCACCGCATTTCTGCAGCAATTTCCCCAAGTTTTAGTCTATTCCTCAGCACTATTTTTTGACCTTGGATTGTGCCAATATAAACCATTCAGCTGAGGACAACTCCCTGCACAGGAAGATCAGCTGGCTTGAGGCAAACCAAGAAGCATTTTTCACTGGGTTGACAGACATCCAAGTGCAGTTGATGTTTCGCTGAGTGTGCTTCCCTGGCAACAATCTTTAGGGCACAGAGTCCTGCAGGAACTGCTTGGGAAGAACCTCAATAAAAACCACTGCAACTCTTACCAAACCTTCTTGGCAAAGGCAAATTTCACAAGGACGTGGACAACAGTCTTTTCTACACCACAACCACCTCACCAACAGCTTGCAAAGGGGCTGACACTCTGGAAAGGTTCTGACAGGAAGAGTCTTTCTCACCACCAGACATTCTATATCTTGGTGCTTGTTCATAAGTTCTGGCAATGAGACATGCAGCCAAATGACTTTGGTAGTCTGCTCAGGGAACCATCTGACAGGATCTACCATCTCCTTTTCTTGCAGGGCTGTGAGGGCATTACATTCTGACCACTGCCTGATGGCCTTGTGGTCAAAGGTGATTTTCTGAATAAAGCTCTCCATGTGGGACAGGTGGTACGACATAGTCCAACTCCTTGGAACTCTATGGCTAGACCAATCCTTTGTATCACCAGGGACAGGTGGAACCTCAGCATTTGGTGATACTGGTTTGCAAACTGAGCTGCACACACAAAGGTGGCCATCAGGAAGAGGGTGATGTTGGGTATGACTCCTTTCTCTTTTTCTAGAGGTTTGTATTTCATGTCTGAGTCATTTTTGACTTCCAGATAAAGCAGATGATGGCTAAGTTAATCGCCACAATGCAAGAGTGAGGAATGGGCCACATCTGCACCATGTACTTCCATACTGAGACCCTGATAACCAGTTTCTTGCCTACAATGGACAGGGAGAGTCGCTCATACATATCCAGTTTTTGTCTGACCTTCCCATTTTTAACGTGTACCCCAGAGCATCCAAGCCAAATCCCTAGCACCTTCAGGTAATCTGTCTTGACTGTGAAGGAGACAACGAATTGGTCACTCTATTCCTAAAAAACATGGCACTGTGTTTGTTTTGATTTACTTTGGCACCTGAGACCAGGCCACATAGATTGCAGCTGTTAACCAGCCTGGGCACCAGTAGTGGATCGAACAGAATATGGTAATGTCATCCATGCACAGGGAAGCTTTGACCTGTGTGCCTCCATTACTTGGGATAGTACTCTCTTCTGCCTGCATCTTTCCAGGTAGTCGTGGCAAAGCTTTCTATGCAGTGCATGAAGAGAACTGTGAAGAAAGGGCAGCCCTGAGTAACTCCAGATTTAATTGGAAAGATTTCTGTTTCCTTCCAATTGAAACTGTGTCAGTGATGTTTATGTAGAGTAACTGGATCCAATTGTAGATTCTATCCCCAAACCCATTTTGGAGAATTGATTTTTTCTGATGAAGGGTTTAGGCCCGAAACGTCAAGTTTTCCTGCTCCTATGATGCTGCTTGACCTGCTGTGTTCATCCAGCCCCATGCTTGTTATCTTGGAGAATGCATCTATTATTTAGGTGTGGACATTTTGTCAAAGACCTTGTCATAGTCCAAACTGATGAGGTAGGTCCCTTGTCTCACACATAAGCAATCTTAACCCAGACTAGTGCAAATCTCTCTCAGATTTTCCTGCTGGGTACAGCACAGCTCTGTCAGGTGAATCACACAATTCCAGAGCTCCAATTACTTACAGCCTCTAACAGAGTTTTGAATTCCACTCGCTGCAGTGAGATAAGTCACCAATCCTAATTTCCTCCCTTTTCCTCCTTCCACTAGGCAACAAAGATGATGATGCTTTTCTGGAGTCAGCACGTTTTCCTTTGTCCACCCCTCTCCTCTGAACACCTCTGAGGATGAAGAACT
Organism: Ginglymostoma cirratum; assembly: GCA_024137785.1. Taxonomy (NCBI): domain Eukaryota; kingdom Metazoa; phylum Chordata; class Chondrichthyes; order Orectolobiformes; family Ginglymostomatidae; genus Ginglymostoma; species Ginglymostoma cirratum. Next base: position 9,121,724 of record JAHRHZ010000079.1, on the reverse strand, counting down.
TCTTGACGTTTCCCTGATTGCTTTCCACAAGGGTGTGAAGATTCATAGAGGGACTTCATGGTTCTCCAAACTTTGCAAACCCTTTTAAGATGTTCCATGTTCCCTGTGATCAGCAGACTCACATTCAATTTCCATCACCCCTACCACATCTCTGGTCCTCCTTTAAGTGACATTCAGCTGGTAGAAGGCAATGGTCAGAGAAGAACGCCAGCCTGATGTCAATGGATCTAAGTGTGACAGCATGAGACACAAGCAGGAAGTCTGACCAGGGACAGACAGATCTGTCTGGCTATAACCAGGTGACTCTACACTGAGCTCTGACTGCAGAATTGTTGAAGAAGATGTGCAACTTGGAGTTTCTTATTGTTTCCATCAGAATAGAATCAAAGAATCCCTATAGTGCAGAAAAAGGCCATTTAGCCTGCACTAACTCTCTAAGGAGTATGCCACCGAGCCCCTATCCTATTCCCACATTCCACCTAGCTTACACATCCCTGGACACTATTGGCAACTTAGCATACCCAATCCACCTTACCTGCACATCTTTGTACTGTGAGAGGAAACCCACACTGACATGAGAAGAACATGCAAGCTCTAGACAGACAATCACCCAAGGCTGGAATTGAACCCAGGTCCCTGGTGCTGTAAAGCAGCAGTGTTAACCACTGAGCCACTACGCCACCCACCACCAATGTTTGGGTTCACAGCCAAAAAGAGTCTGTCTGTGACTTCCAGTTTGCTACAAGACTTTAGGCTGCCCAGCATATACACCGTAACCACGGTACTGCCAATAGCAAAGCGAGAATGAACATGAAGGATTCCTCCTTTACCATTCACGTTCAGAAATACCTTGATCTGCTATTAGCTGCTGCAGATCCTGAAAGCATCTCAATTTCAGTGCAATTCACAACAATGAACTACTCTGGTTAATAGACGAAGTAATTTACATTACAATTAAGAACAGTTAAGATTGTTAATTAATACAACTCATTAGTATTTACCCCTTTTTGGAGCACAATTGGTTATAGCCAACACTTTACTGAATACAATCTCTAAGGTAGGTAATACATGTCCCTCTGAGCCAGGAGGCCTGGGTTCAAGTCCTACCTGCTCCAGAGGTGTATAATAACATTTCTGAACAGAATGAATTTTAAAAAATCTTTGCACACTGCTGTGGTTATATAGGCAAAGTCCAATTTCTAGTTGGTATTCTTACATATCTTGGCTTTAGTATACTTGAAAGTCAAAGTACCAAATTTGCTACATAGAACCACTTTCATTTTAGTAATACAACACAGCACAGGACCAGGCCCTCAAGCCCATCAAGCCTGCACCAATTCCTGTTCCTTATTTAGACTCACTACTTATTGCCCATATGTGGTTTCTATCCCTCTGTCCACCGCCCATTCACGTGTCCATCAAGATATGCCTTAAATGTTGCTAACATGCCTGTTTCCACCATCTCCACTAATAGTGTGTTCCAGGAACCCACCACTCTCTGTGTGAAAAATCTTCCCTGCACTTCTTCCCTAAACTTTACCCCTCTCATTTGAACCTGTGCCTTCTTGTAGTTGACCTTTCCACCCTGACTATGCACCCTATCTATGTCTCTTAATTTTGTAGACCCCTTCAGCCTCTGTCCTTCCAGTGAAGACAATTCAGGTTTAGCCAAACTCTCTTCATAACTCAAACACTGTAGATCAGCAACATTCTTCCACATCTTCTCTACACCCTGTCCAAAGCATCCATGTCCTTCTGGTTGTGTGGTGACCAAGACTGCGCACAATATTCCAAATGTGGCCAAAGTTCTATGCAGCTATAACATAACTTGTCAATTTTTTGTTCGTTACCCCAGTCAATGAAGGCAAGCATGCAGTATGCCTTCTTGTCCACCACCAGGGAAGTACAGTGGTTCAGTAGTTAGCATTGCTGCCTCATGGTGCCAGGGACCCAGGTTTGATTCCACCCTTGGGCGACTGTCTCTGTGGAGTTTGCAAATTCTCAGTGTCTGCGTGGGCTCCCTCTGGGTGATCTCGTTTCCTCCCACAGTCCAAAGGTCTGCAGGTTAGGTGGATTGGCCTTATTAAATTTCCCATTGTGTCCGGGAATGTGTAGGCTAGCTGGATTAGCCATGGGAAATAGAGGGTTAGCGGGTGTGGATCTAGGTGGGATGCCCTTCAGACGGTCAGTGCATACCCATTTGGCCAAATGGCCTGCTTCCGAACTACAATTATCCACCTGCGTTGCCATTTTCAGGAATCTGTAGATCTGTATGTCAATGCTCCTAAGGATTCTGCCATTTTTTTGTTATAATTTGCACCTCAATTTGCTCTTCCAAAATGCATCAATTTTCATATTACTGGATACTTGAGACACTTTCATGCTGATGTGAAATTGGTATGATAATTATACTCACGGTCCCAGTCTCCACTGGAACAATTTCTATATTCATTGTCTTCTTGCACGGTTCGTGGTTAATAGATGAAGTCATTTACATTACAATTAAGGACAGTTTAAGACTCTTAATTAAGGCACCCAATGTCCATCTAAACGAGAAGCTGACAATCTGAACTTGAAATATGGTGCCAATTTGCATAATATTAGCTTGTATTCTCTTGAGTATGGAAGATTGGGGATGATCTCAACTCATAAAAAGATTAAAAGATTTGATAGCTCAGATGAAGAAATATTATTTTCTCTGATGAGGGATACTGAACAAGAGAAATTGGAGCCAGGATTGGAAGTTGCAAGCAGAAATCTTGCATTATCTGCTCAACAGTGAATGCTGGGTTAATTATTATGTACAAGACAAGAACTGTGTTTTAATCTGTTTGTTTTTAATCAAGGGGTATAGGAAAATGCAAGTAAATGGGATGAAGACACGCATTAAGAATAATTAAAGGTGGAACAGACTGAGAATGAATAACTTCCTCATATAACAACTATAAACAATTGTTCCAACAGTGATTAAAACATACTGCAGAGAAAAAGAGGCAGGCTGAGATAACAGTGTTGAATTTTTTAAGTTTCTGTTTCATGTTTTCTAAAACCTTTCCACATATCTGCATTTTAATCTGTCAGAAAAAGAAAACCACTATCCTTCAGGAGAGGGTTGCGGGTCGGAATGTTTTCAAACAAAAGCAAAACACTGCGGAGACAGGATTCGAAACATTAACTATTTCTCTCGCTACAGATGCTGCCGGACCTACTGAGTTTCTCCAACAACTTTCTGTTTTTGTTTCAGATTTCCGGCATCCGCGGTTCTTTGTTGAGAGAACAGAGTTAAACAGTTATAACAGAGATAAAAGGTACTGCAGATGCTGGAGAATCCGAGATAACAAACAATGTGGATTTCACAAGCTTCAAAATCTCCCCTCCCCCAACCGCATCCCAAAACCAGCCCAGCTCATCTCCACCTCCCTAACCTGTTTTTCCTCTCACCTCAAGCCACACCCCCATCTCCTATCTACTAACATCATCCCGCCCCCTTGACCTGTCCGTCCTCCCTGGACTGACCTATCTCCTCCCTACCTCCCCACCTACACTCACCTTTACTGGCTCCATCCCCGCCTCTTCGACTTGTCTGCCTCCTCTCCACCTATGCTCTCCTCTATCCATCCTCTATCCGCCTCCCCCTCTCTCCCTATTTATTTCAGAACCCTCTTCCCCTCCCCCATTTCTGATGAAGGGTCTAGGCCCAAAACGTCAACTTTTCCTGCTCCTATGATGCTGCTTGACCTGCTGTGTTCATCCAGCCCCATGAGAGTTAAACAGTTGCAGAGTTCAGAGCAGATTCCAAACCTTGACCCTTGCTTCCTCATCCACAGGGGGTGGGGCTCCCGGAGGCGAGGCCGCAGGAGTTGGGGGGGTGGGGTCTGGGCTTGGTGACTTCACCGTAAAGGGGCGGGGTCTCACTTGGGGGTGGAGTGTCTGGGAGGGAGCCCTCCCGGAGAGGCGGGGGGTTTCACTTGGGGGTCAGGGTCTCCGGGAAAAGGTTGCCGCGCCATGAAGAGGCGGTGTCAGACGGCGAGGGGCGGGGTCTCGCGGCAAGGGGCGGGGCCCGCACTGCTTGTTTGCCTCTGATGTTCGGATTGGTGCGCGGTTGCCAAGGTGGCCCGGCGTCGTCCGGGCCGCTACCTTTATAAAGGCGGAGCAAGCGGCGGACACTCGGAAGCAGCGTGGGAGGTGTTGCCGTTCGATGAAAGACCACAAACCGCTGAAACGCTTACCCTGCATCAAATCACCGCAGCTATTCCACCCGTACGTCAAGTCCGGGTAGTTGAAGAGTTTGCAAAGTAAAAGAAAAGTTGGAGGCAAAGACAAACCAATAAAGCGGTTCCACCATGTCTCTGGCTGTGAAGGAAAGAAACCAGGTTCGCCTGGTCTTCCTCGGGGCGGCTGGGGTGGGGAAGACTTCTCTGATCCGGAGATTTTTGCTCGGCACCTTCGAGTCGAAGTACAAAAGGACGGTGGACGAGCTTCACAGCAAAGAGTACGACTTGGGGTCCATGAAGGTCAGGATCGAGATCATGGACACCAGCGGCAGCTACTCATTTCCGGCCATGAGGAAGCTCTCCATCCAGAGCAGCGACGCTTTCGCCCTGGTCTATGCCGTAGACGACGCCGAGTCCTTCGAAGCGGTGAAAAGCCTCCGGGAGGAGATCCTCGACATCAAGGAAGACAAGTACACGCCGATTGTAGTGATCGGCAACAAGGCGGACAACCTGAGCGACAGGCAAGTGTCCAGTGAGGAGATCATGTCCTTGGTGGAGCTGGAATGGAATAACCGCTTCTTGGAATCCTCGGCCAAAGACAACGCCAACGTGCTGGAAGTTTTCCGAGAGCTCCTGCGGCAGGCTAACTTACCGAGCCGTCTGAGCCCGGCCCTGAGGAGGAGGCGAGAAACTTTCCCCACGGAGAACCATGCCCGACCTCCCATGAACAAAACTAATAGCTGCAGCATCTCCTAAACACCCGGCTTCCCAATGGACGGACTTTTCACTTCGATTGATCCGATCAAAATTCCACCATAACCGTTCACCTTCACTGGAATTTAAAACCAGACCGAACGGATTCGGGTTTGGAAAAACGAGTCTCCAAACTGGAGAAAATTGTGCAACTGAACTTGTTACGGTGCTAAAAATACAACGGGAGCATTCGGCACGTATCTCAGAAAAAAAATCTGTTACTATTGATTAAGCTGGATTTTTGGTTTGGTTTTATTTTGAAGATGCTGATATTTATTCATTAAACTGAACAATTGATGCGTGCATTTAAGGCAAACCTCATAACAGGTTAAATGTCAGCCTGTTGTGTAGTATCAGCATTGATCTAAGTTTCACAGAGTTTTTAACATGCCGTGCGGCCTGGGAACTTTGTTTACAGAGTTTAAACCACCATCGTTATTTGTTAATTTAAGGAGTTGACATTTACTTGCACTTCTATGTTAGTAGCTTTTGTCGTTATACAGTTACTGAAAATACATACTCTTTTGTATATTTATTTTATAAAGTTGTTAATAAAGACTTTATCTCAAACAATTTGTTGATTTTTCTTTTCGTCGCCCACTTGCTTTGGACGTATTTATGTTTTGTTTTAATCTGTCATCTCAGGGGTTCCCACAGTATATCCTGTGCCTATCCATATTCAACAAACAAAATTGTTTTCTCATTAATTTTATGTTAGAGACAGAATTGAAAGGCTTTAACGAAAGCACATTCTCAATAAAACTCAATAGCAGGAGAGTGCCCCGAACAGCAGTTAGGGAGCACTCGGAATTGCATCGAAAGAACCCATAGCTCAATGAGAATACAAGAGGTAACCAGGCAATGACTCTCGAACACCAGGAATGCGGTCAATTCTACACAGAAACCGACAGTAGCCTCGTAGGTACTTGGAGTTTGTGGGAGGCTAACGCCAGTCCTATTTTATCCTATTTTTAAAAAATACTCAAAGAGATACACTTTAAATAAACATAGCTTTCATAATCTGTATACATGAACGTAAAACTGAACAAAGTTCGCAACCGCGAATTGCACTGATGAAGACTGCGATACGCGGCCAACGTGAAGGTTTCGGATTCACTGACAGCTCATTACCTCCTGAGGTACAGAGTTTATGTTTTAAACATAAGTAGCTGATAGATTTTTTTATACATTTAGCCGGACAATCTTTAATCACAGTTTTTGACCAGGTTAATGTCACTGTTACTAGAGAAGTACCCAGGATCTCCACCCTTTCGCGTTGCGAGGCAGCTGTGGTCCAAGTTTGGGAAGTTGCAGGACTCCGTTATACAGACAGGATTTCCCTTCGCTCAACATATACTCGCTTTGACTGTTTTCTTGATTGAGGGAAGATGTGTGCATATTGTTAACTACTGTCTGGGGGGGGAAAATGCACACTATCTTCAGCCTTTCCCCCAGATTATTCAAATCAAAGCGTGCTCTATCCCCTTGAGACTGCCCAGTTCAGTCTTTAACAAGGTCACCACTCTACCACCTAGCGGAATATCACGGATTTGCACCGAATATTTCTTATTCATATAGAATGATTGCGAATGTTTTCATAGCGCCCCCCTTTGGCTTTTTATCCAAACAAATCAATACACAATATTTTAGATTTGCTATTTCTTTGCGGGTTATTCTCGTTTGGTGAGCAAGTAACCACCAAATCACTCGACTGCACCTTACCCTGCACAACTCGTAGCGTGCATTTCCCGGACTGTGCAGCGATTGGCGACTCTAAAACGATCTTACTGTGTGTAGCAGAGGTGCAGGGGTCCTACCAGCTAGCCCCATCATTCAATACGATCACGGCTGATCTAATATTTAAGTGACTTTTACCCACCCCATCCCCATAACCCTGTAAGCCCCCGGTACTCAGAAATCTAACAAGCTCCACCTTAGACATGCTGAAAGACTCGAGTATCCATAGGCCACTGTGATAGAGTCCTAAAGATTCACAACCCTCTGAGTAAAGGCAAAACTTCAGACCTGAGTAGCATCGCCCTTTTGTTGAACTTAGCCTCTGGTTCTAGGTTCCCCAACCAAGGAAACATCTTACCTACATCTACTCTGTCTCTCCCTTTATGTATGTTGCAAACTTCAATGAGATCACGTTTCGTTTTTCTGAAACTGTAAAGAATGCAGACCCAATTTGCCTGCTCTCTCTACCACCCCAGGGAATAATTCCTTGAACCTTGCACTCCAATATGGCAGTAACCTTTCCTGAGATGAGGAGACCAAGACTGCACACAATCTAACCAAGGTGCTACACAATTGAAGCAAGACTTCGCTAGTCCTGTACTCAATCCTCTTAGGCTATTAGGAATGTTTACCTTTATCATATCTACTAGCTTGCTGCACCTGCATGTAAGCCTTCATCAGTGACTTATTGACAGGGGCACTCTTTACCATTTAAGTACTCTGCACATCTGATCCTCATACCAAAGTAGATAACCTTTCATTTTTCCACATAATTTCCATCTGCCATGTTCTTGCCCATCCAATAATGCTGTTCAAATCCTCTTGAAACAAAACTACTTTTACATTCTCCTCACAACACACATTCCCACTTAGCTTTCTATCATCTGCAAATTTGGAAATATTATATTTGGTCTCCAACTCCAAATCATTAATATATATTGTGTTTAGCTGGGACCCAAGCTCTAATCCTAGCAGTACCCTATTAGTCATAGTTTGCCAATCTGAGAATAACCCTTTTATTCCTACTCTCTGGTGAACATTCAGAAAACAATCACTAATCCACACCAGTACATTACCTCCTATCTCATGTGCTTTATTTTTTCTAACCAGCCTCCTGTGGGGGAGGCTTCTGAAAATCCACAAATACCATATTCATCAGCTCTCTTCTTTCAGTTTTGTTAGGAACAAAGAACATAATACAGCTTGCAATTACGCACAGTTCTAGAATCTTCAAGTCCAAAGGGATTGATTTCCATCAGCAAATCTTCAACTTAACCACCAAAAGGCTAGATTCAGACTTCAAAATAATTCCAGAAAAAGATCTAAGTCCTTGTCTACGTATACGTTAATAGGAACAAGGAGTTCTCCCTGAACCACAATCTGCCTCGGCCAACTGCCTCATCTGAGTGAGAGTACGGATGTGATCACCAACCTTAGCAGGTGTGGGATGCAATGCCCAATGAATCCTAGTCCTGACCCAGGGTGGAGATAGTAAGAATTGCCGATGCTGGAGTCAGAGATAACACAGTGTAGAGCTGGAAGAGCACAGCAGGCCAGGCAGCATCAGAGGTGCTTTGCAGTGGGGTTATAACTCACTTTTCTGAAGAAGGGTCCTGACCCGAAACATCAACTTTCCTGCTCCTCTGATGCTGCCTGGCCTGCTGTGATCCTCCAGCTCCACACTGTGTTATCCCTGACCCATGAGTGCATTATGGTGTGGGAGGAATTCAGGGGAAGTGCATGGCAAGCCCATCTGTAAAACTATGCTTGTCTCCTTTCAGCTACCAGGTTTCAGGTGCCAATTAAGCAGTTTTGTGCTGAGGATTTCTGTTCACAAGGAATTGCATTGCATTGCAAATTTCCAAATTCATTCCACTGAAGCAGCTGAAGCCAGCAGACGAAGGGAAGATTCTCATTCTACCTGCATAGACTCAGTTCAATTTCTACATATGAAAAGGTTAATGTTCAAACCCATAAATCTCAGGAAGTAGCAAAGATTGAAAGTATGACTGTGGTCCATTGACTGACGTATATATATTAGGCAGATCTAGTTCTCTACTGTGTAAACTGTCAGGATTGTTCTTATATTAACAAAGAAATATGTTTCTTTTACACCAAACCATTGGAAAGAAAGTAAAGGATTTGCAAGTGACTTGTGTAGGAAGTGTTATTGAACAATACTGTGCTTTCTGACTCAGAGATTACTGTCATCAACTTCAAAATGTGAATACAAGCTTTATTATAAATATTTTTAAGAAGCTCACAGCCACAAGCGAACAGCCAGGTTTTAGTTTTTCCAAGCATGGTTACAGGCTTGACTAACAGCACAGAAGCACAGCAAGCAGTTACCACACACACAATAAAGCACTGAACAAGTGAGCAAATAAACAAGTCATTTTATTTTACTTTACATGGAAAAGGTATATAATTACAGGATGATTACAGCCGTAAGTCCACTGAGGAGGTAAACTACATTGTGATGGAATTTTGTACCCCAAGTGAGAGTTAACAAAAATCCATAATTTGGTTACATGTTTCAAAGATAGATTCAAATAACAGCTCAAACTAACTGTGTATTTCAGCCTCTCACTCACGGTGCAGCTAGGAATCTTCAAGAAATGAATGGGCAAACTAATTTTTAAAAACATCTTCAAAGTAGTACTCTTTTAATTTACTACTGCTCCTAAAAAAAATCAAGTGCCAGTTTCTTAAAAGTAAACTGTTGCTTATTTAAAAGGAGAGGGGAAAAGAAAGAATGGCTCTGGGGCACAATTAATGTCCCTCTTTTAAACAATACGTTTACACGTATTGGGCAAAATTATGATGATTGATTTTTTCAAGTCATCTCCTTTGAACTACTTTTTTGGCATAATAAGAAGGGAAAGTGCTGGAGAAACTCAGCAAGTCTGGCAGCATCTGTGGAAAGAGAAACAGAGTCAACGTTTTGAGTCTGATGAGAGTCTTCTTCAGGGAGGAAACTTTTTCCTCACTCCACAGATGCTGCAGACCTGCTGAGTTTCTCCAGCACTTTCTCTTTTTCCCAGTATCTGCAACATTTTATTTTTAGTTTTAATTAATATGCATGCCCTTGTGTTGTAAGTGTCCAATCATTGGGTCCTATCAGACAACTGATAATCTGCTGCCCTCTTAGGCTACATCTGTTACGAAGCCCAGAAGTCAGTTACAATTTGTAAGTGGATCAGAAGTTATGGAAAACACATCTATCTTCTACTGTCAATAAGCTGTAAGCAACATCAATTTTCTTGAAGTTAGAAATTTTATAAAACCAAAAAAAGTTAAAACTACATTTACAAGAGGCTGATCAATTTTTATTATGCAGTAATTTGGCAGTATTTTTTAGGTCAGCTTTTGTTCAGGGCAAGATTTGGTTGTGATCGAGTTCTGGTCAAATCATTTGTTTTCAGTGTCCTTTTGGTTGTTTACTACACTTACTTTAAGCGAGTTTCCAAAGTCTTCAAAATGCTGGTAATCATAAGATGAAATAAACTTCACGTGTAACATGTGTGGAAATCATTTCAATCAAAAAAGATTTTTGTATCAGCAGCAGATTGGGATACATTACAATTTGTCCTCCACCAAGTTATTAATACAATAATAAATAATTGAGACTCTAGTACTGATCCTTGTGACACTCCTCTAGTTATGTCTTTCCAACCTGAAACAGACCTATTAATCCTGACTCTCTGTCTTTGTGTCAACCAATCCTTAATCCATACTATTACCCCAATATCATGAGCTCCTTTCTTGTGCAATAACCTTCTATGTGGCATTTTATCAAATGCCTTCTGGAAATCCAAATGTCATGTTATGACACAGAGACAGACAGCCATCCCAAATCAACCTTTCTACCTATGTATTTGCAAGATAGTAAAATTAAAATGAAGACCCCCAATAGTCACGCCTGTGGTTCCTAACCATATATTTGAATAACTAATTGCACACATTGTGAATAATTCATGTCAGACATCAATTTTGAATCTTAAAGACTTAACTATTTATTAAATACACAGTAACTTCAGCAAAGAGAATATTAAACAGCACAGTGATCTAATTAATGTCCGTACTTTAAGCCTGAAAAATTTGCTTACAGCACCCAGTCACACAAAAGACAGACAGACAAACAAATACAATCAAGGGATTAATGAAAGAAATTAACAAAACTGGCCAGATTGCTTAAATGGCTTAAAAGATGTGTTGTTCACAGGCAAAGATGCATATTCCTTGGTTTCTCTTCTGAAAACGTCAATCAGGGTTACCTTCTCAGTTCATTCAGCCAAAGGCAACAATACTTCTAACGCAGCTTTCTACTCTCTGGCTACTAAAAGTTCACATAGCAGATCAGGCAGGGAGCTTCCAAATCTCATGCTGTCTCATCAGCAGCCAAGCTCATCTTCTCTGAAAAACACAGTTCAAAAAACTCTTCATTTCTGGTTCTGCCCTAATAAAATGAACTTCTTTCCTGAGGCCTCAATTACCATTCAGTTATTACCATTTGCTTGAACACAGGGTGTCTTCCAGATTTGTTAGAACCAATTCCCAGGTACTGACCTTGTTCAACTTTTGCTACCTGTTTCAGTTGGAACCTTTTTAATCAAGTCTCAGCTTGCAATTAGCCTTCAGGCCTTGCTTCACAAACAGTCAGTTCTTGTTTGGTCTATTCTTTTTCTTTTACCACAAGTTGTTTCAAAGTCGACAAGTAATTTTCAGCTAAAAATTCCCAGTCTACAGCTCCAAATCAAAAAAGTGATAAAAGAATAAAAATGAAAAGCCTGTGAGGGTTCTAATAGCTACTACATTTGCCAGTTCCTCTTTATCCTGTCTGCTCGCTGCATTGTCAAAAGAACTTTTGCAAGTTTTTGAAACATAATTTCCCTTTCACAAAACTGTGTTGACTGTTTGATCATGTTAGCTTTTCTAAACATCTTACTATTTATTCCTTGGTAATGGACTCTAGCTTTTTCCCAATGGCACATGTGAGGTTGACTGGACTATAATTTCCTGCTTTCTGTCTCCCTCACTTCTTGAATAGGGGTGTCACAATAGTGGTTTTCTAATCTACTAGAACTTTCCTGAATTCCAGTGAGTTCTGGAATATTTCAACCAATGCCTTCACTATCTCTGTGGCCATTCCTTTAATACCCTTTGATGCAGGCCATCAGATTCTGGTGACTTGTCTGCCTTTAGCCCCATTACTTTGTCAAATATTTGGTCCCTTGTGATAGAGACTGTTACAAGATCTTTCCTCCCATTAGTACCTTTTTTATCTGTTATCTTGGGATGCTTGTAATGAGAACATATGGTGCATTGTTCTATTAATAACTAGAAATGCAAATGTCTTTTTTAAAGTGACAGGTCTTCACTGAGACCATAAAAATCCATTAAAGATATCTGCACTTTGAATAGGTTTTATTCAAAAGTGTCCAGCTGGGGATTCTGTTAAACATCCAACACAGCATTGCACAAGACTGGAAAGAGGTGGCGCTTAAGGTAACCACTTTTATTGACAACTCAGTCAGTGAATCATCACTCGACAACAAAGGGCAGGGGACATGGGAATGTAAATTAGCTTCAACAGGGAAGTCAGATTTTCTAAGTTTAGAGACTCACACAATTAGACCTATACCGAAAAGGTAAAGTTGCATAACTTATTTTAATATTAGGACCAAATTATAAGCAATTATTTGAATCTCATGAGAAAACTGGACTTTGTTCATTTATACTTTAAGTAAAATAAAATCATATTTGATGGTTAATGGTAAGCTTTGTTAGACTCAAGTCTTTATTCACCACTTTTCAAAAATAAATTGCAAATCACTTTCGACAGAATGCAAGAGAGGGAAATCAGTGATTGCAATCAACTTAGCAGTAAGTCTTACAGTGATAGTTCCCATGTTACATAATTGTCTTATGTCTCACATTCAATACATCACTTTGCCTTTGATAGACATGCTCATGATATCATCACTGCATGGTAGCATGTGAGCTGAGAGTATAAAGATCTCACGTCCCATCTTACCTTGAGTCACTTGAAGCATGACACTCTACTGTGAGCATGCTGCTCTTTTGTACATCACTAGCCTAATGATGATCCAGATACTGTCTACTTGACAAATGTAATTTAACTGTAAATGTCTTTTGAATTCTTCAAAAACAGAATATCTATGTTTAGCTGCTTCTGTGACAGACAAAAACATAAGCAATAGCACATCAGTTAAAAACACCATGTTGGAGACAAAATCACACTCAATTATTTAGATAGATAATGGGCAGTAAAGGTATTTTCTCAGCCCCAGCAGCAGAAGCAACTACTTGCAAATATTCCAGCAGAATGCTGTAAGATATAATAACTGACTAACCTTCTTAACTGCACTGAGGTCTGCTGCACATTCAAAAAATGAAATGAGAAAGGTACAATTGTAGAAGGTCAGAAAAAAAACATGTCAATAGCAAGGCATAAATAGAACAGTTTTTTTTGACCGTTGCAAGATTGCAATACAGTCAGTCAAGTGGAATTTATCAAATTACATTAGCAATGATTACCATTATTAAAATCTGCATTTGAATCGATGGAGAAATTCAGAAAGGACATGAATGAATCAACATTCAGTTATAATTACTAGTCAACCAATATGTTAGCAATTTCTGGTAGCCAGCATTAATTAGGTGGCTAATTGGGACCCAGTAACACTCAATGTGCATCTAAGGTGCATACCTGCTTTTGGTCTCCTAAACAAAGATCAGCTAGTAGCAAAATGAACAAACTTTCCTTAATATCAGCACACTTGGGCAATGAAGCCCATCAGTCTAACTGGGACAACATACCCATAGTAGCCCAAGCCAAACATAGACATGCATGGGAATTCCTAGAGGCATGGTTCTCAACCCATAATGCAATCAAAGATATCAAATTAGACCCCATATACAAACCCATAGAGAACAGAACTGAAAATGACACAACTCACCATAACATACCAGACAGTATATATTCCAAGCGGAGTAAAATGCTATCACCTCATTGGAGGTTTCACTGATGATGTCACCTGGCATGATGGCGAAGCATCTGAACGAAAACAAGCCAGCTCGGTGAGCAAGTCAGCAACCTCATTGAATGGCCACTTTTCAAATCACGGCATGGGTCTTTCTTAGCTATTGGAAAATTAATTTCAGCACAATGGTACCTCCAATAATGAGGTACTCCAACTGACAACACTACGGTGAATGCTGGACCAAAGCCTGAATATGTGACCTTCTGACTCAAAAGCAAACACGATACGATTGCAATTTTATGTAAAATGACAATTGATTCAATTTCCTTTTGCTCTCAGGCTCCATCGCTGCCATCTTTGCAGTAACCAACATGCGCAACCAAAAGTCTGCATGATTAATAGGAACTACCAGCTCCATGAAAATAATTTACCGCTATTCACAGTGGTGTCCTACATTCATCATGCATCATCTCTGGTTGAGAAAACAAATTGGAGCTAGGAGTTATGAAACTGATAGCAAAGTATAGAATGACAATCTTTACAATGCTGGCCTTTTTACTTAATAAGGTACAAATAGTTGCCACATGTCCACATACTCTGAATGATACACAGAATTAATTTTATGCATTTTCTGATGGAACCTATGTCAAATTCTTCAATATGTACACAATGGAATGAAAATTGCAGTGCAAAACAAAATTTGGAATTATCTACACCAAGATCATTGCAATTAAGATTAGCAACTCCTTGTGTAGTTTTGTTCCAGCTGCGGAATGCAATAAAAGCTAAATATTGATAAACTTTCATAGAAAACTTGTGTTCAGTATCAATTTTTTTTTAATTTTAAAGGTGCGGGGCCTATAATGTCACAATAAGTGCTTGTGTTTTTAAAACGGACATGATCTCTAGCAGTAACAACAAACATTATTTGTGATCTTTGCCAGACAATCCAGCAAAACTTAAAGATTGCATTATACTATTTTGCAGATAGTATATTTAGTACTAACAGCTTCTTTCTGGTACAGAAGTGATTAACGAGAAATAAAGCCCAGGTTCATGTTAACTACTGCTCCATTGAAGAAAAGTAATCCACTTAACATCTATTGCTTTGTAGCCTAACAATTTTTAGGTCCCGAGTTGTTTATTCATGTTACTGCAAGCCAAAAGATACAAATATCTGGGGGTCTCTAAAGTTATTAAACTTTTCTAAAAATGGCTATAAGAACATTATGATACATCGAATGTTACAACACAGAAGCATATTCTTAGCACGCAGTGTTATAGAGTAATAGCCTTAGAATTAGAGGGGGTCAATTTAGAACGGAAATGAGGAGACATTTCTTCAGCCAGAGAGTGGTGGGCCTGTGGAATTCATTGCCACAGAGCGCAGTGGAAGCCGGGACGTTGAATGTCTTCAAGGCAGAGATCGTTAAATTCTTGATCTCGCAAGGAATCAAGGGCTACGGGGAGAGTGCGGGTAAGTGGAGTTGAAATGCCCATCAGCCATGATTAAATGGCGGAGTGGACTCGATGGGCCGAATGGCCTTACTTCCACTCCTGTGTCTTATGGTCTTACTACTTCTTCATGCCAAGGTTGTTATAGCTGCCTTTTTTTACATAATTACATCTAGCCTTTTAAAGGGAAAAGTTTGTGTTCTGATATTCTTTCATCTTGCATATTGAAAAACAATATGGTGGGTAGGTGGGGTTTGTGCAAAAGTTTTAGCATGACTGCATGCCATGTTCCACTTGCTTCCAGATAAAGCAGCAGATGCTCAGCGCAGGCCTCAATCCATAGAATTTTGTCTGTGGCCATTAAGAGATGTCTGATGCTGTCACAATATTATTCAGTCCTACACAGAGAGTCTAACTAGACACAAGGTTAAAAAGAGCAAAATTACAAACGTGCAAAATCGACTACAGTATATTTTCAGCCAAGCCATCAAAGTGCTCTCAATGTGTTTTGTTCTTATTTCTCCTACTATTTCTCAGTGTACCCCCTGGCTCTGCAGCTGAGAGGAGTGGAGATGCTTTATCAGTGAGGTCTATTTGCCCTGGAGGTCTGGTTGGGTAAACGTTGGGGCAACTATGCTTGGACAGACCAGATCCACTGAGGGTCATCATTCCTTGGCTTCAAAAATCAACAATCAGATATGGGCAGGCAGTATGAATGTGGGAGTGCTCAGCATCCTGAAAGATGACGACATGAGGAGATTGCATGTTGTTCCTCCTCTAACTGAGGCTTCATGGCACTGCCCTGTCTCCTTGTGAGGAAGGGGCACCTGCAATATGTGCCTTGTTCCTCATTCCCCTGCAGGTCTGTGCATCTCTCCAGCAGATCCTGAGGGTACTGGACCTTGCTCTCCCTGGCATCTACTAACTTGCCCAAGGCAGGAGACAGTTGCACACACACACTGCACAGTTGCAGCTTCTGGGCAATGAGGATCATTGTGCCACATGCCCATCTGCCACTCCAGTTCCTCCACGTGCATGTGGACAAAATTCCGGATTGCAAACACTAGATCTCCTCCTCCCTGGGGCTGAGCAGGTGCCTGGTGTCCAGCAGTCTTCCAAGCAACAGTATCCTGGCAGGATGTAACCATGCCAATGCTTCTCCAAGGCCTCAGAACTCTCAACTGAGTATCTCTCAGCAGAGGGAGGCGATACCTGTAAAACACGAGACAGAAAGAGATGCTGTGGGCTGTGGTTAGAAGTGTTGTGCAATGAGCAACAGCAACAGAGGGATAAGTGTGACAGTTGCAATGGAATGAAGAGTAGTACTTACTTGGTCAATGGGGCATGGCCTCCTCTGCTGGTCTCCAGAAACGGGTAAGCCCTCCTTTGCACCATCCTCTCTACCATGATAACCAGGTTTCTGTCAGAGAATCAGAGCAACACCTTCACAATTTGTCCTTGACAGAGTAGGGTAGCTTTGGAATGCCAGTGATTGTCCGAGAGCACAGCAGCCTTTTAAAAATGGCTTGTGTTTTAAGGATACCAGCCTTTTGGCAGATATCTGATGAGTGCAGAGCTGTTCCAGGAATGGTGTATGGCAAGATGGGGCGAGAAATGGATGTGAGGGACACAATACGGGGAGGGTTGGCAGTTAATAAAGTGAGTTTGGTAAGATATGGTGAGTAGCTCTCCAAAAACCCAACGTAGCTTGTACTTAGCCAAAAATGGAAGATTCAGCCCCAAGGATTATTGAAATGTTGTCTTTTAAAACAAAGAATAATTCTTAAAAGCAGGCCTTAAGTTATTGCATGATATTTTGATGTGTGTGGACAATTCTGTGCATACAAATCATAGTTTGAAAATCTATAAATTGTAACTTAGTGGTATAGTCTTATTTCATCTAAAATATACTATTTAATGAAAAGTTTGAAGAATATAATGTTACAGATGATTGTTGAAAGTTACAAGCTCAGGAATTAGCATTGAAATATTGGTGTCCAAACTCACTATTCCTCAAAGAGTTAAAGCCTATTTGCATATACTCAATATAATTCAGCACTGAATAGGTTTTGTGAAATCTGTACAAGAAAATTTGTTTGGACGGTTGTTTTATAATGAGATGGTTGTTTAATTAAATGACCAACATCTATTTACATAATAAAAATCACTTCATTGGTGCTGAAGTTATTCCTCTAATGAACACTTCCCAGAAGGGAGATTATCTTCATTACTTTTTGTGTTTCTGCATGTTTTAAAACTACTTTCTTTCATTAAATCACTATGTAATTTCATCCTCTTTTGACAGCGAAATGCTTTGTTTAAAAAAAAGTCCCTTGATAGTCACATCACTAAGACTCATTAAATTGCATTTCAAATGTTCTGCATCTTGAATATTTAACTTTTAAATTACAGAGTGCGCTGAATTTATTGCTGAATAATCCTGTTAATTTGGATCTCCTGATTCCCATGACAATCAGCTGTAATTCCAAAGATGCTTTACAAACTGAACAGTGAAAAAGGAAATAGCTTATGAATGAAATAGAAATCCCAGTAACCAATGATATCTGACCTAAATGCGTCAAAGCTGATCAACAGACCAACAGATGCCATGATTTACAATGGTCACTTAGACAAGAATCCTTAAAAACTGTTTTAATTGAATTGCTGTTTGTATATTCATTTACGTAGTGACAACATTCAATGAAAACAAATTGGTGAAACCCACAGTCTCAATGAACTGAAGATTAGTAAGTACATTGAAGCCCAGTGGCAACATTGAGGAAAGATTTGAAACAAATCTTAAGCCTCTTAAGAACTGAACATAAGAACGCATTAGTGTATTTTAGTACAATAAGGATCAATAATCAAAGCAAAAAAAAAAAAAAAATGAAATAAGGTAAATAGTAACAAATAAACCAAAATCCAAAAACTGGAATATGACTTACAGGTTTACTGGTACTGAATCAACGTCCATCAAACTTTATTCATAATAGTTCCATACTTTGCATTTTGAAAACTGACTGTCACAAGTGCAATTGCCTAACCTAAAATCATACAGTTAGTTTTGTCTCCAGGTGTCCAGCTTATTCACACAAAGCATCTTCTTACAAATGAGGGTAAAATGAAAAGTTTCATGAGTGGCTACAAAACTGTGGGCAGCGGTTATCATGAAATAACTCAGTTCACTATCGGCTTCTTCATCACCTCCCAAGACAGAATTAATTGACCTTAGTGCTCTGAATTCATTGGAGTTTTTTTTAAATTGGCATCACTGCAGAATGCCATCATCACGTAGCATGACAAATTAATTTACAGCAACAGCGGACAATATTTTTGCAAGTTAGAGAGACAGCTTCTACTTTAATTCTCTCAAGCTGACCTTTTTAGGATGACACCTGTACTTTGAAATTCCACAGATTCTTATTTTTTAAAAAAAAAGACTAAACTTCTCTGTTCAGAATATATTTGCAATGTAAACCTACGCAGTATCTGATAGGATCAATAACACTGAAATCAGTCTGTGTGTTTTGCTTGGCAGAAAACTTGGATCGTTTTCTCAGCATTATTTGGACAGATTAGGGGTGCTTTTAACAGTTCTGTCTTCATGAGGTAATACTCAAATGACTATTGTTTACTATTTAAATGCTTATTAGCTTTGTAAGATTACATTTGCAGTGTCACAATTTTATCTGTAAATGTGTAACATTTTGGGTTGTTTTCAATTCTGTTTGCTGACAGCATCCAATTACATTCCATTTAGTTGAGATTTATAATAGGCGCGTAAATGCATGATGTTAATCAAACATACAAAGTCCCATACTCACAGCTCACTTGTTTATAAATATTGCGCATGGAAATTAGAATATAGTATTGATACCCATCCTTAGTAACCATTAGACTGTTACATAAAATTAATGGATTTCCTGAAGCAGTACCACTGTTAAATTGAAGGATAACAAGGTGTGGGGCTGGATGAACACAGCAGGCCAAGCAGCATCATAGGAGCAGGAAAGCTTGACGTTTCGGGCCTAGACCCTTCAGGCATCACTGTGGCATTGCAGTAGGGCAAGGATGGACATGTCCTCCGAGGAATGGGAGGGGGAGTTGAAATGGTTCGCGACTGGGAGGTGCTGTTGTTTGTTGCGAACTGAGCGCAGGTGTTCTGCAAAGTGGTCCCCAAGCCTCCGCTTGATTTCCCCGATGTAGACGAGGCCACAACGGGTACAGCGGATGCAGTATACCACATTGGCAGATGTATATACTGCATCCGCTGTACCCGTTGTGGCCTCGTCTACATCGGGGAA